>VXBT01003965.1:0-286099 GCA_013400235.1 Oriolus oriolus
ACCAGGGCGGCGCCGCTGGCAGCAGCACCCCCATAAGCTAAACACAGTTAAGAGGGAAAAAGGGGTTTACCCCGGTATTTATTTAGGGATCCTTAGGTGTGATGAAATGCACATCGAAATGCACCCCGATGTCCCCACCGAAGAAAATGGCCACAGACAATGTGATGTGTGTACAATTATAGGCCTTGCAAAAATTAGCATATCTATCAAAGATTCCCCAATGAGGGACTCCAGAGAGACCCCTCATCGAGGAACCCTCCCCCGGATGGGCCTGTCTTTGTTTACAGAATGTGCTCTGGAGAGGACCTTGGCATCTGGGGTTTCCAGAATGTTTGGTCTCAAACAGCTTAACAGAATATTGGGTCTAAGAGAAGTTATCACAGTTAAGAATTATAACAGTGTAGGCTAAAAGCACTAAGAATACATAAAAACTATATAAGAGAGTATATAAAAGGGGTATAAAAGAAAAAAATCATCATGGCATCATGGTGACTGTTTCTGAACACACTTGAAAAGTTTCTTTTGCTTAGAGATGCTGTCTTAGATACTGGATAGCAACTGAAAAGAGCCGAAGTTTAGGTGGTGTTTCCCAAATGACTTTTGCTGTCTCTGCAATTGCTAGAGAAGCTTCTTCCTCTCCAAAATTCCACCTGGAAGGCTGCAAGTCACTGTCACTGAGCTGGGGAGAAAGCAGCCAGCCCCAGGAAGTGCAGGTCTTTATCACAGTAGTTGCTGGTAATGCTTTATTTTGTTTTTTAGCAGATTGGAAAACAAGTTTCCTGCTTGTGTGCTTGGGTTGCCTTCCTGTGTCTGATGCAGGAGGCAGGAGGTGATGGAGCAGAAATGACGAGTGGGGCAGGGATGCTGGGAGGCACTGCTGGCAGGAGGGTGCCCACGCTGTGCTGGGGGGAGCAGAAGGCAGCAGGTCTGGCCCTGTGGCAGCAGGGGCTGGGGCTGGGGCCAGCTCTGTCTGCCGGGAAATGCCTCGCACGGGCTGCTCAGGCTCCCCAGAGCTGGCAGCAGATGGTGGTGTCCTCAGCTGCCACCTCCTTCACTTACTCATACCCTTAAAATACTTTTCTGAAAGCATGTTGTGGGACTCCTGCTGCCATTCCTTATGGCACGGCTTGTGCATCTCCTGTACCTGATTTATTCCCCAGCCACACCACAGAGGAGCCTTCAGTCTGGGAGGAGCTGGCATATTGAAAAACCCAAAATGACACAGAAGGTGGCTTGGGTGCAGTCTGGAGGAGCAACTGTACCGAGTGTCTCCCAGCCACATTCTCTGTAAAGAAAATAACTTTCACTTCTGTTCATCCTTTGTCAAGATAAAGAAAATAGAGGTGTGGTCACAGCTTTCTGAGAAATCAGTAGAAAGTGCAATGAATGGGAAATTCTGCTTGTGTTGTGGTTTTCTATCTAAAAGCACACTCCATTTAATTTCATGTTGTTCATTTAACCAAGAGTTAGAAACAGCTAAATAATACTGTCAGAGTATACTTCTAATTGATGATTTTAGTGCTGCTATAATACATTTCAAGGGGGTTTGGAAAAACTCCTGTAAGAAGTCTCTGATAATGTAACCTGCTTATATGCATGCCTAAATTATTCAATTTTCAACGTTCTGAACATGTAGAGTTGTTTCTTGCACTACTTAGCCTTGTCTCGGTTTTGTTAAAGCAAGGTGTAGGTATTTCAGATATTGCAGTAGTTAATAATTTAAATTTACAGCTTACATGAACCTACCAGAAATTATTTTGGAATGATTAAAGAACTATTATAGCAATGTTATATGTGCATACGTATTCATAAATAAGTACATTACTCGTGTACTGGTGTGTGTGTATATATATATATTTGTGTGTGTACATGTAGTGGCAGAAATATGTATACTGTGCATACATAAAAAGATACTCAGAAACAAATCTCTTATCAGAGCAGTGGAAATCAAAAAAAGGGCATGCTTTTAAATTAAAATGGGAAGAGTTTTAAAAGTTTAATGAAATATTTTCCCCTGAAAGCAGAAATTATCCTCAGGCCTGACTACTTCTAAATATTTAACTTATAATAAAACTCACACTGACTGCAGCCTGAGCAGGAATGCAAACCAATAATAATAATAGTTATGAAGGAATAAAATACAAGCGTAGCTGCTTGCTGTTGCCACATAAAATACCAAAGCTCTCGGTGCTGCAACAGCGACATCCAGTGACTAAGCCAGTTAGTCCTGAGCTCAGTCTGCCTTTGGAATGGGCACTAAAGGATGTGGATGGAAAGGGAGGCTTGTTTACCAAGTTCTTTAGTGCGACACTGGACTCATTAAGAGGATAATCAGAAACACCACGCGAGAATGAGAATCATGATAAACAGGTAATCAAGGAAAATTATGTGTTGAATTAACCCAGATCTGTTTCAGAAGTAGACATTTGCTGAGCCAAGTAAGAAATATATTATTTTAAAACAAGTGCTTTGTCCGGTAAGGCAATTTGTTTGATGAGCCTATGCACACCCCCTTTTTTATTATTTAACGAAACAGAATTCAGTAGGTAAGACTTGTGCTATATTTTGCTGCAGATATGATCTACCTCAGATCTAAATGCAGCTGTATGGGAAAGTCTTTTAATTTTTATCAAATTATTGAAATAAAAAGACAAAAAAAAAAGAAGCCTGCCTTTTGTAGGGAAGGTGACAAAATGCTTACTGTCCTTTTACATAAGACATCCCTTATTCTGTTTTGGTTGAAGGCATTGTGAGTTTTTTAACAAAATTCACACTTCATAAGGCTGCTGGCTCTAAAAAGGAGTGGCATTTCATTCTGACCTGACCCCGTAGTTCCTTAGTTATCCATTTTTTTTTAAAATTGTATCTGAGTCTTGAAATCTCCACATTATTCGAAATGTCCCAAGATGTGTCCTGTACTTTGATTCCTGTAATTGTACTACAGAAGTAGCTTATCTCTGGGCTTTTAGAAAAGGTAGTAATAGGAACTAATTCTTTAGGATTTCAACTTCAAAGCATGCTCCAAGTTGTCCATGTTTTTACTCTTAAGAAATTAATGAATTAAAGAAAATATATGAGTTATGTAAGTTCATAAACAAAAAGCAATGCACAGAAAAATGGATTAAAAGAATTCCAAGGGAAACAACTACCCAGATGGAAACAAGAAATGCGAAAGTTTGTCACATCTGTCCTTTGGCAAGAGGCAATAGTTTGATTGTGATACAGGAAAAGAAAAGAAAAATTAAATCCTTAGGGTTGCGTTGCTTCTCCCTGCTTGTTCTAAACAATATTCAGATTATTAAATATGCAGGGTATTTAACACCTACTTCATCTGGTATCAACACAGGCAATGTTATATTCTGCTGGTATGTTAATACCGGGCCTCTATGGGATAGAAGATGACAAAGTGTTCTGCCTAATAAAAGGAGGGAAAACTTTAAAAGCTCAGCTTTTTTTAGGAAAAAGAACAGCAGCAGCAGTTGGCTGCAGAACCTCTGTACTTCTGCTGGCCAAAACATAAGTTTAATTTCAAGGGAACCGGTTGATCAACATAAGGCAACTGGGCTTGGAAATCAGAAAGGCAGATGCTGAATGGATTCCTTGCTGCTTCTCAAACAGGCTGGGTAGTTCAGCTTGGGAAGCTTTGCAGCTAGTAAGAAATTGATCTGATAATCACTTTCCTCTCATCCATCACTCAATTCCTTTCCTCTTCTCACCCCTGGAAAAAAAAAAGCATATAAGGATAGGCCACTTACCCAACTTACCCTTGATAGCCTTGTTAAAGGTTTGACTTTCAAAGCACAAAACCCCAGAAAAAATAAATTTGGGTGTTAAGTGTTGAAGATTCTCCCTTTTAAAAATGTTTCTACATTTCCATTAGTAATATTATGCCTTAATGTGTTACTTAGTAATTACTACTTTGAAACGAGGACAGGAAAAAAGTCTGAATTTCTAGAGTTGCCTTATTGTACTATCTCAACCTTCTGCTTTCAGAAAAAATAGTCACCTTCTATGTTCATTTCAGTTTCAGTGTTTAGAAAACATTTGAGTTACCCACGGTTTTTAAATAAGACTAGGAAGTCACAGGAAAGAAGAACTAGAAGGGGGGACAGAGGAGTGCATCAGAGAGACAGCTTTTCAAGTGACAGCTGCTGGATTCTGATCTTTCACTAAGGAAGATCTTTCACTTCCATTTGCGCGTTTTTAGTTGGGATTGAAATATAAAATACTACAGAGACCACAACAAAAGTAATGGAACAAGTATAAACCACTAATAGAGCCATTTGTAAAACTTGTACTAGAAGGAAATGAAGCTACGTTCCTCTTTTAGAACCTAGTTAGGGTTTTGTGTGCCGTGGACACGCAGATGGCCTCAGGTGGAAAAGCACACATGCACTCCAGTGGCCTCAAAACGATCAGCTCGTGTGAAGTTCATCCAGCACTTCAGCACAAAAGTGCTGCTCACAGTGCAAACACAGGTAGGGAGCTGACTGTCCCCTCTGTCAGGGTTTGCTGTGGTGCTCCATTGGGCAGGGAGGGAAAACAGGAACAGTCGGTGCTTCCACACATCCTTCACGGGCAGCAGCCCTGCCCTGGGAGGTGATCCGTGTCTGTGCTGAGGGAAGGGCCCTGGGAGCCCGGGCACTCAGTGACTGCCTCATCTCAGCTCTCCCTTGAAGCTCACTGGGCTAAGCCAGCTATGCTGGTGGTGTTTTTCCTGTCAGTTTGCTCTCGGCTTCCTTGTTCCTTATGAGGATTCAGAAATACCCGTGCTTTTCCATCTGATTCAAGCACCAAGTAGAAGCATTAAGTTATGATTCAGTTTGCTGAAGGAAGGAGGCAGGCAGCTCTCAGCTCTATGGAAATTTTTAAAGAACTAAGCAGTGGGAAAACCAAGTGGCATCACTAGAGGGCAACAAGACATCACAGACGTCTGTGTTGTTAAAGCTCGAGCAATGTCACACCGTCGCTGAGAGGCATGTGTGAAGAACAGCTTGTACAAGCCTTTGTGTTTTCCCAGCTGTGTGACATGACGAATCTTGCTTCAGAAACGACAGAGCTTAAAAAATTAATTTCATTATGTAGGCACACACAAAATTTATAATTTTTTGTTGCTTTACCTCTGTTCTGGTACAGTAAAACAATTACAAGATTGGACATTTCTGCATCATTTTAATTCCTGAACTCCATATACTTAGGACTTTGGTGAAGTATAACATATTCTCCTAAAACCCATGCACTATATTCTAATAAAAATGTACAGTATAGGAAAATTTGAATTAGTAGTTCACTGTGTTTCCCTCCATCCCTTTCAGTCAGCATGAGCACCAACCCAAACTGGTGACAGACAGACTGGTGACCCTGCCCCTGTCCTCTGAAGCTGTTTGGTTAGTTGTTAGCTCTTACCTTCCATTTCCCTGAAGCCCTGCTGGCACTGACAATGTTACCGGTGTAAAACCAGTAACAGCTTGCCACACTGCACTGGGAATGTCGGCTGTGTGTTACAGGGACATGATGGAGAGAAGGATGGAGCACCCGGCCTGAAGCCACTGCTGTGTCTCAAGGAAGAGTCAGGTGTTTTTAACCTGTGTGTTGTAAGCATTTTGCAGATGCAAAGTCTTTAACCATTAGTATTGTTATCCTTGCCTGCCTTCTGCAGGCCAGTAGTCAAGACAGAGCTGCAGGCCAGGGGGTTTTCTGGGATGGCACATTGTATCCTGTTTCGGCTCTTGGAAAAAGTGGGGCTGTCACCAGAAGCAGCTTTTCATGATCAGAGCTCCCAGCTGACAACACGGAGTAAAGGGATTATTTCTGTGGTCAGAGGGTAGCTGGCAGTGTGCCTTTTCAATCAGTGTCTGTTTGTTCATCAGGCTTGTAATGATGCTGACCTCTTACACAGGCCTTCCTTTTTTTTTAAATTCCCTGATCTCCCAATTTGTTGGGAATAATTCTCTGCACTGTCAGATGACTAAATTCTAATCATCTCAGCTTTGAACCCTTCAGAGCCGAATACTGAGTATTGCAAGTATTGTACAAGCAATTCTTTTCATGGCATCTCTGTTTTAGTTTACTCTAGCCGTACTTTTGTATGTATCTGCTTATTGCTACCTCGTGAGGTAGGGACGTTTTCCACTGTGGACAGACAACAGATATCAGCAGGCTTCAGGGCAGGCCAGAGATTAGTGTGATTGTCTGGGCCAGGTCACAGCTGAATGGAATTCTCTGATCATACTAAAGGTTCAAATCAGTTTTGTTCTCATCTTCAAAGTCTGATTCCAGTTTCAACTGAAGCCTTTTATGTTGTAGTTATAATGCAAACTAAATTAGGAGGACAACTAAATTAATTCCTGCCAACTAAATTAGGAGGACTGCATGTGGGAGCTGGAGAGACATGAACCGAATAGAAAGCAAAACTGCTAATCTGAAAATTAAATAGTTTTCTTGGAATGGTTCTTTTGCGTACGTGTTCCTTGAGCACATGGTGGCATTTTTACTCTCATCCTGTTTTATTACTTACCAAAGATTTCTTAGTCTAACTTTTAATCAAAATAAGGGTTTCATTCTCTTGTATGTTCTTCAAAGTACTTTTCTTTGTATGTTTTTCTCCCCTTATTTGATGATAAGATGACGAATATATTTTAAATGGTAGCTTTTCCCTTTTATTTTTTCATGCCTGTGTGGACTATTTGTTTCAGAATTGCTTTGAGTGACTTGAGTAAGATCTTGTGAGAAAAGGATTGATGTTAATACATTATGACACAAACTACGAAAATTCTTTTTTGTATATGTTCATTTAAAAAAAAAATCTCATAAAAATAACAACAAAAAAAATCCTCTTGAAGTTATGGCCAGTACCTAGATTTGAAACACATTTGCATGGACTTGTAATTTCAGACCATTCAGTTTCCAGTATGACTAAAAACAAAGCAGCTTGTTTGCAAATTGCTAGTAGAGTGGAGCGAGTTTGAAACTATCCCCACAGATTCTTGTTCATCCATATAGATGCATTATCAAAGTGAAGAAGTATGTAAATTTTTGAAATCTAATCTAGTGAGTTTCGTTTCTATTGTAAATGTACAGACATTTCTTTAAGTCATGGTGTAGCTTTAGTGCATCTGGTTTGGACTGTCTTTCTTGTGACCCTCAAATGGATTTATGGATAGCACTGACAGATACTAATTCTTAACGCAATGTTTTTCATTTGCTGTGGTGTGACACAATTGACAGACTGACCATTTCCATTTCACTGACCTCTGGAGCTGGGTTGCCTCTTGCTTTATCTGAGCTGGTAATTAGTAACTGCATGGCAGAATCTCACCCCCAGCATTTGAATTGCCCCTTTACTTTATGAGTGCTTCCAGTCCATTTCAGGATAGTTAATCCATTTGGTTATTGACCCAGTTAATAGTAAGTAGACTCAGCTGACTACTGACTTTGTTCTGAAAAGTATTAGATATTTTTACAGTCAGGAACAACAGCAAGGAGATCTAAGGAGCTGCCAGGAGCACTTCTGTTTGTGTCAGAGATAGTTAATCCATTAACTGATAGGACAAGCTGCCAGTCTGTTTGGGGATGGTGATGACCAGATGAGTTTAACCTTTAATGAAAGTGATTTAATTACCTGTTTGTCTTTGCCTAGAAATAATTACAATGAGTTACAGCTACTGACTCTGTAAGTTATTGGACTCCAGCTGTTATTTTCTGTCTCTCTCACTGTTTAACTCCTTACCTGGGAAATTTCCATCCTGTGTGTCCAAGACTAAGATTATGGACATGTCTCTGAGGGTGTCTCTAGGGTCCCCATCCCTATCATCAGCCGTGGTACTCTTAATGACGCTGAGCTCGAGTTTTAGCACGTCCTGGTGTGATGTTTAAATAGATGGGATGTTGTAGCTGCAGGCAGAACAGCCTCTGGAAGCAGTTCCAGACACTGCTGGCTGCAGCCCGGATGCGGAGTGAGCAGCGTGGCTTCGTTTAAAAACAGACAAACACAACAGCCCATCCCACCGCATCTCCCTCAAGCGGGCAAGGAACAGGGAGGGCATCCTCACCAGCCGTGTCAGAGCCTGCCAGCCGCAATGAATACATTATCTGACAGTCTCTCACTTTTTAAAGGTGCGTTTCCTTTTGGCTCGTGCTGTTTAGAACACAGTTGCTCCAGACTCCAGGCAGATGAGAACTTTAAACAGGAAGCATTCCAGCCGCTGCTGCAGATCTCTGCCTTCTACCCAGAGCGAGCCCGTGCGCTCCGCAAAACGCCAGAGCAGCGGCGAGCTGAGTAATCCCCGGGCAGGAATCCGCTCTAAGAAGATCAGGTTGCAATCCTGCCTTTGTAGCTTTACACCACACCCCTTCAACGTGAATTAATAGGGGAGGATCATATTCAGCTCTGGTTCAGGAATTCCCTCTTTCTTCAAGAGCTGTTGCTAGGAGTTTGGTGAGTACTTTGGAACAGACTTTCGGTTTTCACTGAGTAATTCTTTTCCCTTTAGCTGCCGAAAGCAGTATCAACTGGTGGCTTTTCTTTCGATGCAGCAGTCAGATGTTTAGGAACAAAGGCCAGCAACGAGTGCTGCAAAAAGGGAGACTTCTTTTGCTCTGCAAATGTGAAACAGCAGGACAATGAATATATTTTATGATTAATAATACTACTATTATTTGGTTGCCATAACCTCAGTCTGAGGTATTTTAAACTCCAAGACAGTTCTTGGAAAGGAAGCCCTCCTAAAGCTGAATAAGTTAATTCTGATCAATAGCTCGAGTTTGAAGAAAAGCTCGTGTTTTTTTGAAGCGATTTCTCCACTGCAGTAGCTTGATTCAAGCAGGGTGGTCTGCCAGGCTGTTTCAAATCATTCTGAGGCAAGTAACATCTGAAGCAATTCATATTTTGAGAAGTAAAAGAAAATTTTAGGAGAATCAAATTAAGCTGATAAGACATAAGCCAATTTCACTCACAGTATATTTGAGATTTTCAAGAAATCCTTAATCATTGAGGGTAGTGAATGAGGCTTCCAGTCATATCCGTGTAACAAACACACACTGCCCCCCAAAAACCAGAATATTTTTGATGACTTTTGTAATATTTTACTTCAAATAATTGATGCAAAGTTCAGTTTTAGTAACTGTGTAGAACAAAGCAGTGATACTAGCCTGTATTTTTAAAAAATTGCTAGAATTTGCTAACATGTTAGAAAATTTACAATTTAAATGAGTAAAAAGGCCCGTAACAATGGGGAAGTTGGAGTAGGGAGAAAAATAACAATTTGGGTGGGGGGGGAGTGTGTGGATGGTCAGTCTGACTCAGTACTCCGGGAATTAGCCATGAAAGTACTTTCATGGGAAACATGTAAAGATATAAACCTTCCTTCCTGAATGTCTTATGGACAGAAGCAGACACAGGAAGTGCAGCTGTCAGTGCAGATAGGGACAGCAAGGGCATGCTGGAGGAATTGCTAGGCACCTACTTGGGCAAAAGTGTCAGCCTTTGCCCTTTGGAACCTTCTGCCCATTATTTCATTTTACTAGGAGACATTTATTACTGTCTGTGAAGGCAGCAAGTGTCTGTATCCACAGAAAATGTCTCTAAATTATTGTTTAAACTGAATTTAAGAATTACAGTTGAGTTTCCTTTGTGTGTAGTGCACACAGAACAATGCTGAGGAGGTAAAGGTGATTAAAGCACATCCTGCTCTGGCCTCTTCTCCTGTCAAATAATGCCCCACGTGAAAGGGCTCATTAAAAAGCAGCCATGTGGCCAATTGCTCGATGAATCCATTTATTTCAAAATTTTATGACTCTTGTGCTAGAGAGTCTTCAACTGCCCTTTGCAATAGCTTTTCAGTAGTCTGTATATTTTTCCTCACATTGTGCATTGCATAGTTTGTAATTCTGGGTTTTAAAGCATTTCAGCTCCCCAGCACAGTTACACGACATTTAAGGTGCACTTGGCTTTTTAGTGTTTATTAGCCCACGTTTGCTAATATTGCTCATGAAAACTTAATTGTTATTCATCTAGTAACATTCTAAATGCAGAATTAGAGTTTTCTGTTTCTGACTCAGGACAGATAGAAATTTAATGGCATTGGGTTTGTCTATCCCTAGTCTCGTCGGAGAGTCATTTTGAAAGCCCATAAAAACTTATGACTCTTTGGTGTCTATTTTAGATCTAAAGGGAAGTGAGGGACAGCATTCAAAAAGGAGGCAGATTTTCTGGCAAAGAGGAAATTTTAAGAAATTGGAGGAAAAGTAATCTAGGAAACAAAGGAAGGGTGTAAAAGAGCGAGCATCCTAGCAGACTTCCGGAACATGTCCAAATCCACAGTTAGAGAATGAGAATTACTGGGCTCCAGTTCTACCTTCAAGGACTGTTTGTTTCTCAAATAACCTTTCCAGGTTAGGTGCATGAACAGAAGCAGACGCTGGTACCCAGGTGTTCTCCAGCACAGGGGGCACTGATACCCTTTATGCTATTCTGATTCTGTGCATCTTGGATTACTTTTAGGGCACAGAACACAGACTTCTTTCACTGATGTATCAGTGGGATTGGGCTTGTTCCTGGAAAAAAAAATATTAAATCTCCTCTGGCAAAAAAAGACCATTACACAGTCTCTCACATTCTGGAAAGCTGCTTTAACATCTACATTTACTTTAAAAAGATGGTTCTGACAGTAATTTTAGCTTGCATTTTAAAATAAGGTGGTATCTACTTTAAGTGCTCTTTTACTGTCATGATGTTATTGGTGTGCATTCAGTTCATTCTGACAGTGTCTGCCAGAGGGACTCAGAGCATGCACATAAGAAGAAGAAATTTTAAAATTAGAAATAAAAAAGAATGTCAGCAGGACTTAGTAGCCTCGAGGCTTACATGACTGCCACATCTCACAATTTTGGAGCAAAGTGTTTAAAATCTTGCAGATTCCAGTAGTTACTCTTGTTTTTGGTTTGGGCTGCATTCCGAACAGTCGTACTTCCTCTCCAGAGAGCCAGGAGAGGCTGATGGGGTCTTCCTATCTGAAGCTGCTCTTCACAGTGAAACCAGGGCAAACTGTCTTGAAAAACAGGGATAAATTACCTACTTCTGTGTGTTTCTCTTATGAAACCATTTTAACTTTACAATGCGGGCAGAGTACCCCTGGGGGCAGAATGAGGCAAAACCATATGGAGACTTGTATAATTCCCGTCCTCTCATAGTTACTTCACAGCAAAACAGACTTAATCCTTTTAATTTTCTCTCACAACTCTTTGTTCTGTTTCTTAATTTCCTGTGCTGTTAATACAGCAATTTATTTCCCATCTTTAGTATTGCTGCCATCTTCCCTGATGAGTGCCTTTCGTAACTGAGTATAGCTCTGAAGTTCACTGGGTGATTAGATTTACAGTTTAGTGAAAAATTAAAACTAAGCTTTTGGCCCCCAGGGTATGAGTTGGACCACAAGAAAGTTCAACTTTCTTTCAGAAAATTTAACCTTCCCGAAGAAAATAGAGCATTTCAATGGAACCAATTTTAACATAACTACATTGAAAAGAGCAGTTGCGGCAAGTAAGTTAGAAATACAAATTTGATATAAAGGAAATACTCAGTTGGTACTGTTTTCATGAACTTCAAGAAAGGTCTCTCAAAGTGTGTCAGCATTTGCTCTATGTCCACAGGAGTTGGCACTGCCACCAGAGTAAGGAGCATGATCTGTACTGTGCTGGGAGATGAAGGGAATACGACCCTTCTTTTCTATGGCATTATTTTATGTTGGTTTAAAGTGGTTGTAGGGTGATCATCGGAGGCAGTCAGAAGCCTGGGTTATTCCCACTGAAGGCAGTTTCAGCATTTCTAGCCTGTGTGGTGACCCAAAGCTCCCACATCCACTGCAGTAAAAGTGTCCATGGTGTCTCCAGCTGGAAAGATAGACCAGGTGAGCTAAACTTGCCTGACACAGCGAGGAAATTTGTGTTTTGGACCTCTGTATGTGTGAAAATGTGATTAATGTGATGATCAGGCTGCAAGAGGTTAATGGGTATGGTCAAAATCAGTCACAAGAGGCATCACTGCGGCCGTAGTTTCCTCCTGTGCCTGCCTGCGGCATTTTCAGCGTCTGACAGCTTCACGTTAGTGAAATTGAGCAGTTGTGCTTGCACAGCGTGTGCAAATGGGAACCCACACACACCTGGGTTATACACGTGTTATATACTGCTGAAATGGCTCTCTCCACCAGAGAAGCAGCTCGTGGTAAGTTAACTGACATCTAAATACACGTTCATTTATCAATATGCACGGCTGAGACTTGAACACATAGACTGTACTTTTCCAGTCCAAACTGCTAGGAAAAAAACCAGGCTGGAGGCTTTAGAGTGCTTACACGTAACTAATACTGCTGCTTATTGGTTTTGCTAGTGGATTTTGGGCTCTGGAGTGGCTTTTATTAGGATACTGAAGGCATTCCCTGATTGAAAATAAGATTAGATGACCAATATTTTTGCTACCAACGGGTGGTTTCTGTCCAAGCAGTACACGCCTGAGTACAGTAGGTTTGTTGTTTTGTTTGTTAAGATTTATGAAATTATGTGAATGTGTAATTTGCTTTAGTCCACATGTAAAAAAATTTTGGTAGGAGCAAAATATTTCTTTTCCCCTTTGAAAGCTGTATCACAGTGAAAATGAGCTAGTTATATGATTTGCTGTAGACAGCTGGAGCTGTGTCACCAGAGAAGTTGAGTGGAGACAGGATGGCAGAAGTACCTAGTACCAGATGTGAACAGACCAGGAGAAGGGAAGAAATAGGTCCTGGAGCTAAGCTGGGAAAATGGAAAACAATTTTAAAGCAAGAGTGAAAGAAGTTAACAAGGAAAGTGAAAAGGCAAGAGAGGTCTACAGGCATATGAAAAAAAAGAAAGGACTTCTTGTGCTGGGTTTATTAATGTATTAATTTTTTAAAATTTCCATTTCAAAATATGACAAGGCTTTTCTTTTCAATTCTTTTATCAGGTGTGCTTGAAAAGCAGCATTTGCAACCTTCATAAAAGCAGAATGAAGGTGGGAGTTTAAATCTGAAACAGTGACATCAGGTTATACAACTTTTTAGCATAAAGGCTAATGAAAACATTGGTTTCTCTAAATGTTCTCTTTAGTTCCCAGTTTTCACTTCACTTTCCAGGTTTTCCTAGGGAATTTCAGAGACTGGAATAGTGCAGCAGGAAAGCATTTATGCTAAATGGTGAAAGGTAGGTAACCAGCCAAAATTCTTTGATGCCAAGAAGGAATTTGAAGTTCTTGGAGGAACCGGATGGAGTCCCTGGTCTCAGGACTGACACAGACTATGAGAGCTGCCACAGCAGGGCACAGAGGGGGGAGATAAGTTGGGTTGGGGGGTGGAATTTCCATAGCTTTTGCTTTCAGTCAGTAATGGATGTATGCTGATGAGTCACTGTGCCTGAACTTATGTTGCTGTGACAGCACAAGGCTCTGGTGACTCTGGTGGAGTGAGTTTAATGGACAGCCCATCACTGACTCTGGGGCAGCTATCATCATCAGAGCAGAGGTGACAGAATTCCTGCTCACTTCTTTCTTCGTATTTACTGCTGAGGGGATGAGAAAACATGATGTTGCAAGCAGCTCCAAACCAGCACATGTAATAAAATAATTTTTAAGGGAACACACTGACTCTGCCAGCTGGGAGACAGAGCTGCAGATTAAGTCTAATTAAACCTTTGTCACACAAGCCTTAGTGGGTAGTGCAAGATATCATAGGGCAAATACAATGCCTCTGAAGTACAGTGAACTGAAAAAGGTCTGCTTTTATATCAGTAGTGTTATAATCCTGTCTACTTAGACCTTTTAATCCTTAATTTTAGGCTGTGCTAAACTGGACCTCTGACCATGCACATCCTATCTCCTGCTATTAATTCTTCTGCTTAATTATATCCTCTGCCTTTTTGCATGTCTGTGTGCTTCTATTTCCTGGGCTGTCAGTGTGAATGAGTCACTCTTACAGTCATTATAATGTCACTTTAGGCCTTTTTCTAAGGATGTCTGTTTTTGGCCACTAAGGGAAGTGCTAGTTTGTTTTTCTTTTTCCAGTTAGCTTGTTAGAGATAAATGCCATGCTGAAAAAAAAGTTTGTGACTAAACATTCAGGGAACTGTAGAAACTGGTGTTGAAGAGACTGCTAGGTAAAAAAAAAAAAGAGTGTATATACATTTATACACACCCACATAAAAGCCCTGTCTCCAAAGGCTGCAAACTGCATGGACAAGACACTGAGTTTTATACTTTTCTGGTTTTGGTAAAAAAAATCTTTAGATCTTCCTTTTATTTTTTGTTTTGAGTGTCAGGATAAAAAAGGCTTGGTTATAAGGCCAGGTAGTAAGAATCTGTTACTGGGAACTTTCTTGATTGCTTGTAGTCTGCCTTGGCTACCTGTGTTTCAGCCTGAGGGAAGCTAATGGCACTAAATGAAAGCGTTTAATTAAATCAGTAAATAAATCAGTGCCAGTTACTACCCACAGACCTTTGATCACCTTTGTTAAAGTAACATTCTTGTTGTCTGTTACAGAATGTCTCATTAAGAGGTAGGGAGTTTGGGAGCAGTAGGATGCCAGTTCCTAAGGAATTGTCTGTATGAAATACACATTAATGACACAATGATGTAGAGTATTAATGCTGGACTGATTCCTGGCTGTCCTAAGGTAGAATCCTTCTGGAGGAAAAGGCTTTATTTACTCTCAGAAATTTTCAGAATGTGGCTTAAATAATCAGACAGTTAAACATGAATTATTTAAAATCGAAATATTTCCTGTTTTTCCCATGGTGGACAGTTTTTCACCAGTGTATGCATTTGACATTTTACTGAGCCAGATATCATAGATGAAGTATTTTGAATCACCTACTTCATACAAATATAACAAAAAAAAATCAGAATGCTTAAAAAAATTATACCAGTATCATAAGAGGCTTACAGCTTTAAAATTCTGTTACTGGGCAGCTGAACATCCAGTCAGAAAACCTGGACTTTTCTAGAGCGTTTGGGATTTTAATTGAAAAAGCACTGCCAAGTACACTTTGATCTGGGATTTCATTCTCCCTTTAGGAATAATAAGAAATAATTAAACCATGGAAGGATTTAGGTATTTTATTACCAAAACCTTCACCCCACTCATCCCACGTCCACCCAAACCTGACACAGTGTTTTGGGACTGTGACCTTCTGGGAAGGTGAGCCAGAAGATACAGGAGACTGTGTTTGGTTGGTAGACTTTGCAGCAAGGCAGATAGGACGTTGCACAGCCTTCATTGTTCCTCTTGGGAACTGGCCCAAGCACCAAGATGCTCAGCTTTTACACACTTTTGGCCCTTCCTTTCAAGGGAAATCTAGGAGTTGAGTGGAAGAATAGAAATCCTGTTTTTGTTCTCCGTACAAATGCAGTAATTCATCCTCATAATCACACAGTGACAGTTCTATATGGTAACTCATGATACTCAAACTTCTGTTTTCAAATTTTAAAAAAAAAGAAACTTATTAAGGATTTCCATTTCTGCCTGATTGCCTCTCTTCTACTTGGGCAAAAGCTTTTGAGAATATGGGATAGCTGACTAAAAACTGATTACTAAATTTTGCAGTCTAAATCTATACTCTGCAGATTCCTGGAAGAAGGAACCAAAGCCTCGACTTAAGTGATAGAAAACCAAATTCAAATAGAATTTTGCTGAGCTAGTGAGAGTTTCAATGGTACATTTGGAAAAACCCAAACATGTGAAATGGGAGCTCAGGGACAAACATGGAATTAATCCATGTGTAACTGAGGTTGTGGATAATTATTAGCAAGTTTCTTTATGAAGAGTCACAATTGTGCCAATGATTACTTCTAAGGAAAACAATGTGCTAGAAATTTGCCCCTTCCCATGTAATTACAAAAACTATAACTGTATTTTGTAATTTTTTACTCCAGTGAACTCAGTGGAGTCGGGCAGTTTGAAAGTTATTACTACGTATCTAAGTATCAAATCTGAATATTTGATGGTATTTCCGCTTTAAGTGAGCCTAGAGGATGCCCACCTGTCACCAGCTTTGTTTATATTGGAATGCTGAGTATCCGTGCAATTCTTCAAATTTTTTTACTTAATATTTCTCCCCATACCATTTTTCTTGGTTGTGGATTTATTTTAATTTCAGTTGATGTCAAAGTAACGTCATAAATCAGATGTCTCTCAAATCACAAAGACAGTCTTAGACAACTTCAGGTTACCTCGTACAGAGTTACTTTGTATTTTAAAGCATGACTGGGCTTTTTATCAGAGGTGAGTAAGAAGATTTGCCTTAACTCTTTTTTCTAACCTTTGGATGAAAATGCATAATTCTTCCAAGGTCAGGTACAACAAAGCTATGTATATAAAGGAGTGTAGAACTGGAGTTCTAGTTAGAATTATGATAAAAGATGCTACTTCTATTTCTTTGAAAAACACCTGAAAATGAGCAACTGTAGCTCTTGCTCATTTTCCCCATTTACAGAATATTTCAGAACTTGAGAATTTGTTTCTAATCCAAGAGAGGTTATTCCATCTCTGCTAGAAAACAATAATTTCTGAATTTGTTCACTGAATTAAAGAACAGTCTTTGAGGAAAGATTTTTAAAATCATGATTAAAAGCACAAAATAATATCTGTATTATTTTGCAAAACATTTTGCCAAACTGTATGTGGATAAAGCCTTTTATTTTTTCCTGTAGAAGTTAACCTTAATAACTGAGTTTAGAAGGACTCAAAGACATGCAATTTTTTTGTTTATTTTGGCAGGAAAGCATTACAATGTAGAAGTTACCGCTGTCATATTTTCTGGCTAAAAGAGAAATTCCTTTAAACCCCAAATTTTTTTTTCCATTACAAAAAAAATTAAGGAAGAAGTCTCAGTGTTTTACACAACATTATATACTGAAGCTTTCTAAAGGGTATTGTCACTTTTAAAAATTACCTAAATAGTTAGTGCTACCCATGATCTGGTCTCTAATTTCACCAAGAGTTGTTTTTAAGAATGCACTCCTTTTCTATTATGTGCTGCAAGCTGGGAAAACACTGAGTACGCAAGAGGGAAAAATTGGTAAGTTTTCGTGATAAAAATGAGAATTGTGGCTCTGATTTGGTGAAAACGTGCTGTCTTCACAGGTATGTAAACAAAAACACTAAAAACCAAAGAGTGTCTGAAGGCTAGGAACTTCCTAGTCCTTAGAAGTTTAGTTTTTATTTACTTAATATCAATTAGTATAGCAAAAAATTTAGTATTGTACTTTAAGAGTGTAGGGAATTAGGGATTATGAGTAGGGAATCGATCTGGTGGTAACAAAGAAGATATTGAGCCTATTCTCCAATTAAAATCCTGATATCCTTTAGGAACTTTTAGTTATTTGGAAAATACGTATTTTTTTAAAAAGTTAAACCAAAAGTTTTCTGGAGTTAATTTCACATGTGCGTGCATAACCTCATCTTTGGCAACCTGAACATGCCAGCTGCCACGGAATAAAAGTGATTGCACGGATTCAATGTGAAAAATAATAGCTCTGGACTTAAGTGAGGTTCTCAGTATTAAAGAGCTCTGCAAGATACAAAATACTGCTTAAAGCACTGAAGCCTGTGTTGCAAAAATTTCACTGATTCGTCTGAAATGCAAGTTGCTCAAGAGTCTGGGAACTTGGTAACTATACATGGATTAAATATTTGTTAATAATGTTGTGGCAATGAATCTAGGTTCTGCAGGCTGAGTAAAACTGACTTGGGAGGGTTTGACTTGGCAAGCAACAGTGCATTGTGTAAATAATGCCGGGACATTGAAAGCACCAAGTGTTACCTTTCGTGTCATGATGAATTCCGGGAGGTGAGATCGGCTGGGGCTTGGAATGAGAGCAGTAGCAGTGCCTCCAACCTGTGCTGGAGGTGGGACGGGAGGCTTGCAATCTGCTGAGCACAACTGCAATCCTTGTCTTGTTTTGCGTTGTGCTTACGATATGGTTATTCTAAAAGAGCTCACTTTATCTCCAAAGCTCCCAGTCTGTGGATCTGCCCACAGGGCTTTGCACTACCCTGCTAATGACTTTTGCAGAACGCTCAAGGAGCTTGGCTGAATTGTGTATTGTCCTTTTTATGTTATACAGGGAAGATGAAAGGAAGAAAGAAGGGACGTTCTTTACCTTCCACCTTTATCTTGCTGTTCTTTTGTATCACCGGGCACGCAACTGCTGAGCTGGATGGCAGCAAAGAAGAGCATGTTGTGGGTAAGAGATACTAGAAAACACCTAAAACTCAACCAACAAAAAGTAAATACTCAAACAACAAAGCCCACTATTTAAAAATGCACTGCAGATGTAATTCTATACTTGAGAACTTTTGTGGGAAACTTTCAAAATTGGGACTAAGCTAAAAATGGTCTCTAACTAGGAGAGAAACGCTTAGAATTATCTATTAAGCTTTAGCAAAATTGCCTACTACTGAGGCTTCTGTTTCCCAAGCTTTTTGGAACATCTAATCCTAATCAAACACTGGGTTAGATATCAAGATGATTCCTTTAAAGCTCTGCTTTAGGAGCGTGGAAAAGTTCAGTGTTCAGGGAAAGGAAACATAGAGCTGGTTAACTCAGGCTTTGTTTCTTCACAGAGAAAAAGCAGAAATATAATGAATACCATTGTAGACTGATGTTGCTCCGTCCCATGCACAGGTCTCCTGAGCCACAGTTAATTTGCAAAGTTTGATTTAAAGATGATACAGTTACTGTCCTGGTTGTTTTCCTGGGCCTTGATGAAGGTCTTTGTATAGCCCCAAGTGATTTGATATCACTGGATAAATAAAGGAATTGGACTCGATCCTTGTTAATCCCTTCCAACTCAGGATATTCTATAATTCTATGACTAAAAACTCACCAGTTGAAATTTTTTTGTTAGAAAAGCAGTGTGACTGTTAGAACTGGGGACATTCTCGGTTTTTCACCATGGTAAGATCATGGTTTACTTCACTGAAATTAAGATGGATCAGAATTCTATACTGGGTATCGTTGTGAAGGGTATTTCAATTTCCTCCCTAACAATTCTGAGAAAGATGAGGGGAAAATACACTGTTGAGGCCACAAGAAGATATTCCTTTTTCCTTTGAGGAAATGGCTTGAAACTGTGATCACTTCCATAAGCTGCAGTGGACACTTTTGTTTGACATGTCTGATTTTTGAAGTGCAAGTGAAAGTGTAGTTAAGGGGAACCTTTCTATTATGTTTTGTCCTAGTTCCATCCAGATTATATCTCTCAATCAGACTTTTGCAGCAGTGTTGAGACAGAAGCAGTAATTGTGCACAGTCATGGCCATGCTAAGCTAGTGCTTTAAGACCATGTCACAATTACTCACTATAGTTTAAGATATGCACTGTTTGAGGTTAAGCATATGCTTAGCGTGGCTGTGTAGTAAAGACTGGTTCATGTAGAATAAATTTGTATCTTTTGGACACTGAAGTACAAAAATGCCCTTTTTGTTTGAGGGAAAAGTCACATTTATGTTTGCCCCACAACTCTTAGTTCTGTGTAAATTCTAAGCCAAGCTTGCAGGTCATGAAGGCCAAATCATCTTGCACACTTTGTCACCACAAAAAGAAATCTGATGGCTTAATTTTTGTCCTCTATTTACTTTGTTTATAAAAGAAAATAAGTAAATAATCTTAAGGAAATTAAATTGTCATTTTACTGGGGATTATTTTTCACTGGTTATTTTGCAACCAGTTACTTAGGATTATGTGACCACTAACTGATTTAGTATGAGAAGCAGTTTGGAACTTCTGGGCTTTAATTCTGAAGTAAAAACCAATCAAATGTGAGGCTCAGAAATTAAAGTAGGATCCTGTTTTTGTGATGACTACTGAAGACTCACTTGCAGTGTTTACCAAAAAAATTACTTTTGCTGTACTCTTTTTTCACAACATACTTAGATTGTTGCTAATTAAAATTATATTTGAGGTTTCTCAAGATTTAACTCCTGGACTCAGTGACTTTAAATGTGGAAATTTCGTGGGCTGCAATTTCACTGATAGCATTTATTTTTGAAGCTAGATGATTATAAAGCCATGGCATATTTTACCCTAGCATTCCATAAATTTCAGGTATTAAAGGATAAAATTAGTTGTGTGCATTCATTATTTTTAATGTCATACTTTCAGATCACATTGAGTACAAGTGCTTTGTGAATTTAAGAGGTGGGCTTTTGTCTCTTTTAATTATAGTAACAATCAAGATTGCAGGTCAAGTCCTATGGAATAAAAAAGAATTTTTAATCTGTTCTCTTCCAGCAAAACCTGTCATTTTTCCATCAATAAATAAATGTAATAACAAAGATGAAAGGTATAAAAATAACCAGGTTATGTATATTGTTCCTTAATCCCTTATGTGGTAGGCAGCACTTCGGTTGATGTTCAAAAGCCTGAAGAAAATGACTCACAAATTGAATGTGCTTTTTATTCATACGTGGAAGTTTGCCAAGAATAAATGTGCCTGCCTAAAGAAGGTGTTGGAAACACATGGGTAGGAAGAGCACTGAACTGTGTGTGGGTGGGAAGCTGTCAAATTGACAAAGATGGAGAGAAAAGAAACAGCTATTCATTAGTGACAAGGTGCTTAGTATTGATACCACCTATCAAAGGGAGACATTGCCAGGGAAGACTGGAAAAATGACAGCATATCTTTATGATTAAGGAGAACCATGAAAACTCATATAAAGTTGAGAACACATAACCTAAGCAAACTAAAACAAAATATTTTTACATAAAAATTCAGAAATATTCCTGATGTTTATTCTCCCAATTTATATAGTTCTGTTGTGAAAAGCAACTCCTCCATAACACTTATCTTTCATACTTCTTGTGCTGCAGGTGTAGTCTAGAAATCACACTACAAAATTTCACTAGAAACGTCTTTTTATAGAGCAGCCCTGCAGATTATCCATAAGAGTCTGAAAGCCAAATTAGAGCCTTTTGTTATGCCTACATCCCGGGAAAGGTATTGTTTTCACTCGTTTGAATGTAAGAGGATTAGAGACATTATTCACCATTTCTGCTCTTGTAATGTTACCCTGCTTTCTAGTGAAGTGATAACAGTGCTTTGCATGGATCACCTACGACATTATTCACCATTTCTGCTCTTGTAATGTTACCCTGCTTTCTAGTGAAGTGATAACAGTGCTTTGCATGGATCACCTACAGCCCGTGTGCTCAGGGCTGCAGCTGGGCTGCCTGCAGGTTGCTAGAGCCCTCACAGGGAAATAACTCCACTGGAAGTGGTGTTCATGGGTTAGACAGGCGTGCCTTGAGCTGCAAAAGTTGCCATGCGAATGACAAGCAGCGTGAGAATGGCTGTGCTGCGTAGGAACAGCCTTGGCCCTTATCTTGTTTGACAGCTGCAAAAAGTAGGAAGGCTGAAGGAATGGAGGGAGAAAGTAGTGGCATAAAATCCCTGCAATGGGCTCGTGCTCACTGTGAGCCATTTCATGGGCATTGCTTTGCACTTCACACAGGCCATGGAGTGCCATGACTGGTACAACAGAGCAATGGGTGTTTCGTGTTTGGGTAGCTGATGTAAGGAAGCCATTACATTAAAAAAGTTGGGAAGAGGGAAGAAAAAGGGGAGAAGTGATTTTGCTGTGCTTTTTTTCAGTTTCAGTATGGGAAGTAATAACTTGTGTGACAGTAAACATCAGCAGTAATCATGATTTAATGTATTTGTAACAAAATTTTCTTGGTCTAGGCTAGTACAGCCCTACACACAATTACACAGGATTTCTAAACATATTTGGACCAGATGCCTAAATTTGATGAGTAATAAATATCCAACAGAGCCAGATCCAAAGTGGAGGATTAAACTAATTTTTTTTTAAATGACAAATGCAATGTGCTGTACTTAAGAAGGAGTATTAATACCATCAAAAATATAAGATGGAAAATAAATGTTGAAGCACCTGTATAACAAGGTTCTATTTGCTGGAAAGTAAATGGAAGTTACAGAGCATTACAAAGGTAATTCAATGTTGTTTTAAAAACAGAGGCAAGTGATTTTCTGTTGGATTAAGAAAAAAACCCAAAGGATAATTATTCCACTCTATTTGGCACTAGTAATGCCTCAGGTAGGGGATTATATTCAGCTCTGGGCAGCAGATTTTACCAGGAACCCAGACCAATAGCAAAGATCCAAAAAAGAGTTATGAGAGTATTAGAAAGCAAAGCCAAGGAAAAGATGGGAAGAAGGGAGTTTATTTAGTGTGGACATAATTAAGAGTCTTTCAAATGAAAGAAAGAAGATGGAAGTGGGCTACTGAAGTGGTGCGGTGAGAGCAAGGCAACTGCACCATGAAGGCTTCAAGAAGCCAGGGGTGGAGCTGAATTTGGAAAGCCCAAAATAAAGGTTGAGAGTGCAGGAGGCAACTTTCTCTTCTGCAGCAGCCTTGAATTGCAAGACACCAATGGTGCATTAGAAAATCAAAACTTATTTACTATGTGTGTGTACAAGGTTTGAAATTATTGTATCCATGCATGAAGGAAATAAAAATTATTTAATATATGATCAAGAATATTCAAGCAGTATATTACAAAAAAAGGGGCTGTCTTACAAGAAGAGTAGTGAACTCCTAGAACTGATTGCTTCAGATTGCTTGGAATTTTACTTCATGTGCACGGGAAACTCTGTTAACATTCATCCAAGTGTTACCTTCCTGTATTTCTGTGGAAGAATTTTCACTGACCTTCCTGACAGACATCTTCCCTGAATGTCACATCCTGTGCTTTTCACACAGCACCTAAAATGTAGTAACAGTTTGTCCCAGTGTTCAAGAGGTGAGGACTTACACTAAGAATTAGTTTTCTCAAGGTATATTCCACAAATGAAATGAGTACAGGCAGATGTGTGTCTATGCAGATCTCCTGGGCAAACACTCCTTCTTGCCTTCTCATCTGCTGCTCTAATCTGAGGAGGAAAGCTAATTTTGTATCCTCTGTGTGAGTTAAGTGTTCCCAGGTGTAAAATAATGGGGAAGAATTCTCTCACTGTTCCCAGACAGAAGAATGATTCAGTTCCGATGAATCCCTCCGAGACCTCTTTCTTCAGTCACTTGGTTACTGTTTGGAGTTGGAGGGTTTGGCCCCTGGGGGTTTGACAGGGTACAGATTTCAGTCAAACTATGGCAACTTTCTAGCATTCCTAGGAAATAGAGCAGTTGCCAAGAAGTGTGACACAGTTAGTCATTATGTTTGCAGCAGATGTCAGGACATCTGACAGCGGTTAGCAGCGTCCCTGTGCCTGCAGGGGAAAGGCCTTAGGAGGTAACCAAAACAATCACTGGGTTCCGTGGGTCCAGGGGGAAGTGGGCTAGGAGTGGAGACCAGAAAGTTCCCAGAATAAACCCTGCTGAGCCATTTGTTCATCCTCTTTGTATGGTTTTGCAACTGTGCTTGCACACGATCTCTGTTTGGCTAGCCCACGGCACCGGGGTGGTGCAATGCAGCAAGAAAACGCGCTGACATATCTCTGTGTCTGACGGTTCAGTAGTTCAGAACCCCGGTAAGTTTTCACAACCTCTTGTAGAGTGAACTGGGTCACTGACAGAGGTCACAGAGGGGATCTCATTTCTCATGTGCCAAGAAAATGACGTGTTTATAAACCAGCTGCCAGCCCTCACCTCAACCACATTTGAGTTGGATCAGTTTCTATGGAGCTCTGAGTGTTTGATTTTAGCATTTCAGGAGTGAGTTCGTAACTTACTGAAAACTTTGATGTTTCGAAGGCATTTTTTCCCTGGTACTGAGCAGGGGAAATCCAAAGTTTCATTTTCCAACGCAGTATCCTCTCAACTTTTTAAGTTGAGCCATTTTTAGTCTTTTCCAAAGGATTCCCAAGCTTCTTGGAGAACTTTAGAACCTTTGAAGTTCAACTTGGCATTTATTGTGACTTCTAAGTACTAATTCTTTGTGGACTCAAGAAGACGCAGCTAATGAAATTGGAAAGAAACAAAATTCTGAAATCCTGTTTGGCAAGCTGAGTTTCATGGCAAGTTTACCAAATCTAACATCTCTTATAATTATTATTTCATCAATATTTCCTATTGTACAAGCTTCAATAATATTTTCAAATCTATATACCCAACTTCACAACCTGAAAATATGTTTTCACCAGTGTGGGATAAGTCACAGACTATTTTGGGGACTGAATCTTTAATAGAATTTTGATATAAGTCCTTTTTAAATGTATTTTAATGCCAAATGGTCCACTTTTGGAAGATCTGATTATGTGCTACAGTTGTTCTGTTGATGGTAATTGTGTAATAGAGGTTGTTAGTTTTTCAAGGACTTAAATGTTATTCTTTAAAAGATTTTAGTGCTGAAATTTGTTTCTTTTCTGTAGGTTTAATAGTTATAAGTGGCTCAAATGGAATAAAACTACTAAACTTCCATGGACCTTAGTACTTATGAGAATTTATCTCAGCTGTTAATTTAATTCAAAGATTGTATAATAAGGTCAATTTTAGATGCTAAAATTAGTTATCCACAGAGCAGGTAGGTAGTAAGTATACAAGTTCCCTTTTTACCATGTCATAAAGCCTCATTTTTTTCTTTTAATTAAAACTGGAAACTTAATTGATCATGTAAACTCTTCTCCTCCTCCTCCTTTTTTTGTCTCCGGCTTCCTGGGCCACTGCAAGGAGCATGGATAGAAGTGTTTGCATATATGTTCTCAGACATCAGTGTTCTAATCAGCTGTAGGAGAATGAATTAAAAACTTTATGTCTGTTCTTCTGGTTCCTATGGCAAGCACACAAGCTCTGTAGAGCTTTCAAAATTCTCTAGGTAAAAGAAATTCCTCGGAAAAGCAAAACAGCAAAATATAGTAAACCATATGTTTATAAGGGAACAGTATCAGGAACTGGATTGCTAGTCAGAATTTCCTTACAGACGTTGGCAGGGTGAAACTTTTCTAGTGTTCTTCACAATAAATATGACAAATTATACAAAACATTCCCTGACCTAATATATACTGAAAGACAGAAATTACACAATTTGAAAACATACAGCCTTGTTTTGCCTTGACTTCGTAGTGATGTGCTCTTGAAAGCTGTAATGCAAGAACAGTGAGATCAAAGGAAAAAAGAGCCTGGCGCCTGTCAGCGGTCCCGGCAGGGTTTGTGTCCCTGTCTGACAGGAGAGCGATGCCCTCTGCAGGGCTCTGTCCGTCCCACGCTGCTCCCTGGCAGATCCTTTACGAGCCAAGTTCACTGGGAGAAGCGCATGGAAGAGAGCCCAAGGAAACCTTCCTGCCCTGGTGGTCATTGTGTCTTTTGGAGCTACCAGGACTCTCTCAGAGTTTTTGTTATTCACAGTTGCACCCCAACTCATGTGGCTAAGCCGCTCTCCGTAGCTGTTTGGAGGTTTGTGATGAGGAGTTGGAGTTTATACTAAGGGCTGTTTCGGTGGAAAATTGAAACCACACATTTGATTTTGATCGAATGGAATTTGTGTTCCAGTGCAGATGATGGTTTTCTTTGTACATCTGTTTAGTGTGTTTGGAGCTTTGCAGACAGATGTTGTGCAGTGCCTCCAGCAGAACACACAAGCGATCTCATTTTGGGGTTACGCTGTGCAGTACGCAGCAAACCAACTTGGTTGTTCTACTTCTGCTCTGTATTACAGGTGCTGCTTTGCCGTCCCTGAGGCTTGGGCACTCATTCTGTGCCATGAAAGCAGATGATGGACCGTGCAAAGCCATCCACATCCGCTATTTCTTCAATATTAAAAGCCGCAAGTGTGAAGTGTTTGAGTACGGTGGATGCCATGGCAACGCGAACAACTTCCAGACGCTGGAAGAGTGCCAGAAGAAGTGTGTGGTAACAGGCCAGTACCCATTCTCTTCTGCTCCTACCAATTCTTCATTTGCATCTGTTGTTTCTCATTCACAAACCACTTGAATTTGGGAAGTAGAAGACCTCTTCAGTTCCTATTAATACAGAAACATGATTACTGTAATTATGTTTCCCAAGTATGCCCAAGTAAGTTGTAGCCATCTGAATTATTTCACATGGTTCAAAAAAACATCCAGGATTTGGAAAGATAGGTGGGTTTTTAAGTGTATCTGTGGAATAGAGACACCAATGCAAGAAATCTGATTTTCTAGCTAGAGCCCTGTTTTTGACGAGTTCTTAAGCGAAATTGATTTTGAGGCTGGGCTAAGCTGGTGGGTAGCACAGATGTTCTTTATTGCTTTTAGAGTGTCTAACCCAATTTTTATCCCAGATTTGTCCTTCACTTGAGAAGGTGATAGAAGTCCAAAATTTTGGCCATCTTCTATGGTTCAGCATGGTTAGTGCTACAGTAGTAGATAATTCCCATTAAAAATGTCAGTTACAGCCATTTGTCAGCTTTGTTTTATTGAAAACTCCTCAGTTAATCACTGGAAAGAGGAAAATGAGATCTAACATATGATACACAGCACAACGTGCACCAAGGGCCTTGTGAATGCTGGTTCTGCTATTAAAATTCATCCTTGTAATTAATTAAGGTTTTCAGCATTGTACAAATTCCTCACACGACTGGATGAAAATTAGAAGATTCTTAAATCTGCCAATGAAGCTAGAAATTTTACAAGCTTGTATTTTTAGAGACTGGAGGAATTCAAGTCTTATTGAGGGTTTCCTCTGAGTACCTGCTATGGATCTTGTTTTCATGGGAATTTGATGGAATGTGTCTGTATGTGTAAACAGGAAGTGATAGGCATATCTTGAAGGGGGAGAAGGCAATGGAAATGGCAAGAAAATTTCAGAACAAGGGGGTCCTCAAAGGTGTGTAATAACCCTCAGGTAGTATATCAACTATGTGAGTTTTTTTCCCACACGCTGGATGTTAATTTCTTAGACTTCGAGGTAAGGTAGAAGGATTCATTCCCACCAGAAGC
Organism: Oriolus oriolus; assembly: GCA_013400235.1. Lineage (NCBI taxonomy): Eukaryota > Metazoa > Chordata > Aves > Passeriformes > Corvidae > Oriolus > Oriolus oriolus. The sequence continues at coordinate 26,934 of VXBT01003965.1, forward strand.
TGCTGTTCAGTCCCATGTGCCTTGCACAGCAGCAGAATTTGCCATATTTACTGAGCTCAAGACAGCAATGTGGGGCAATTCTGCAGCAGAGAACAGTTAACAGGTTGTTCTGGGAGTGGGCAGCACGAGCAGCTGAAAGTTGTCACTCTCTGCTGTCTATTAGTGATGTGCACTGGTAGCACCTACTGCTATGCAGACCTTGGCAGGTGTGATTTTGTTTGCCCTTTTTTCATAATTTATTGTGGACCTGGGCCTTTTCTTGAAACTGGAAATCTGCTGAAGGTGCTGTAGGCACTGAGTTGTTTTGCAGGATGCAAACTTGCATCTTCTAGGACCGGCATAGGCCACTTGCAAGCACAGAGAGTTCTTATAGGTTGCAAAAAAATACTTCCAAGAAATTTCACATTAGAATATTGCTTTCAGAAGCTCCTATTTGGGTTTGCTGGCCAAAGCAGACTGCATTTATGACAAGGCAATTTATAGCATCAGGCTTTGTCTGGCAACAAATGTAAATGTCTCTTACTTCTTTTCCATCCCTTCCAGAATTCACATCTACATAGTATTTAGATCAGGCCTTAAATCTATTCCATTGTGTGTTTCTCAACATATCTGTATTTCCTGATAAAAACTCTGAATCATGCTGCTAAATTTATTTAGAAATCAAAGTAAATATCCATCTCCCACCCCAGTGTCAGAATAATGGCTGGAGCTGGTTACACATTACCATAATGTTCAACAGTGTCTGTTAGTGTTAGTCTCTAATCTTCATAATCTGCAAATGTTAATAAGACAGGTCTTGAAAATAAGCCATTTATTATCTTCCCTTTAACTGTCAGAAAAAGAAAGGTGGTGAGGCAAGAGAAAGAGAGATCAATAGACTGCCTCACGACTGGAGCACGGTTTTACAGCTCCGTGAGATTTACAGCTCACGGTGTCTGACATTTATTCACTAGTGGTACAAGCTCTTCTGTCGGCATTAACTCTGTAGCCTTGATACTCTGTTATGCTCCTGTTCAGCCCCCTGCAGAGGTAGCTGCAGGTTCCTCCATGCGTTTATGGAATAGGACAACGTGTTTGAATACAAACAAATGCAACAACTACGCCTCATTGTCCAGCGCAGGCTTTGAGAATTTCTCAAGTCTGTGATTCAGTTGTTTGACTCTGACCTTTCTTCCTCTCTACCCAGTCCATCCACAGCCAGGGAAAGAACAGGTGTGTGTGCTTATTAACCATTTCTAGTATGCTGATTTCCAGTGGTGGTTGCAATTTATAGAGTAAAGCAGAGTTTCTTTCCTATCTACACAAACAGAGCCAGAAGAGTGTGTCTGCCTGGAACCAGGGTGCAGTGGGACTGTATTTATTAAGAATAGCAAAACTTAATCTGAAGAGTTGAACATGAGCACAAAGTTGCATTGATTAGAAGATGCTGAAAGAACAGCTAACAGGAAAACCCATCCTTCCTTGAAAGCATCCCTGGTCTTGATGCCTTTGGTCTTTCCAAAGAGGAGACTGCATGCATTTTATTTACTCACCAAGTACTAACTCAAGATATTATTTACAATTCAGATCTATTTTTCTGATCTGCTGGAGCCACCATAATTTCTGTTCAGTTAGGTTTTGCTTTTAAAAAACTGAATGCTTATAAACCTGTCTCTATCAGGATGGGAAAAAAAAAAAAAACACTACAAAATTTCACTAGAAACTTGTCAAAGCCAAAAAGATTACTCCATTTTTTTAAGTGAATGGCAGTTTTCCAGTGCATTTTACTCTAAGGATTAATTTGAAACTTAGCTTTTGATGGTTTCTGGACAAATGTGCTAATAAGCCTCAGAGACCAGAGCTGCACCAGGGAAGAAGTGGCAAGAATCAGTCACAGCCTCTCTCTGTTTTCAGGTGCAATACATAGGTAAATGCAGTGGCAATGATATTAAAATAATCTTAATTTTTAAAATGGCATTCCATCAAGAAAGTGGTATATGGAAGTCACACTTCCTTAGTTATTAAATAACATTGTCTAGCATTTCAAGTTTAAAAAAAGGAAAAAGGATGACATGAAGAAAAACACCTTGCCCCAAATGCAAGCACACATGAAGTTCAGGAATCTCTGTCCTACTTGGATCTGAAATGGATCTTAAGCAAACTCTTCCTGAACTGGCTGAAAAGGGAAAGAACCTTTACATCAGTGAATTTTTTTTTTTTTTGTGTTGAAGTCTCAGATACTTCCAGAAGTGCAGATTACTATTTTGGTGCTCATTTACCTGTATTTGGTTTTTTAGCAATTGGTAAGAATAAAAGCTGTTTACAACACTGCTCCTTCTCCAGGCTGTACTATTTGTGTCTTTGATTCATCCTATCTGGGTTTAAAAAAAAATACCAAAGTAAGATAGAATTCAAGTAATAGGTTTTAAAATCTTCCTAACAGGCTATTGTATGGGAGCAGATCTCATTTCTGGGCAGAAAATCAAACAAAGAAGGAATTCATTACAGATGATTAATCTGTTTCTAGTTGTGACTCCACCAAGTTTAAAGAGTACAGTCTTTCAAGATAAAAAATTGAAAGTTATTTTTTCCTTGAACAGCATTCAGTGTCAGAAAGACCGGGAGTCTAGGATGTGAATCAGCCCTTCTTTTTCTGACACCAGGCTGGCTTTCAGTAGTTTCCATCTAGTATTTGGTTTGGGGTTTCAGTAGGACCCACAGCATCTTTACCATGCCTGGAATGGGGTTATTTGCAGGACTGCAGCTGCCAGTATCTCATCCAAAATTGGACACTTCCTGTCACAGGAAATTTGGAGGTTTTGTCCTCAATTTCAATACTAAGACAGAGGGATAAAGGGGGGAAAGGCAGGGTCGATAGATGCAGAATTTGGAATGAAGTGTCCAAAAGTCATAATCAGGTGTCATGAGTGAAGATTTATCACATTATTTTTTCAATCTAAGGCTCCTGTTTTCACAGAATCACAGAATAAGCTGAGTTGGAAGGGACCCAGTGTTACTTTGATTCTGACACACACGTTGGATCTGGAACAGATCTTCTAGACCAAATCCTGTACTGGCATATATTTGGCATAACTCTACAATATAAAACTGAAAGTTATTTAAAATGAGAACTGGCTTAGTGTCTACATCTTGGCACTCAGCCCAAGCACAATTTTCTGTGCATGAATAACAGTGATGATCCAAGACTCTCCAAGAGCTGGATCTGCTTGGAGGAGGAGAAGCAATAAAGGACCTTTATCTCTGTATTCTCTGAATGGATAACAGCAGATAAAATGGTTTGGTCTCACACACAGTGCTGCAGACCATCAGGCATAAAGCAAAGTAAACAATTCAGTTAATCCCTTTTGTTAACAGGATTCAGCAAAACCCCATACAATTCTGTAAAGTCTTTTTGTTAAATCTAGCTCTGTCTATGCAGTCTTGTAGTTCATAGTTGTATTCATCTTACTTGCATTTCCAGTATTTATTACTGCAGGAAGATCACCATTTAGTGACTGTAGAAATCAGTCTGGAGAGAGAGTATGAGTGACACAAAAGTGCTTCAAAATAAAGAAAAATCTGAAATACTAAATTATCACTGTGAAGAATGTGAAGACCAAGACTGATAAAAATAAGCTCAAGGGAAGATATCTAATATATGTAGACATTCAGAAGAAATAATGTGAATAGTCAGAGTTTTTGATTTTCAATATTCAGCACAAATACAAGAATAAATGAGCCAACATGAGTGAATTACCAGATCAGGATAACTTTTTAACATTTTGGAATCAATAAGCCACCTGACAGAATTGACTGAAGTCAGTACAACAGAGTGCAGAGAGCCCAGCTGCAGGCTGGCCACTCTAAGGGTCTCCAACACAAGGTTCAGATTCAAGATGCTTACTTCTGACTCAAGTTTCTTGGAAATCAGCTGTGCTTTTTGTTCCTCATGCCCAATACTCACAGCTTCAGGGAATGGAAAAGTACTTTCTAAGAGGAATTTGCCTGTATGCTCCATTGTTTACTGGGTAGCAGTATAATCACAAACGTCATCGCTAGCACAAAGATTAATTTTCAAAGCAGTGAATATAAATTTTAAGCTACTTAAGCTTGATACTATGGGAAAACACCTACTGATAAATGGTTCTGGTCACGATGGCAATTCTAATGTCTATTATTTAGAGTGGATCTACTCAGAAATACACTTTGTTTACAAAGAAGAAATCAACTCTGATACGGATTTGGCTTTTTGACTGAAACCGGAAGCAAGACACTCTTGACATGGTAGTAAGATTGAAAGATTCTAGGCCTGTACAACCTCACAATAAAATTCTCCTTTTCTCTGCCAGAAGAGTAGAGATCACATGCCAAAGTATGATTGCTGATTTTGCCCTGAAGGGGACAGCTGAGTGAGATTAGTGAAATGGCCTGACGTGCGTGTCCGTAGTTTAGGTCATGGGTTTAAATGCTGAGGGCCAAGCCTCCTACTAATAGGAAAAACTGGAAATATGTTCAAAGAAATGCTATGTCACTCTGAAGTGCATGCCATGTCTTTAATATTTTTTAAAGGGTAACAGCTGCATTGTCCCAGAGGTGGAAGGAAAAATGTGTCATGACGGAATTTCTACCCAATAGATTTGCTTTGAAAATTTAACATCGGCAGGTTTCCAGAGAAAACTGCGGTTGAATTATGATACTAAAGGGCAGTAGAGTACACAACAAGAATTATGAAGCAATTCAAATAAGGTAACTAAGGCAGAGTCCAGAAGCTGCTGGCCACCTTTCTCTCAGCTGTCGAAATATTGTCAGCCTTTTTCAGACATTGCATGATCTGCTCTGCCCTTGGACTCCTTTGCAGTTTTATGATTAGACAGTCTCCTACAAGGAGAAGAAGATTTGTTTTCAATCTCTAAAAAGGAATTTGGGGTTGAATTAAGATACCCAGTTCCTTGAGCTGATACAATAAAACCCAGGCTCCTGCATTAAGAATGGCAATAACAACTTCACTGCAGATCGTGCATGTAGGGAACCGTGCAGACGAGGTTGTCATCTACACCCCCTAAGGATACTTGGAGATACTTGGCCAAATGGGCCTTAATATCATTAACTGAAAAGGAAAGCGTCACTCAGGCCCTACATGGCAGAGCAAAGGGAATTAGATAGGGTGAGAGAAGTCTCACTGTCTCGCTCAGTCAGCTCCAAAGTGATGAGCAGTATCAGTAGCTACAGCAGTCAGGTTGTTAGTCTGCTCATTACTCCTCTTTCGAGGAGTAAGATTGCATAATACAGAATTCTGGATCCAGTAACAAGCAGAGTAATTTCCCTGTTCAGTTCAATATCAGCATAATTTGATTTCGGTGCTTTCTATATCCTCAAGTTTCCAATATAGCAGGTCTTCTTACACAAAGGAAATGATACTTCAGTTCTTCAGAACAAGTTTTTGTGCTGCTTCCCAAATAAAGAGAAAAAGGAAAAGGAAGAGATGCTGTATTCTTGTTTCTCAGTGCTCACTGCCACTGCTAAGCACATTGGTATTGCAGGAGAGAAAAATTTGCTTTTGCTAAATACTTCTATTTTTATTTATCTTGCAGAATTGCCTCAGAAGATGGCGTTAGCAAAAATTAAGAAAGGTAATTATGTTTACATGGTAATGTAAGATTCTTCTACCACAATAAGGAATTTATTATCTTCTTTTGTTAGCTTGGAACAATACATAAATTATTTATCTTCTAACAAAAACAGCAATGTCAGATTTAAGTGAGTTCTTAGTCCGAATCTTCTTCTGTCTTCATCAAAGAATTCCAGGAGAGTTGTGGTCGCTGAAGATGGTAGCTTCAATCTCTTCTTCACAAAGAAAATACATCATGATTCTTTTCTCTTTCTTCAGTAAAAAGGGGGACTTGGCAGAGATTCAAGCATTGTATAACCAGCCACGATGGCGAACTCTTGTTGTGTGTTTTGAGAACAATCTAAATGCGTGCTCTGCTTTTAGAAAAATACGAAAAATTGCTCTGAAACAGAGCTGTTTAAGCGTTGCCTGTGGAGGAGCTACCAGAGGTTAGGGCAGATCCCCCAACTGCACATCAAACAAGGGAGCAAGTTTCCCATTCTTGAAGGGACAGACTTTTAACAGAACTTTAAATTCCTGATACCCCAGACTTCCAAAATAGCCAGTGCTAAAGTATTGAGAGTCCCTTACTGAACCACTGCTGGTCTGTTGAGGAAACGTGTTCCTAACGAGGATATTTCAGTCTGGCACTCAGAGTAGAGCTTGTGAAGACTTACTCTACCCTTTCTCCTTGCATATTGGAGAGTCACCTGGATGGCGCCCGCTCTGGGCAGCCGGAGTACCCCAAACACAGACTTGAGTACATTTTTTCACAGGTCAGCTCCTCTTTTTCTGTTTACTCTCCTTCATCTCTCCTTCCACTCGTGACTTCCTGAATGGGTGTGCATTTAGCAACTTGCAGAAATGCAAGTCTTTGCACATACCTTTTGAAATAGACTATAATCAAATCACCTATCTTTGCAGAATGGTATTTGGAATACTTTCATATGAGATGATGGTTTTCTTTTCCTGTTTTCTACTGTTTTTTCAATTCTTAATGCGTTGAAAAAAAAATCGTGACTATACTGTGGAAGCTACTAAAGTTGATTTTGCACAGATGCTGCAGACTTTGGCACTACTTCCTTCAAGGGCTGACCCTAGTTCCCTGCTTTTAATGACAAACTAGAACACATCCTGTAAAATTCAGCTCATGGCTATCATCAGCATTATTGCACATGTACAATTGTTTCCACTAACATAGTCTTGAATATCGAGTCCCTGGAGAAAGACGTGGCATTTAGAAGTACAGTACTGCTTTGTGTGGTTAGGATTATATTGCCTTCATGAACTCTCTCTTCAAAAGTGGCTATAAAAGTTAGCTGTGAACTCAGCTAATTTGGACTTAATTTCATTTGCAAGAACCTGCAAGAACCACTTTAATATAAGAATATTCTAAATGAAGGTCATCTGTTTTTAAGAATCAGTCATAATCCTGTAGTCTACTTTGCATACCCTTATCTACTTTGCATACCTTTATCTGCCTTCCTTTTTCAGTTAATATCTAATAATCTCTTTCTGTTATTTCACAGTATTGTGCAACGTTTGATGAAATAATTTTTTCTGTAGCTCCTGATGGTGTATGGAACAGATACTCCTCTGGTGGAGTCTTGCTGCTCCCTGTCTACACACCTGTCTCACCTCTGTTCTCAGCTGAAAACGCATCGCGTGCCTTGCACATATTTCTCATATTTATTGCTCTGTGTGAGCTTACTTTCCTAAATCTGTGCACATCAATGCATTTGCATAGTAAGAAAGGTGAAACATCTGAACTGTGGATTACACTTACTGGCAGAGAATGAAATCTGTAATGAAGAATCAAAATTAAGCCATTCGGGAATGCTTAAAATGGTAGATTTGGTTGCTTTATGCAAGACTATTTTAGTGATTTAATTTTGCAAGTGATCTCTGAAAATTATTTTTCACTGTTGATGAAGTATTATAAAATTGAAATGCAATATATTGCCAATTAATTCTTAGAAAAACGCTAGCTGTGAGCTATTATAATATTTTATACAAAATCCAAGATGTGCATCAATTGCCTTTAAAAATAATCTTGTTCTAGCAGTGAATTTGAATATATACTTAGCTAAAATGGGTGTAATAGGATTAACTTCTTTGCAACTTTATAATCTACTTCTAAAATGTTAGGAACTTCAAAGTAATTGTTCTATACCAATTTGCATAAAATGGCAGCCCTCTGCACACTGTTTTAGTCTCAATATTTTGTGAATTTTCATAACTAAGCAATGTCACATCTGATATGATTTTCTTGTATGGTGGCTGAATAGACTTTTCTCTGCAAGTCAGCTCAGATCTTATTTCAAAATATCTATTAGGAAGGATCTGAAGAATTCCTCCACATGTATTTCATTATTGTTACTGTGATTTTAAGTATACAATTTTAAGAAAAAACTGAATATGGTGAGAAGTTGACTTTTGAGGATTATCATATGGCTATGTGCTTTTCTTCCCCTGATGTCATGCTGTGATATTCAGTCAAATTATGCAATATTAATTTGTTAACTTTTTCTTGGTTGATATTATAGTTACTGATAGCAAACTCAGAACTGGGACTGAAAAATTGTAGAATAGCTGCTCTGTCTTCCTGTTTCCAGTATCCTTTCATAAGGATAAACTGCCCTAGACAAAATGCACTGCTAGATTTTTTCTTTTCTATTTTAAAACTCGTTCCTTTTTTCTTTTGTTTGAATATTGCTTTGTGTATAATTCACATTAACATTGACTGAAACATAAATGACAAGGATGTGTACTTAGGTGCACGTGATCCAGCTCAGATTCAGGTCTTCTATTAAATCAGAGTAAAAGCTGATTTTCAACTTAGAGGTTGAATGTTTTGGAACTTTAAAGGAATCATTAGTTGTAATTTTTCAGGATGTGATTTACTGGCTACTTGAACAGAGCAAGACAAATACCCCTACGATGCTCCAGTGTAATATTGCAGCTTTACATGCAGAACCAGAGCAGCACAATAAAGCAGCACTTATTTTAGAGCTGGCCTTTAGCCCGAAGTCAGCACGTTTATTTTGGAAACTCCCTCCAGCTCTGTTGTTGTCTTGAGATGTGTTTTAGTTTTTTTCTTCACCCACCCTGCTCATCATTTAGCATTGTTTCTAGGAAAGCCTGACTTCTGCTTCCACGACCGAGACCCTGGGATCTGCCGAGGGTATTTTACCAGGTACTTCTACAACAGAGAGACAAAACTGTGCGAAGCGTTCAAGTACGGTGGGTGTGTAGGAAACCAGAACAACTTCAGGAGTTTGGAGGAGTGCCAGACTACCTGCGAAGAAAACTGTAAGCTGCTGTTTTTATCACTCTTAGTTTTACTCTTGAATAAAAAATGATGTGTTTTGAAGGTATTTTGCACAGAAAAAAGGCAATTTACGGTGCCCTGAGGTGGCAATACTTTATATAGGCAATTTACAGTAACTATACATATTTTTAAATAAAAATACCAAAATGTAAAGTATGAAGTAAAAAATTGGTAGGTACTGTTTAGGGACTATTACAGGACTCCTACTTTTTTACTTTTCTCATGACAGTTGACCTAAAATCTCCCATCTGTTTGGCTTTATAGTACCATAAAACACTAATATATGTTTTTAACCTGTAGGTCTGCACATACTCTTTTCAAACCAAGTCTTGAAATGACAAGAGGTGCCCATACAGGAATTTTTAACTTACTGTGTGTTGCTAGCATCCCAGCAAAGATTCACAGAACACCTGTGCGTCCCTTCAGAATGGTTTGGCTGTGCAGCTCAGGCTACAAAAGCCATTCAGACTGACCACAGAGCAGTCATTTGCTTCCTTGTCCTACTCGTTCCCATGAATTGTTCTGCATTGGGATACAGTACCCTTCAGAACTCCTCTCTCTTCACAAAGTGCATCATTTTCTTCATAAGGCAAATACATTTTCCCATCAAGAGCCTCCAGACCTTTTCATCTTGCTTGTCTCTAGTGGGCCCTTTTCCAGCACTGTTTCATAAGCTGTCATTTTGGCAAGGGGAACTCGAGCTTATTCACACTTAAAGTAGAAAAGACCCATTATGCTTCTTTTTAAAGATTTTTTTTAAAACTGTAAATATAGAGCCATGTGCATTTTCCCTACTTTTGCTGAAGCATTTCTTCTTGGGCTGTGATTCCACTTTCACCTTCTGGACTAAAAGCTGCAGAATATTCTTTTTCATTACTTTAGTCTAAAATAACACCTTCATGTAAATTTGCATTAACACCCAAGAAGAGAGGGTTAGGGGCTGTTGCCATGGTGTAAATAGATCAAAGTTTTTATTTTTGAGGTATTGAATCATTGATACTAATTTTTGGGTGTTGTTTTTTTTTTAACTGTTTTCATTTCCTTTTTTGTTTTTTAATTTAGCAAATTTATTGCCAAATGTTGCAGCTGAAGAGCATCCCGACGCTGTGAACAGTAGTTCCCCAGCAGAAGAACCCAGCCAGTCTCCTGGGACTTTCAGTAAGAATTTTCTTTTGCTGTTTATAGTTAACCCTTAAATACCGCTCGATTTTCCCATTTATTTGAAGACATGCATGTCAGCTGAAATACCTGAGCACAGGGAAGTCATTGACATTAAAAGTAGCTTCAGACCCGCTTTCTTGCCAGCAATACACATTTTTGAAAAAGGTTAGAATGTCTGCTGGTAATATAAAAATAGCCTTACCAAGCTGTGTATGATCTAAATCTCACATCAGTAAAATTAAGGAAGAAGAAGGAACCTGCTGCAAGGTTGTTTCAGCAGCCTCAGTTTCCTGTGCCTTCGGGACTTAGAGATGGTGCCTGGCTACTGGCATCAGCAGTGGCATTGAGCAGGGCCAACAGGTGCCAGTCACAGCTGATTTTCAGAGCTTGGATGTGTCTACATATCCCGTCATTGGCTGTTTCACACCAAGTCCCTCTTTTTTTTTTTCTTTTAGTTAATCTGTTGCCAACTGCTCCAAATGAGAAGTCCAATGCCCTGAACAGTAGTTCCCCAAAGGAGGAGCACAACCAGTTCCTCTTTTTTTTTTGTGAGAATCAGCTTTTGCAGTTCTTAGCTCTCAGTCTTTTACATGGATTGCTTTTCCATTTCAACCAGTTTTCTGACATATCTGAGACTGAAGAATGAGCTTTCATCTTTGCCAAAGGATTTGATAAACAGAGAAAGTCAAAGCAAAGGAATATATCGCCACTTACAGATCTTTCATAAATATTAGGAAGTGGAAGACTGACCACATCTTGTTCTCTTTGAAAAGTGTGCACTTCCTAAAGGTCTGATTAATACAAAGAGCAAAAGCAGTGATGCAGAATTCTTTCAGCCAAAATTAATATTTTTTTGAGGAACTAATAGGCAAGTGATTTAAATTCCGTTTGCACCTTAAAAAAGAACGATGTTTGGATTTTAGAATATGGCATAGTATAATATATTTAATACTGTAATGTTTCTGTTTTCACTTTGACCATATTAAACTCAGTTTTGGGTTGAGTATAATCACAGTGAGTATGAATTAATTGAAAATGCGGCTCCAAGGTATTTTTGCACAAATGCAGATGAGACTCTGGACCTTTACTGAGGAGGGAGAGGTTTTAACAGTATCAGCAGCTGGACACTGTCCACTGTAGATGGCTGGTGCTTGCTCACACTGTACAGGGTGATTGAATTTGAGGCATGTCATTTTTATGATCCACAGTTGTGCAAGAGGAAACAACAAACAGTTGGAAAGAGCCTGAGCATTCTCACCAAGTATTTATGTTGTTTTTTTGCATTTGCACTTGCTTGTACTTTTGAGGACTGAGTGATGACGTAGAGACTCTCTAAGGTTTTTGCATTTTATATGTTCTGTAAGGTAACAGGTGTGTAGGTGGCATTCCTGTGCTCTTCGCTTAGAATGGAGTGTCTAATAAAGCACCAATGTGTGTTGAATTCTATTTTTTGCCTGCACTGTAACCCACATGCACTGCTGGTTTGGCAGAGGTTTCTGTACAGTTGTATTGTTTGTTTACCACATGCAAAGAATCAATGCACTCTCTTGTTTAAACGAATGAATATAAAACAGTAAAGCTTTTGCCAACCTATTTTACTGAAAACTATTTGAATGACATCAGGTCTGGTAATAAGTCTAGGGGCATGAGGGGCATGCACATTCCCTGAAGGCTTTTAGTCATAATATGAATGCCTGACTCCTCAAAACAGCTAACCTCTACCAGGAAAGGAGCATGATTCACTATGTTTTCTCAGAGGAAATGGAAGGGGGATTGATTGTGTCAGCAATAGGGAATTTTCCTGCACAGCAGACTTTGGGAGTGAGAGGTAAGGATAAGGGAGAATTGAAGATTGGATGGAACAAAGAGTCGGTGTAGCAGAATGGGTTGTGTGAGAAGCACAGCCTTGGAAGGACCAGTGAATTTCAGTGGAAAGTCTGAAGACCCAACAGGTTCCTCCCTACTGTATAACCTTTGTCTTGCACTTGTCTGCCTCATGCAGCCTCCCGCTCCTGTTCTGTTTATCAGCTTGTGCCCTTCAGGCTGCTGGAGTGGGCTAAAATCACGTGCTTTTGTGCAATCCCACTAGAGAGGAAGGCCAAGGGTATGGCCAAAGCCGACAGCTGATTTCTCCACAGAGACATGGAGAGCATTGTCTCCACTGCTGCTGTTTCTGGAGCTACAGCTGTAGAGTGCAGTGCCAAGGTAGAGACATGTCACAAAAATGTGCAGTATAACTCTCTGTAACCGTCTGGGAGGGACAAGAATTTGACTTTACATATGAGGTGAGGATCAGGGTGAACTGTTTGGGATGGAGTGGCTGATGTCCATCTCCTCAAGTACAGGTAAAGTGGCTGATCTGCCACTGTCATATCTATTTTGTATGTATATTGGCCTTGCTATGTATCTTTATCAAAGACTGTTTAAAAATTAAATATAATTTAGTTAATTTACATTAAAACATGAAAAAAAAAATTAAAAGGAGTTGTCTCTTCTAGAATACCTCACCTCACAATTGACATGCTATTTCATCTTGATTTCAAGGAAAAAAAAGTGTTGTTGGTATGTGTAACTTGGTAACAGTATCCGATTATTAGACTTACAACATAGTTCCTGATCTTCAGAAAATTAAACTGTTCTATGGCCAAATAAAGCAAACCATGGATACAGACATGAAGTTTCTAGCACTCTCAGCAATGAACATTCTGCAGAGATTGAAGATTGTTCTGGTCTAACTCTGGTAAAAAAAACTATAATAACTTTTATTCTGTGAAAACTAAGAAAAACTGAGGCTAAGAATCAAAGCTTTCATTTTATGTGATCTGTGGTAGAAAATTGCAAGTGCCATACCTACATTTGATTTGTGAGATTTAAGTGGGAGACAGGATCAAAAGTCAATTTTCAGCTCAGCGAATTTGGAACAGCACACGGATGCAGGTCCTGTTAGTACTGTCAGTACAGAGCCAGGGTCATCTTTTGCTGGTATAAATTGGCACAGTTCTATTTGCTTTAATGGATCTGCACCAATTTATACCTGTGGAGTACTCTCAAGTGCAGATGACTTGTTATTTTTGTAATAGCCCGTTCACTTGAAGATTCTTTTATTTTCGCTTTGCTGCAACCAGAAATGAGGAGCTGAAGTCTGTGTGTATCAAAAATCTGGCAATAAATCTGGAGCTTCGTGAATGTCACACACTCGTGTCTAGCGAGAAGTAGCGCTCGCTGCATTCCCTTTCCCCCCAAGATCATTTCAAACTTGTTTTGTACTGTGATTAATTAGAAGTCCATTGTCACACAAGCCCTGCAAATCCTGAAGGATGAGGATTATTGCTGCAATGCAGAGCTGGGGTTATTTCTGATAAATGTGAGTCTGTATCTGGATGTGCTTTTTTCCGAGATTCTGAAGTTATGATCATGCCATCTGTTTATACCTCAGGGGGATGGGATTCAAGAAAGGGATGTATTACAAGACTTGAATCTTAAACCATGCAATGTGTACCTCTTCTTTTTTATGTAGTTTTGCAGCTTGCAAGATTTTTGCTTCTTTCATTTTCTTTTTTTTTTTCATAGAAAAAGCAGGAGAGAAAACTTTCCAACAGCTCTCAGAAAAATGAGGTGGTAAAATGGAAACCTTTGGGAAAGAAACTCAAGAATAGGCATAATAGCTCAACTTACTGTTCCATCACATCCATAAATGCAGCATTAGGAGCTGGAGCTGAACAGGGACAACTTGCCTGCTGTCATGTTCCAGTGACATTGTTTACACACTGCCTCCCAGGCTTTCAGATTGTCCTGCCAATGCTGGGCATGACACAGGGAATGTTTTATGCTTACCTGAAGTCAAGTCTTTTGGTGATCAGTATATTCAAACCAATTCATAATTTTTATGACCTTCAGCAGAGAGGAAATTATGATAAGTTATTTAGTTTTTATTTTAAAATACTGTTTTGTTGTAAAAAAATGGCTCTAGATAGCAAAATTAGGAGGTTTTCTTCATGGGGTGGTTGCTTCTGTGAGAGTGAAGAACATGCAAATATTTTGAAGATAAACAGGAACAGCATTTGGTTTTTTGGGGCATTCATCTAACAGTGACATAGGCAAGGAATAGCGTAATTTTTGGGAAGAGTACAAGAGGGATTCTGAATAGCACTGTGCTGCCTCTGCGTGCACTGTACATACACAGGCAGTCCTTGTTTACCTTGTCACTGGCTCCATGGTTCCCCAAATCTTGCAGTCATTGTGAGAACTCCTTCATGAGGGGACTGTGGACTCACTGGAGAATCCTACATGACAGATAAGTAATTTACGTTACAAATTTAATTACATATTTAAATTCACTGATATAATTAACAAACCTGTGCAGTTTGGCCCTCTCCTCTCCGGCAAGCCTTTCTGCTCTGTTCTTTGTAGGTTCAGAAATCAGCAGGTTGAAATAGGTAAGCTATGCTGAACATATGCTTTGAAAACTAACGTCCTCTCCAGCTAGAGAGAGATGAAATTAGTTCCAGGCTCGAGTTCTCAGGGCAGTACCAAAAGCATTGCCTTAGTTAATTTAATTGCTATCTTCATTATAAAAAAACATTAGGTTTAATATAGATTTTATCACACTGTAGACTTCTACTCTGGACCAAGAGTGAAATTTAGTCTCGTAATAATGTCGCAGTTATAAAAAGAAATTAGGAGGTTCTCATTTTATAACTTGAAACTAACTTAGTCTATCTTGAAAAAGCAACTCATTACTCCATTTTTGAATTTCAGGATTTTTTTTAATCGTATGATGTTGCTAACACACCATCCTATTCCTTCCCCAGCAATTTTCCATACTTTTTCACCACACCAGTTCAGCTGTTATACACGTCAGATGAACCTTTTTTTTAGCAGGCATACTATGTGTAAGACACCTAAGATGTAGCACGTGCTTTTTGGATATTTTGTCGGCCTCCTGAATTGCCCAGGTTAATACATAACTTCTTGCTTTCAGCAGCTGATCTGCTTCCCACTTTTGTGACCACAAGATGTCTTCAGCTTTGCTGTAACCCAAATGATTTCCTCAAATTTTTACTTTGTTTTTCCACTGAACCACTTCTGTGTGGCTTTGTATCTTCAAGAGTTCCGTCTGACTGGCTTCACGTTTGCATTTATGCATTCAGATCCCAGCTACCTCAACTCTGCTGCTTCATGAAGGAAAAGGGTGCTCTTTTGGGTCCCACATAACTGATGATGTAACAGCTCCCATTCAGCTTCTTGCAGCCTGTGCAGCAATTTTATCAGTTCCAGTTTTGAATATTAGTCACTCTGGGGTGATAGATGATGGAGTTCTTCCAGGTTTGGGAATTCTGGCATGGATTTGCTTCTTGAACTTGTTCCAGCACCCAGGTCCTTTGGCTACCTCAGGCTCATCTCCAGTGTTTCAGTTCTCACACTCTCACTCGCAGCGACCCCGAAGGAACAAACCACCAGCCTCTCCTTGGAATGGTAAAATGCTGACAGCAGCACTCCAGCATCTCAACTGGATTGGAACACACCAGCATCTCCATTAATTTGTGCACTTATTCTTCACATTCAGTACTTCTTTATTCTGCAAGTTAGAAGCTATTTTTTTATAACTGTACAATGGTTGCTGCTAGACCCTGTCACATAGGTCAGGTTTCCATAGTCATTCAAAAAGCCCAGCGCTGAGGTATTGAATCTGACACTGGAAATGCTGGGTGCTTTCACCTTCTCCTTGATTTCAGAATGCCTAGCAGGGATTTTCCCCATTCATTGTTAGAAATATTTTCCATATTTTTAAAGCTGTCCACGTTTAATTTATTTCACTTCACTTTCTACAAATGCTTCACTTGAAACTCCCCAAAGTGAATTTGTGTGCTCTCTCCTATGGCAGAAATGGCAATTTCACCACTAACCATACAGGTAAAGGTGTAGCTTGCAGGTAAGCTTTTGCTGGCAGTTCAAAACAGAATGATATTTTATTGTGGTATTTTTTTGTAATCATAAAAAGACGCTTATGGTAAAGTATCTTGGATTTTCAGGAGGGCAGGATTAAATTTGACAGCAAATTTCACATAAATTTCAAATAATATTGACATGAAACTGAAATGCTGCAGTGTTGTGTCTCACCTTGTGTTTCTTGGTACTTCCAGAACCACCTCCCATCCCTTCTTTGTGCATGACCCCTATGGACAGAGGACTTTGCAGAGCCAAAGAGTTGAGATTTTTCTACAACTACTCGACTGGAAGGTGTCGCCCATTTAGCTACAGTGGTTGTGGTGGGAATGAGAATAATTTCATCTCCAGAAAGTCGTGTTTGAGGATCTGCAAGAAAGGTATGGGAAGTGATACTGCCCCCGGCTATCGTTAAGAGGTAAATATTATGTGAGTCAAAACATTCTTGCCACTTTTGGTAGTAAGGATTGGCCTGATCAAATGTAATAGCTGAAAGTCTCAGAAAAGTGAAAATGGAAATCAGGAGAGCCACAGAGCTAGAGAGAGAAGGAGGGACAGTAAGTACAGTGTAAAAGAACAGCAGTAAGACAACTTGACATTGGTCAGGCATACGAAGACTTTAGGTAAGACAATGGTTTTTTTTCTTTTTTTTAAGATTTATTTAAACAAGCCTTGTCTCATTTTTGATAATGCTGGATGTCTTCTAATCTTACTTTGTTAATTTTACCTTTAGGATTCAATAAGAAAAAGGGTGAAAGAAGATTAATAAAAATCAAGAAAAAAAGAAAGAAACAGCCAGTAAAGGCTCTGGGTGAGGAAATCATCCCTGACAGAATGCAACTTTGATTTTTATGGAAATGTGAAGTAAACTACTCTTCACCTGTGAATGAAAACCTTCAGTGTACACCATTAAAATATATTTACTGTACTGATTATTTTGATTATATATTACTAAGCTGCTTATATTTTTATTATGTATTCCTCAATCATGTTAATAAACATTACCTTTTACTTTGATAAAGGCTTTTAAATTGCAGTTTGGTTGTATATAATTGTCAGAGCTGCAGCAGGACAACAAATAGTGTGAGTGAATGGTTAAAATGCAGACAAGATTCAAATTCAATTTATTACCTCATTATTCTTTTTGAATTCTGTTTTTGTACTAAAGAAAGCATAACACGTGTGAAAAAATAATCACTTGTCAAGCATGATTGTTTCAATCATCAATTAAAAGATCGGTCTATTGCTATAAAAAGGAAATAGACACTGGATTTGTTTTAATCAGATTTATTTTAGGTTATGAAGGCCTAGATTTAACTCCATTGAAGTGCATTAAATTACAGTACTGTAAAATGAATGTGAGATCAGAATTAACCCACCAAAATCCACAGGGAATGTTAAAGCTGTAAGGGTTTGAAACACTGTGGCAAATTTTTGCAAAGATTTAAAAATGTATGAGTTGGGATCATTGACTTTTATCCTTGTTACTGATCTAGACTAGTGGCTAAGCTTTACTGCTGAAAATGTAAGCAATTATCCATTCTAAATATCAGAATGAGGGGATAAGTAAAATCAGATTCTTACACTGAAATTTTATCAAAATCTCTTTTCTGGTGCTTAAGTCCTTTCACGGCTCTTTTAATCTAGGATGTATTAAGTCTGATTTGGAGAATTCTCAAGGAACAGGAGCATACACCAGAGAGCCCTTATGTAGAGTCTTGTCATGTAAAATGTATGAACACCAAAGACTCCCATTGCAATAACCACGTAAATCAGACAAGCGCAGTTCTGCCAGGAAACCTATAAGCTCCACAGGCTGCTACAAATTAATAGCCAATTAATTTGGCTCATTTGGTGTCCCAGTTTCAGTTTCAATTTGGTATCTTCCTGTTCTGGTTCATCAGTCTGACCTTTCTCTCCAGGTTTTCCTGTACTTCATGCACCAGGAGTCGAGTCTGTAGATGTGGGCTGCTCTGCACAGGAGCAGAGCAGTAGGTTAAATACTTGGACCAGCTGGAATCTGACATGGCAGATAAGTGGAGAACCCATGGTTTGAACTGCTCCCAGACCGTTCCACTTGTTCCATGGCAGCTGCCCCAGCACAGCAGTTCACATGGCCTCCCCGAGGCGAGTGGCTTCAGGCACGCTTGGGGTGGAGGGTCAGGATTGGCACTTGTGCCGTGGTTACCCTGCTCCCACACTGACACCGCTCGTGTCTGCCTGCCTGGGGATGCAGCTGAGGGCACAGATGTCTGCACCTCTCCTTGTCTGCATTTCATGATCAATCCAGTAGAAATACCTGATCTTCCATTCTTAATGGTAACAATTTCCCATGGGCTGCCAGTATTAAAACTGAGACAATTGCTAGATTACATTACGTACCTCAAAGGGAAGACAGAGCTGAAGTAACGGCATTAAACTAAAACATCCAAGGCTTCCATGTAAAAGACAATGAAACTCATTAAGCCATCCCACCAAGAACATTAAAAAGGATTTGTAAGCTTCGTAAGATTGATTAGATTGCAAACTAGAATGGTGAACTTTCTAAAACAGAACGTTTTGGAATGAGCCAATAGATATAGAAGATAGGAAAGAACATATGAGTTTGTATGCACATTGTCTTGTGATTCCTGAGTCATTTTGTGACAATATCTCTCCTTCAGGCTCCCTCTTGTTCCAGCAACTTGTCCCTGGCTGCCTGGATTCAGCACCTACAAACCCACAGGGGAAGTCTAGGAGAACAATCATCCTTTCTGTCCCAGCAGAAACCTGGCTGTGTGGCTGCTCTCCATTCTCACAAGCTTCCTTCTCACTGAGCTCTAATGCAAACTAACAGGGTCTCTTCACAGTGAAGAGTTGCTCCCAGGACTGTGCAGACTCCTCAAAGGATTGCTATAGCTAGGATAGGACTGACAGGTACTCTCCCATCCTCTTCTACCCCACCTACACTGTCCTGAAGAAACTCCTTGTGCTGATGTAGTACATTTTGTGGTAGCAGTCATTAAGTGATCCAGTGAGGGCTCTCTTATGTCACTGTTGAGACAGAAGTTACACCTCAACAGTACCTCTGTTTCGACTAAGAAAACATTTCATAGTGATTCATCTGTCAGGCTTGTTACTCAGTGCAATGGGAACCAAGACTGCAATGTCACAGACTGTAAAAACTTGATCTGATTATAATCAAGATTTGATCTGAGAACGCACGCTGCTCTCAGCTGTGTGTGCTCTCCGTTTGGCCACCACACCAGCTATCCAGCTGTCTTCCTGCCTTGTTTTTGTTTAGCTCTGCAGTACATAGAGCTATTTTTTCCCATAAACAGTCCAAACTGCAGTGTGATATGATCTTCAACGTAACAAGAAATTTCATTTGTGCCCTTCTGCTTCATTCACTTCTTTTTGCACCTGTATCTCCCATAGCTGCAGAACAATCAAATCCCAGAATAAGAAAAAAGATCTACGCATTTCCTAAAGATATCTAGAGAACGAACAAAAAGGGGGGTAATTGAGGCACAACACAGGAAAAGATATGGATCAGGTGCCAGGACAGTGAACCAGGCAGAACATGAAGCTGTGCTAAGGTGTTACCGTGACTGTACGGTTCCACTTGACTAGAGTCCATCCACCCCGTCATTTCATTCCAGAATTTGCTCTGGCTGCTTTGGAGGGGATATGCAGGGCGCTGTGAAATTTCTCCCATGCTGTATGAGAACAGCCAACAAGCTGAAACAATTTTACAGAGGTTTGATGAGCTTCCACATATCATCTGATCTGCAGTAACTTGGTATGCACCCTTAATCCACACAGATGATGAAGCAAAATGTCTCTGAGAAATAATTTAATCTCCTTTTATTCATTCTTTTTTCCCCTCATATTTTTACTGGTATGCCCTCCTTTTTCACCTTTTTATTTTCTACCCCCTGTCTCAGTTTTATTTCCAGCTCACTTGAGCCAGAATTTCTCGCTGCATTTCCAATCCATTTACTCTCTCAAAGCTGATAACTTTCCATTTACGTTTTGAGCAAGTCTTCATCTTACTAGCTTCTAACTTTCCAAACTTAGCGAAGGCGTCCGAAAGGTTACGTTTCCTATCCGCTTGTTTTCAGTGGTGTCTCTAAAGCAAGAGCGAGGTCCAGGTGAAGCGGAGCTGTGCGCGCGTGGTGCGGGGTGATGAGCACCCGAGCTGGGTGAATCCGTGCGCGGAGCTTCCGCGCCCGCGCGTGTGCCCCGGGCGGCCGCGAGAGGGCGCCGGCGGCGCGGCGAGCGCCGGGCGGGATCGCGCTGATGGAAAAGGGGGAATTCACTGAATTTACTCTCTTTGCTCGCTTTTAAGCCTACTTTGGTTCCAGTGCAGGTACGTTTGCACATTTAAGTCTCCTTGAACTGCTCCCTCCTCCGCTGTCGGTAACCAGGGCAGCCCGTACGGGTGTGAGTTTCGCTCCTCGCAGCCACAGGGCGGGGAGATGCAGCAGTGCCGGGGGGCACCGCTCTCTGAAGTGAGGGCTGCACCAGCTGAGGGGTCTCAGGTGTCTGTAGGGTAGGAATAAGCAAGTTTTAATGTCACCTAAATCAGAAGAACGTAAGTCTGTAAAAATAAACTCAAAAAATTCCGAAATTAAGCAACCAACTGAAAAATCCTCACAAACCAGAAAGCCCACACGTAACTCCACTGACTTTGACAAGCCAAATCAAACATGGCCTGTGTAATACGCGTCTCTAGCTAATTCAGATGCCTGCCTTGAAGACGTGTGCTTGGCTGGAATACAGGGATTACTCTCTAAGTTATCGTGTGTAATGTACCATGTTGCAATCTACAACCTAGACCTAATTGGTCTAAAGCAGTGCTACCAGGCTCGCTCCTGATGAAATTCCTCTACCTGAGGTGACACCGTTTATTTTAGGGAAGTTAATTTCCATCACTGTTCAGAATCAGAGCTAATCCCCAGTTTATATCTGTTTACATTGCCTAGAGGTTTAGAGTGCCAGTTCTCAGTTCTTCACTGATTACAAAACTCAAACATTCTCCTGTTGATGTAAGATCCTAGAAGCACCAGTGTTCACATGTGCCAAAGGAGTATCCGAGCCCGCTCTTTTGGTAACCCTGGAGTGGGATTTCATTATTTGTATTGTCTAGGGGCCATTTGGATCTAAAGTATTCCTGCCCCTCTTTTCCCTCTTCCAATTTTTCCTGACCCTGGATTGGGGATGGGTTTTGTTTGAAGTTTTTTGTTTGCTTTGTGGGGGTTTTCCCCCAAAAAAGTTTTGTGTTTCTTGCTGTTTTCTTTCTTGAGGAAAATGTTTTCAATGGCCAGATTAATTCCTTCATCCAGTTCACAGCATGTTCCACAAACGATTCTGCTGGTAAAAAAAAAAAAAAGTGGATAAGTGACAGGCAGTGAGAAACAAGCAGAATATTTTATCATGTTTTATGAGCAAATGCAGTGGTATAATTTTGATAGGTCCTTACGACAGCGTGAGTTTTGGGAGGCTTTTATGGTGTTCCATAAGGAGTACTGGTGTTACAGGTGCTCATATAATTTGAGTTTAACGCTCCATGAACTCCCCATTTGTTCAGCATAGTATTGTCCTGTGCATGCAGCAACTGCCCATTGACTCGGAGGGCACAGGTTCTGTCCTTAGTACAGGTAGTGATTGTATAAAAGCAAGTGACAAATGGTTTCAAAGAAGCATTTGTAGCTCCTAGTACAATATTTTTGAAGCTAGTAGGAAGACTGCTATTAATTCTGTTTTGTCCTCTGTCATGGCAGTTTTCAAACCTGGCAGCTCATTCATACTTGTGCTTTCAAATCACCAGTGTTTATAAAAATATAGCATAGAGATGTATGCAGCAATCATAATGTTCCTGTTGCCTTTTTTCTACCCTTGATACTTCAAAGACTTACTTCTTTAAATACGACTTTTTCTTGGGTACAAAACGAAGTGGCACTGTAAATTATGCCCCCGCTTGAAATTGAAAATTTGAATCTGCCCTCTGCAGATGTTTTACATCTGAGGAATAAAGGTATTTCTGTGTAGAGCTTTTCAGCCCTTACGGTACGGGATGTAACGCAGCGCCTGCAGTCGCTGGCAGAGGTGGGTCAGGTCAGTCATAGTGAGGAGGAATGCAGCTCTCGTGTGTTCTTTGTCTCCGAATACAGGTCCAAACTAATTTGTTTCTCTGGGTCTAGCTGGAGGAGGAGGAGGACGAATCTCACTGGCTCGATACGTGAAAGGACAGGTCCCGTGGTCTCCCCCTCAGAGCAGAGCAGCGAGTGAGTATTTTGCGAGTGGTTTCAGAGCACCGGCTTTGAGCTGGGGCGGGCGAGCGGAGCCGCCCTGGGGCCAGGCGCGGGCAGAGGCTGCGCTCTCCGGGAGCAGATGGCAGCGCCGGGGCTCGGCCAGCTCCCCGCTCCAATGCCACGGGAGCCCGGCTTCCCCGGGACATGCCATTCGGGAGAGAAAAGTAACTCAACGCCGGCCGCAGGCGGGGTCGGGTGATGTAACAGGAAGCTCTGATGTTTCGCTGCTGCCGCCGCTCCGCGCTGCCATCGGACACGCTCCCGGCGCTCCCGCAGCAGCGCTGCTCCGCCGGGAGAGCCGCCAGCCTCGGGCTCTGGATTACACCCAGCCGGGGCACCGCGCTCTCGCCGCTCTCAGCTGGCCGCGGAGGGGCTGAGCGAGACATCTCCTCGCAGCTTTATCTGAAAGCGTTCTCGTAAAAACTCCGCGTGGTGAGTACCGCTGCGAGCGGGTTCATTGTTGCACCCGCGGGCAGCAGCTCTGTGCCATCGGAGCGCAGCGATAGTAACGCGTGTGTGTGTGCGTGCTCCGGCATTAACCTCGGCGTGGGACACGCACTCTGCGCCGAGAACGGCTACGGGGAAAACCCTCGTTTATTTTTAGGCAGCGAGGTGTTGAGCTGATTTTATAACTGGTGGTGTTATCGTCTATGCTTGGTAGGATAAATAGATGGAAAATGAGATAAAATGCGCCAATCGGCGCTTTAAGGATTCTGCCTGAAACCTCTAATATTGACTAATCAAATTTGTCTTTGCATCTGGAGAGAATTAGAGGCTCATTGGCTTGAAAAGGGTCCTTAAGACTAACTCAATACAACTGCAGGTCTTTCAGTAGAGGCAGAATTAGGTGATCAACTGGTGTAGGTTTGCTTACTGAGTATTTCTCTAAACTTACTGTACCGGAAAGAGGTCATACTTGAGTTGTTTCATGATTAGATTTTGTGTTGTAATTACACAACTGAAAAGGTAAAGCTTCTGTTTTGTTTGGGCTTTGTGTTTGCTTGAGGAAAAGTTGGGTTGGTTTGAAGCCTGTACGCGTGCCGGGGTGTTGCTGTTTGAGGTTTTTAACCGCAAACACCGAGCTGATTTATTGACAGCTAATTGCCCACTTTTCCTTTCCTTGAGGAGCTGTTGAACAGTGGCAAGTGTGTGATTCCGTGCCTTCAAGGACCAGCTGACAGGCAGTTAAAAGTGTTGCCACTCCTTTGGCTTTCCAGAACAGACGTGATACCCTCTGGTTTTACAAATGCGGTTGTAGTGCTGAGATTGGTAATTCTGGTCATTTGCTCGTGTGTGTAAGCAATGGAGCCATAGAGCCAGGAAAATAAATCTTGTTAGGCTATGAAGCACACTTGGATTTGATCTACAATGAATCTTTTAGTTCTCCATGCAGTTTATAAGGGAAGATAATGAAATAATTATTAAAAATCCTGAGTTTTTTGCTCTTTGCCTTAATAAACTTAGGCCAGGTACCTTGGGGATGGACTTCGCTGCTCTCACAATTGCGCCAGTGCAGAGTCTTCCCAGTCCTACTGTGTGTACTGGGGATCTTGTCACTCCCTTGCACTAATAATGCATCTAACAGCTGAAACCTGTTCAGGTCAGGGATGTGCTCAGGATCTGAGGTCCTCTCGGAGCTTTGAAAGGAGACTCTCTAGATCCAGATCGATGTTCAGACCAGATCTGAGCCCATGTGTTCTCTTTTAAAGTGCACATGCTGCGGTACTGTCTGAAATCCTTAATTAAAAATAACCACCTGTGTTTGCACAGGTTCTTCTGTAGTTTGCTTAAACTCTCATCTATTTCACTGCATATAGGAGCAATCCCACAGTCTTCACCCTACTTTGGAAACCCGCACGAAAGGCACTTGGTGATACCAAGTCAGTGAAGATGGCACTTCACATAAAAGGTGCTTGTGTTGTTTTAATGATCAGTGCAGTGGGAATAACTGTCTTTAGAAGTATGTCAGCTAAGTTATCTAGATTCTTACTCGCAACTGGTGTAGGCTGAAGTGGGTCTGCCCACTGAGGATGCGCCAGGCATGTGCGTGTTTGCAGGTTTGATGGCAGAATCTACGTTATTTGCTGTTAAGCAAAGGCAGGGCATTGATATAGAACAGTGTGACTGCACTTTTTACTGACCAAAACTAAGTACTTGGATATCTAAGATGCTGTTGCAAGTTCAAGAATTGCATAGTGTGTGTCCTTTCAACTTTAAATACTACTGCACCCTGAATTTGTGATCAGTTGGAGTCTTTCTCTGTGTTACGAGACGTAGTTCTTGTCCCTCTGAATAGGCTTTTCTTGGTACAACACAATTGCTGAAATCCTGGCCCGCTGTGAGCCAGTGGGAATTTTTCCACCAACTGTCAAAGGGTTGTTCCTAAATGTGGGTATTTTTCTTTTGAAGGAACTGTATATAGATCACCCATCCAGGCACTTGCATTCTTCTGTCTGTTGGCAGCTGGTTTTTTTGGTAATTTCTGTAATTTTTGAGTGCTCCAGTTGAAAAACACAGATCTGTGTGTGTCTCACTGGGTGACCAATGCCTTACCTGGTTCAGCAAAGGGACTTACTCTGGGAATACAGGATTGTTCTGTGGGCTGTCTGGGTACTGCAGTTCAGATTTTAGGCCAGGATACAATTAAGAACAAAACCGAGGGAAGAAAGCACACCAAGAAATTTCCTTTGCCACCTATATGATTACTAAGTTGCTTCTATATTCTATACATTTGAGGTGATCATCTTCTTCCAGTGGCATTCCTGGCATGGGCAGGAGCGGGGTAGGATTGGACCCACAGAAGTCCATGAAGTCATGCAGTTCAAACTGGGCCATGGTCATTTGGAAGTAGCTAGCACTATCGATATGGCTTTCATAATGACACGTATACAGTGTACATCTACTCCTGCCTGCAGAGGTGTATCTAGTCACTGCTACAGTAAGTGCTGGACATAAGCTATCTATTAAAGCCATCGAGGGAATTTCTCCAATGAGAAGTCCAAGTCTACAGTTAGGAAAACAAAACAGGATTTCTCCTTAAGAAGTTGTTCCCATCTGTTGCCAGTGTCTTTATGATGTTCTTGATTTGGTACCAAAATCCCGTCAGTGCTTCTGATCAGCTGCCACTCCTGCGGCACACACACGACACTGGCGTGGCCTCGGTGCCCCGGCCACCTCTGCTCTGAAAGCCTGGGTGGTTCTGTCGCTGAGTTTCATGTGCAGCAGTTTCCTCAGTCAAGCTTTGCACTTATTGAAAACAGTCTTTACTTGCTCATGGAACTGCTCTGTGCCTGGGAAGTATTTTAAGTGTTTGGTGTAGCAAATTGTCAGAGCTCCCGAATTAACTATATCCTTGATACTACTGTGTCGAGGAAGGAATGAATACTGCTGCTATCAAAGCAGATGTGAGTTGGCAAACAATTAACTTTTAGGCAGTAAAAAAAGTGTGGTTTTATGTGTGTTTATGTGTATTAGACATATAATAACATATATAGTATATTATCTCTACATACAACAAATGTGGGTCCATCTCATCCTGACTTCCATTATTGCCAGTGTGTAGCAGCTAAAGAGAGAACACAGGTTTGTAAAGAAACTTTCAGAGTATATTAACCCTAGACCTCATCCTTTGTTTAGAATACTGGGAATCACAAGTGCTAATATTCTGAATTGAATACATCTGAATGCTGCATCCTTTTAATGTTTAAAAGAAAACAGAGAAAGCTTTCTATGCGTGGGCACAATGCATTTTTTTTTTACTTTTTGTATTCACATTGGCAGTTTTGATGTTTTCAGTCTAAAAAACTTGCACAAAGAGCAGCAGAAAATAGCCTACTTCTTACCTGTTACCTTAATGGAGAATTCCACAGCCGGTGTGGTACAATAAAAGATCTTACGAAATTGGGTTCCACTAGAACATTTCTCTTTAGCAACACTTTTTGTTCTATTTTAGTATCTGGTCAGAATTGGAAGGCTAAACTTTCACATTTTCAAAGTTTTGTTTTAACAGTTGTCTCTCATGCTTCAGTCTCCCAAGTTTGTTTATACTGTTTACATTTTCCCAGCAAAGTCATCCTTTTTCTGCCCTAGCTCTGTGCAAACACTTTAAATCATTTCTGCAGTGTACTCCGTCCAAAAGTGATTTATTTTGAGTTGCTTTTCTTTGGAGAGATGCATTTGAAATGCACTCAACTCGTTGTAATGCACCAAAAAAGACTTTCCATGAGAGAAGCCATGTTCTCCCTTCAAGAAAAGAAATCAGACTCTTGTGGTAAATTTGCATGTGTGTCTGAGCCTGTTACCTGTTAATATATCCTAGGTGTCACTCAAGACTTTTCTGGCAGTTTTGGCCATTGTTGAGCTGTAGCTGACCATTCTAACTGAATTTTAGAAAATAAAACAGTGTTGTACTTCTGGATTTATGTCTGGGTCATGCAGGCTACATTTGAAAAAATATCCCCCAAAAAATTAGTGATTATTTTGTTTAATGAAGCCCATACCAGTCTGACTTCCCATGTAATACCACGAACAAGGAGCCAAACAAAGAAATTGGTAACTTTTTTCTTTTGATTGTTCAAAGCACCTGCTCCTGCCTCATACACTGCTGTATACCATCAGCTGTGTTTAGGCTGAATATCTTATGTTCCTAAAAACTGCATCATCTTTTCCACCTATTCTTTGATATTCTCAGCTTGAAAACTGCGCAACCTTGAATGCTTGTATGGCATAAAGCGTCACTCTTTGAATTACCATTTAGGTTTTCTCCTTACTTTTCCTCTCCCCCATTACAGTGGTAAAATCTCGCCAGTTAATTTTAATAAATTTTGTATTACCCCAATACCGACAGTTCTGGTAGAGTGTCATTAAAGTAAAACAAAGGATGTACTGAGAACATTTTTGTTGTATCCAAACTCTCTTTGTTTTAGGATTTAAAAGTATTTTTTCCATGCTAATATTATCAGAAATAACTGCAATTTGTCACTAGATGTTGTGGTCTATAATCCTTCCTAGATAGAAATTTAAAACTTTACTTTTCAGAAATGAGTCAGAGCTTCAGACATTATACTTCTTCCTTCTGCGGTTGCATCTGTGTATTTATTTAGTACCCTAAGTGGAGGGAAAATACTATACTCTGCAGCCTTTCATTAGTAAAATGGCACATTTTTGCAATTATCATCCTGAAATATTCTGTATACTGGGAATATCTGCCCTTTAGTTTCAGTTGGTGAAATCCAGCAGGTGTCACTCTGGGGATTAAATAAGAAATATTACACATAGATAAACTTTTAAAGGAGAATTTAGAAGTACTTATTCTAATACATTTTTCCAGGATCATTTTTTTGACCAGGCATGCCTCCTTAATTATGAAATTTATTTTTTTAGTTAGTTGGAGACTAAAATTGTTCTTTTTGTAGGTGGATGTTCTCTTGCACAAGTAATGTGTTCTCAGTAGTGATGAAGTCAGGGAGGTGCTGCTGCAACTGACTTACATATTGAGACAGTCTACACAGTGTTTCTGTTTGACTTGCCTAAAATTGGTATGTTAGGTGGCTAATCATCCAAACTTGCACAGTAAAAAAGTTTGGAGAAGAGAAACTTTGCCGTGTGTCACGGAGTTTCTAGTAAAAGTCAATGATGCATTTTCTGGTGGGGGAATAAAAAAGTGTCCTGTTTGTTGTTAAGTGTTTCATTAGGGAATGATGTATGAATGTGTTTGTTGCATTGTGGTGGATTTTTACATGAGTGTGGAGCTCCATATTCCGAAAGTTTCATATTGTGTGGAATAGGAATGCGATTGTTAAAAATTTTTGGGTGTCTAGAGGGGATTGTTTATTTCCCAGAGCGTGTTAATGCCACCTTAAACAGAAACAAATACCTCAGCAGGCAGCTTTGGAAGGCAATCCACAAATACAAGTCTCTCTTTAAATAGAAAGAAGCTTTTTATTATAAATACATGCATATATACACGTATTTTTATGTGTGCGTATGTGTATATATTTTCACAGATATGTATTTTATATATTTATTTTAAAAATAGTCTCATTCTAGAACTTGTAACCTCAGCCTACTTTAAACAATCCAGTTTCCTTTCTCTCACTTCTTTCTCCTGTTTAAGCCCCCATCCTGTTCCGTTTTTGATTCTATTCAACTTCCTTTCCTGTGATGACTCTGAGTGAGTCACTTTGCCAGGCATTAAGAATGTGGCTTGACAGTATTTCCAAAAGCTTATCCTATACTGGCTCATGCAGATGAAATTAATCTCTGCCTTATCCTTCCTCTCAAAGAAATGTCTGTCTTCACACGTCCAGTTTCTTGGAAGGGGAAGGCGGAGGTGGGAACCCTTTCCATAAATGACCGTGTTGAACCTCAGAGCCATCTTCCTCGCAGAGGAGCGGCAGCCGCGTGTACCGTAACAAAGCATCGGCATCGGGAACCTTTTTAACATTGATTTAGTGTGTACTGGGGGAAAAGTTAGCTTCAACGAGTTCAGGAAAGCCAAATTAAGGCTCTTTCCTGAGTTCTATTCAAGTGCTCTGCGTGGTTACCACTGCGCATTCTCCATTCTCTATGAAATGTGTTGTTTATTGCATTAAAATGCATGGAAGGCCACCAGGATTGTGCTGGGTTTGTGTGTGGCTGGCAGCAGCTGGGAAAAAAGCACATGCTAAGTAGGCACTTAAACACTGAACTAAGTTGCAGCCTTTCTTGTGGTTATGTTCGTGCCAGCGTAGTGTGGGGCTTGCGGGGGAGGGTTTGTTTTTTTCCCTGTGTTTTGTTTTGGGGTTTTTTTCCTCTCCAGTTTTAGAAGGAGTGGGTAAAGAGGGATTTTAAAAATAAAAAATGTTCCTAATCTGTTAATTGTGTATGTGCATCAGGAAATTAAAGCCTTTCTGCTGAAAACAAACGAGGAAAATTATAGTCCTAGAAAAGAAGAACTTTAGAAATCAATATGCAAATAAGAGTAAGAATTCCCATCAAGTTAAAACTCTGCCATTGCAGTCTTCTCCTTGTCCTACAGAACCGAGGGATCTCACCCTCCATCGTTTTTCCTTGAGGGAGATGTGAAAGATTGTATCACTTCTGTAATTTTTTGTGTGTTATGTCCTGGGTGCAATTAACACTGCCACAGATTACATACCAGTGAGTAAAGTGGAAATAGATTTTTGTTCCATATCTATTGGCTATCACAGTGTAGGTTTCATCTAAAACAGGAGTAAGGGCTGTAACTGGAAGCTCAAACAATTCTGTCTGGAGGACAGTCATAGTAATTTGAAATTATTTTTAGCTTCTCTTTCTGGAAATTCTTAATTTCTGACTAAAGGAGGTGATTTTGGTCCGTCTTCAACTCTTGAGAGTGTCATTGTTGGGTTGATTATGGAAGTCACAGCGCGATCTTTTAAGAGCCTTTTGTTCCCCCAGCTCCACGTGCTGGATGTGCCATATCAGCATTTTGAGAGTACCTAGGAAAATCACTCAGATGTTCTTAAACTTTCAGCATGATCCTCCGGGATAGCTGCTGGGCCTAGATTTTCTTTTCCTTTTTCTCCCCCAGTTATTTCAGAAGAGCTTGTACAAGTAGAGCTCTTTCTCTAGAGAAGATCCCTCTTCTAAAAATTGTGCATGCAATCCAAGGGAAGAATTCAGACAATGTAGTTTAACTGGACACTTTTTATTTAGAGCTGCACGGATAAAATAGTCTGCTGACATGCTAAGCTTTTCCTAGAGTCACATTACAGACCAGTGAAGGACATGGCAGTAATTCAGGGTTTGTTGGAAGGATGGCAGAATGCTTGTGCTGTCTGCGGGGGCACTGGGGCACCGGAGCATGGCAGTGGCTGCTGCCACCTCCAGGGTACACAGCTGCGGTGTGGCAGCACCCAAAGGGCCCCGGTTCAAAGCAGATTTTAGGGACCAGTAACCTTTCTAAGTCAGCATGGGCAAGGAAAGAAAGGTTTCTGTGGAAATTCATGTTGTCCAATGAAGACAGACTGGCATGACAGAGTTATCTGTGATAACTCAGCTTCCTCTGGGAATGCACGTTTGCCAAACCATAGTGTTCAAAAATAGCATTATACCATACTGGAATGTGGAAATTGTTAAGCCAGAGGTTTGTTTTGTTTTATTTTATTTTTACAATTTCTTTAGCCCTTGTGTTTCATAGAATTCTGAGCTTTTATATTTTTAAACATTTACAGATTTCAAACGAGACATTGTCCAACTCCTCCTTTGAGTACTAATTAACAATAAAACAAAGAAGCCTGGTAGCAATGAAGACAAAATGATGAAAGGAATAACAAATGCACAAAGGAAAATTGTCTGAACCTTAAAATGTTGTTCCCATAGGAAAGTGAACTGGACAAATCAGTAAACGGAATGATGTTGCCTTTAGCATGACTCTTGCTGCAGGGACAAAGCTCAGTCAGGTGTCCTGTGGTCAGTAAAACTTTGACAAACAGAAAGATTCCTTTAACTGGTGAGAAATCACTACTTGCAGTTATTTGTATGACATGAATTCACAGTATGGTTATGAAATTAGTTGTCTAGTCAGTATTTTAATTAGGTAACAAAATCAGGTGCTGGGTTTCAGTCTATGGTCTAGTTAAGGTATCAGTAACTGCAGTGCTGAGTTAGCTCATCTTTTCTCATACAGAGAGCAGGTGAAATACCCAGCTGTCACACACAAAAGATCTTTATTAGCACCTTTCCTCTTCATCTGTGGAACAGAAGGATACCTCCTACTTCTTCTGCCATGTATTGACTAAAAGACTCCACAATCTCTCAGAATTTAAGCCTATGATTTTCCGTTATTCATTCCTGTTGTTCCTGTAATTTGCCCTTCACAGGTAAAACGATTCTGCTCTCTTCTCAGTTTACAAATCCTTTATATATTTTTTAATATAGTTATAGCTAAATATTTTTATTTGTCTCATTCAAGCTGTGCAGAGGTGTGGGGTTGTTGTGTAGATCTCCACATCCAGGGAGCAACCCAAGAGTGCCAGGGCCATCTCCTCACCTCCTAGGATGGGGCAGGATTTGAGCTCGTGCTGTCCCACGTTGCGTTGGTTCCTCTGCTGCCACGCATCCGCTATTAAAAAAAATTGCTGAATGACAGTAATAGAGAGGAACAATAGGCTATTACAGGATGTTCAGACGGGGTCATTACAGTATATTTTCTTGTGCAATCTTGTTATGAACAAGATTCATATTTACCAGCTTGTTTTATTTTTCAGCACCCTATTATTTATTAGTATTATAATGCTATGAGCTGCTCATTTTCTAGCAAAGGTCGATTTGATGAAATGAAGTTGTTTTCTAATAGCTCTGTGGAAAGCTGCTTTTCAGTATTTACAATAAATTTATAGATTTTTAAATCATTGGATATTTATTTATCATCATTGGTAATGACACACAAAAAAAAAGCCAGAAATTTTTTTTCACCGTCGAACTGCAAATTAGCCTGAACATACATAGCAAAACGAAACCACAGAATCTTGTGATGGGGCTGTTGTATTTGAAAATTTAGGTAGATCATTTGAAAGAAAAATACGTTGCTTTTGGATTTTGAAAAGAAAGCAGCTTATTTGCAGTGCTGCTTTTTAATATGTAGGGTATTTTCCATGGTTTCCAACACTTGGGATCCAAATGTTCAGTTTTATTTAAAAGGCAAAGATGAAAAATAGCACCTCGTTGAAGCAACTGTGGACTGTTTCTGTGTGTGGTTAAATTAACTCTCTCCCTGAAAGACACCTACTAATGGGCACAGTTGAAAACATTTAAGAAGGTTTCTAGCTAATGAGTTAAGGAGTTCAAGCAAGAGATGATTCAGTCAAATTTGGAAAGACGTGAATTCAGCATTGGGATCCAGGAATTAGTAGAATAGACTAGAAACCAGTCCACAGGGATTTGGGATGCTGATGGAAGCTGCATTTGTTTTCAGCATTGTGTGAAAATGTTTCAATTTCTTATCAAGACACGCCATTTTCTTAGATGTGAAAATGCTCATCTTTGTGTTCTTGGAATAAACACAGCCCAGTTTGGAATCCTGGGCTATATTTGTGTAAGAGAGTCTAAGGAATGGAAAACTAAGGGTACTGTAGGTCAGCAGTGAGGTTAGCAGAACCGCGAGGGGAAGTCTTGCAGCCGAGGATCCCTCGGCGTGTCTGCCGCTGCCTCCTTTGCACGCGAGCGCGGGGCGGGCGGGGAGCTGGAGATGTGCACGTGCGTGGCGCAGAGTGAGAGACGTGTCCGCGGACGTGAGGTGGCAGTGGGGGAGACTGGAATTAATGCTACTCCTTGAAAGCTTTTGCAAGCTGTGTAGCTTTTGTCCAGTTTGACAAATCGTTTTTCCTCAGCTCTCTGACTCCATTTGGCTTTTGAGCCTTCAATCCTACAAAATCCTTGAAGTTACAAGGAGCACGCTTACAAAGTCCACATACTTAGCGAGAGTATGTGGGTGATGCCCAGAGCATGAAGCAAGGCCACAGGTTTGCAAATCCAGCAACAATTTAAAAGCAGTTATAAATGAGGGGGGGAAAAGCTAGGGATGAGCAGGAAAGTATGGAACAGTAAGTATGTGTTGCAGAAATGTCTTTTGTCCACTGGGTCCATGGCACTCCTACTTCTGAGGTGGGAAACAGAGGGCGCTCAGCAGTTATTTACCACACTTAATGTTATTTGTATGTGTTTAAAAAAAAATTATTGTATCACTTGGTATAGGAAGGGCCGTGTGCACTGCATAGTGTAAAAATAAAGCAGCTAATTAATGCCAGTCAGCAATACTTCTGTCACAATTAACTGCAGCACAGTAGTTAAGGTGTTCCTCCTAAAACACCACGTAGTCTTATGTGGGTGAATGCAAGCAGCTTTATTGAACTTAAAAAGCTCCAAGAAATAAATGTGGATTTCCAGAATCCATTTGTAACATTTTTAAGCAAGCATTTAAATGCTCAGAGCGTTGAACATGATAAAAGGATTACATGTGATGATTTTTCCCATCAGCTAGGTTTTCCTAGAGGGTGACCATTTCAAAGGGCACTAGTTTCTGGGGTGAATGTCATTCCAGTAAAGAGACCACAAAGCAGGTTAAAACAAATTTCTTTTGGGTTTCCAGAAGGGTAACCTGCAAGTGATTGCTGAAAACACTTCTTTTGATGAGAGAAAGACTGTAAGCATACTTTGGTAGAAAATAGATTAGTTCCAGTCCTACAGAGAGGGAAGAGCTGAGTTTGTCACAGACAGATAGTTGTTTCCTGACACTGGGCATTTGGTTAACAACTTCCAGTGTTTGATGATGTCATGGGTCATATGGATTCTGTGCATCTGGGGCCCTTTGGGCTTAACAGGAAGGTCACCAAGTTATCGACCAACTTCTCTGTTTGAAGAGATTCAACTGCCTTTCCTGCCCCACTTTGCAGAACCTAAGCTTTCAAAGACGAACCAGTGCTGCTCCTGGGAATTTGCCAGTATCTAGACCTTTTTTCCTAGCTGAAAAACATAAAAACCCCAAGAGATGGAGGTAATTCTTTCAGGTCTCCTTTGTCAGATCCTATTGACTCTTTTCATCTACTAGAATCTCTGTGTGGCAACCAAATGTGTCTTCATTCCTTCTCCTATGCTCCAAGAGTCTTGGACTGCTGCTGCATTTCTAAAGCTGTCTGTATCCACAAATGTCTAGAAAAAGGATTTCCACTTTCCTGCAACCCTCTGGAAGAACTTACTGTTCTCTCCCCATAAAACTGGACAGTATATGTTGTAATAAAACAAATCACGGAAGCAAACCTATGTCAATAATACAAAAGGTGGTTGAGCCAAGAACCTCCTTCCCCCAGAAGACCTTTTAACTTTGCCTTGACTGCATTAGAGCGTGGTTTTCAGAGCACCTGTTTCTAAGTTGCAAAGAAGTGCAAGATATATGTGTGGAAGTTGTAGTTATGTCATCGTTTTCAGGAATGAAACTGCCTCTAGATTTGTTGTCAGCATGAAGGAGTAACAGAAAATCAGTTGTTGCACTGGCATCTTTTTTTCCCTTCCAAAATGTAGCAAGCATGTTGTTGTTGTTGTTGCTGATGGCAGATCCCTTTTTTCAGTCTTCCAACGACTTCAGTATTTTCCTTGTTTTGTGTAAGGAAGGTAACCTTTGCAACATCCTGTTTTATTTACCAGCCATATCTGTAAGCTGCAGGAATCCTTCCTGTTCAACTCACAGCACAGTGCTCAATACAGACAGAAATCCTTGATCTTCATTAGAAAACCATTTGGTAACAAACTGAATAAAGCTGCGACTCCTGTCAGGTGTTTGTTTTAAATATCGCAAATTAGTGCTTTTTTCAAAACTAGAAAAGGCCGAAGTGAGTCAAATGAAATCAGAGTTCTCTCACGTCTTCCCCAAAATTCAGGATGTGCCATATTGTGCACTGGTCAGGAATGGGGAAAGTTTCGTGACTGATCCCTCTCTAAGGTCACACATCTCTGCAGTTCCTACTCTTCTGCTGGAGTTGGAATCCCAGTACAAAACTGCTGTGGAAAAAGGCTGCTCTT
The DNA here is from genome assembly GCA_013400235.1 of Oriolus oriolus. Taxonomy (NCBI): domain Eukaryota; kingdom Metazoa; phylum Chordata; class Aves; order Passeriformes; family Corvidae; genus Oriolus; species Oriolus oriolus. The sequence continues at coordinate 61,792 of VXBT01003965.1, forward strand.
GCATTTTTCCTGGCAGCCTTATAACCTGGGAGTATCTAAAATATCATCAGAAAGCCTGTTCTCATGAGAGTCCTGTCCAGATTACCAGCAAATCTGGAACATTATCCAAGGAAGTGTAGAAACCTACACAATTACAGCAGAGCTCGTGGTTGAGTTTCTTTGATGTGGCATGGCTTTGCTGGGTGTGTGGTTTTGTTGGTTTTCTTTTTTGGATTTCAGGTTGAATTTTCTCTTTGGCTGCTATTCTTCATCATTTACTATAAAAAGACTTTTGCATAACTTTAGCTTGTTTCTTTGTCCCCTTCCCTTGTTAATTCTTTTTCTGTAATTCAGATTGATCATTTTCCATTCTCTTAGAAATGTGTCATCTTTTTATGAACAAGAGTCTCTTAAATTGGAGAGTGATTAGAGTTTTGCTGAATGAGCTATAGAATCAGTTCATACTAATTTTCTAATTAGAACTGGGTCACTAATGAAGATTAACTCAAATTAGGGAGTGGATATTATTAAATAAAATGCAGTTTATTAGCTTAGTTTCAGGTAGATTTAATACAGAGTTTTATGCTATTGGTATATCAAGTTGTCCTTGTTGACAAATGTTTTCTGGATGTAAATATTAAATAGTTTGACGCAGTCCACTCCTTTGTTCCAGTATTGCTCGAGATGTGCAATGCACGCAAAACTAATTCTGGAGAAGCTCTGCATGAGCACCATGAGCAGAACAGCTTGTTTGCTGGGCAAGGTGGAGCAGTTGTCAGTGCTGTGGCTGTGCTCGTGTTCATCAGTAATTAATTCCATGGCCTGAGCAAGAGCGCTCCGAGACCGTGTTATCATTCCAGCACACTCCTGCCAAGCAGCTGGTGCTGCTCCTTGTTTTTGTTTTTTTCTCAGGGAAGTAGGATTGAGCTCACTGGAAATGTTTCTGGTCTTTCACGGATATAAATCAGTAAACATAATCACTCAAAGAAAAACACATTTGCCACCCATTACCTGTATGGACAAATACATGTTTTCCAGTAAACTAATAAGACGTGTGTAGTTTGAATTTTATTTATTTATTAGCATCCATATTCTTCTTTCATAGTCTGATAAGTTTAAATTAATTAGCCTTTTAGGAGAAAAACCTCTATGTGATGAATGTGAGGGGGAAAACCATTGGTCAGCATAACTTGTGGATACAGAATGGTTTAGGGTGCTCTTTCAGAATTTATCATTATTTACTTACAGGTGTTTTCCTGGGGAAAAATGTACTTTTCTAACACCTACATACTGTCGCAGCTGGTCATGGAGAAATGTTAAGATTCCTACATTAGGTGAGAGACAGGAAAATATATTCACTCTCAGGGGGAAAATCCAGCTTTTGGTAGACTGTTAAGTGTTTTTGCACTGAGACCTGTACTAGCATCTTTTTATCCGCCTTAATTCAGCAAATATTAAGCTTAGTTTCCAAATTGCTCTTATGAGATAAATTATTGTGCCTTCGTGCACTCTGCTCATAATGCAGAGGGGCTTGGAAGACTATTAAATATACAGAAGGCTACTACATGGCTTATCCAACCAAGCAGCTTCTTATTTGAGGAACTGGATTTGTTCATCAATTTCCAGTCTTTGGGCATCTGCCTCAGCGCTGTCTCACCCCACCTACTATAAATTTGTACAGAATTTTTATGTCCTAATGTGCAGATCTGCAGCAGTAGAAACAGCATATGGAAACCGTGTGTCTCCAAAATGAGTCGGGTCAGAGGACTTGCTACCAGTTATCTGTTCTCAAGTCAAAGATGGTTTGCTACATGCTTGTATTTGCTGATAGACTTGATTTTGTTTTCCTTTGCTCCTAATTTATGAGTTGGCTCCTGGGTATTGCACCTAACTGAGTAAGTAGCTTAGCTTTTACAGATTTTAAGTGGTTATTATGTAACTTTTATAAGGACCAGAAATTTTCAGGCTTAAACGGTTCCAAGGGGTTTATAAATGATCATACTGTGTGTTCATACCATGTCTTGTATGTATTTGTACCTTGCAGCTGTAGTTTGAGAATGCTGTAAAACTGACAGATGTGCCAGGTCTCAAATGAACTGAAGAAAATGTGCGAGTTTGTTTCCAGATACTGGGACTGAGCTCTCTTTTCCCCACTCTCACCTTCTCTCCAATCCTGATGATTTTTTTTTCCTCAAGTTTTTAAAAGTCTGTCTCCACAACAAATTGCTCATAAGACCAATTAATATTGTGGAAACAGATGGTTTTGATTTTTTAGCAGTGACATGATGTTTTCAGGGATCAGAATATTTCAGGGGTCAGGATATTATATTTTTGTAATGCAACTCATGCTATTCATTTATTTTAGAATACTTAATGCTGTTTCACAGGTGTAATTGAATTGGAACCTTTGTACTCAGGACGTAGGATTTCCCATCTTGAATCAGATATAGGCCAGTGAGCTTTAGTATCCTTCTTTTGATTTCTGTGTATACCCTGTGCATAGTGCTTCTTGAAATGAAAAAAAAAAAGCTCTATATCACCTTAAGAAACTGAATTTCTTTTTTCAATGACTTTTCTACAGAAAAAGTAATTTCTCCTTGATGGTCTTGGGAACTTCTTAGTACTCTGAGACTCACCTATCTTTGTCTAACTACACATTTAGCTAACAAAGAGAGTGTAATATTATCCAGACCTGACTGAAAGGAGTTGAATGAAAAATCTTTAGTGTTTGTGAAAGCTATATGCTGCACTATATAAAGTAAGACAGTATTTTTATAATTATCAGCCATATAATTGTGTTGACTTCCTTCTCCTCCTGGAATTAGCACAGAAAGGAAGGCACACTTGTGTTTTGTTTCAAGCCTTGGTCAACAACAACTCCCTAACTTTCTTTTTTACTTCACTAAAACTTGTGGCTCATACAGGGTATTTGTCAGAGTGACAAAATTCACATTTGCCCTCTAAGCATTTGCTAAGAGTACAACTTTACATCTCCAGGAATGGTGATGAACTGTGCACAAAGACCATTAGAACATCTGGATTATTGAGGGCAGGATCAGTACTCACCACCTACTGAAACCTTGCTCCTTCCTGTATCAAAATGAAATTGGATTAATGATGTGAGCATCAAGCATTCTGCGTTTTAATAATTTTTGATGCCCTCAATAATTTAGGGACATTTCAATGACTGTTTTGCCTCACGATAGTGTAAGGGCCAATGAGGCATGGAAAGAATAAATGAAATATAATCACAGTTTCTGTAATGACGAAGCTTCTCAGGGAAGAGCCATGATCACACCCAGGTTTCTCCTGGGCAGGGAGAGCTGACAAGACACGAGGCACTTGAGGGGAGTAACCCTGCAGAAATGACATGGAGCAGTCAGTTCCCAAGGTGCCATCAAGCTGTGAGAAGAAGCACAGGGAGAGTGATAAATGTGTGAAGACTCACCTTTGTTGTTGTCTCGACAAGTCTGTCTCTGCAGTTAAAAGACCCCGATTCAAATTAACTGCCAGGTGTACCAAAAAATGAGAGAACTTAAAGATTTTCACGGTTTTAAACAGTACATAGCTCTTTAACTGTGGCATGGGACATAAATTGTCTTAAGATTGTAAAGATTTGCCTTTAGAATTGTAGAGTTGTATAATTTAGGCAGTTCTGCTTTCTTATTTTTATGAGCTTTAGTACAAATAAGAAGTAATGTGCAATAACGCAAAACTTTTCGAAGCATTTCATCCCTTGGACATAAATGCAGCTAATTCTGAAATCCACAGCTCAGATACTGGCTTTCTGCAGTAATTCCTCAGTTATCCCTCTGGGGTGTAGATCCAGCTAGGATAAGGAATGCTAACAAACCTTAGGATGTAGCAGCAAGTACGTCATAACCTCTTTTGCCAAGAAACTAATCCAGTCCCAGAGTGATCATCTCCACCTATGTCACAGTCCTGCAGGAGAGAGGATGCTGCTGACAGAAATGCATCTGAGCTATTTTATGGTAGAAAACAGTGGGAGATACATAGGTTTTCGATGAGAATTTGATACAAACTGGTGGGGGTTTTTTCTTGTTTTTGAATTTTGGTTTGGTTTTGGATTCTTTTTTTTTTCTTCCTTCAAGCCTAGAACAGATTTTCATGAAGAAAATTTCAAGTTACACTGGTCAGAGGTGAAATACAAATGAAAGTGAAGTTAGAAATAGACTTTCCACAGCCTAAATTGTGAAAAATGTTTTTCCCAATAAATATATTACAGTTGCACAGTGTACCTTTCAAAGCTCACTCCCTGAATATATTGAGAAATGAAAAGTAATTAAAAGTCATGGTTTGATTTTTATAGAGTAGGAACCTATTGCTTAAAGTGCAGTATCTTTCATAAATAGAACATTTTTAATAGCTAAAATGGAATTATAAAAAGACTCCATAAGCACACAGGGCGGTAGTGAGTGATGTTCCTAACACAGTCCGCACAGTTTTGGCTGTTGGAAGCTGCATTGTTAGGCTGCTGGCTGGGACTCAGGATATCCCTTACTGCTTTCACAAAAATCTCCTGGGCCCTTAATTTCCAGCTGAGCAGTCACCAAAGGTCCATGGAAGAGACCTTGAGCAAACCTTAGACCTAACAGAGCAGTGCGGATGCACTTTATTTATTTATTTTTAGTGCGTGTTCTGTTTGGGCTTCTCAGCTCTTACAGATGTGGTGAAAATGTTTGAGAGAACTTACTAATTGTTCAAGGGACTATCTAGATTCACAGCCTGGTCTTATTTCAGTGCAAAATAGCATTTCTCCTTGAATATATAAATCCCTTTGTCAGATATGGTCAGTACAAAGATGTATTTCTTTTGAGCTCCTCTGGGAAGCAGAGAAGGGTGCTCGTGTGCTGCTTTTTTAAGACCATACTTTCAGAGCTGCCATTTTTAGGGCTGTTTGGCAAAGCTCATCAGTGTCAATTACAGCCTCAGAAACAAGAGTCTAAGCTCAACAGAGAGTGATATTTAAGTAAAAATGATCTTTGATGGGAAAGAATACCACCCTTTCCTCCACCTCCTCTCTGTACTTCAAGATCACTTGAATCTTTTGGTCCCTTAAACTCTGGGAGGAGCCGTTTCCTGCAAGAAGGGCTGTGTAAACAGGACGAATTAGAGGCAGCCTGCAGTGCTCATCTGTCCTGGTGACTGGGACACTGCGGTCACTGGGAAACTGCTCAAGTCGTGTTTGCCACGTCCCAGATGCTGACAGCCCTGCTGAGGTGAGGTTTCAGCTCTGTGTTGGGATCTCACCCAAAATTTTCATAGTGCTCTCCTGGAGCTTGTTTGGGTTCCTCTAAAAGTTGTACTTAGCAACGTGCCCTTTATTTGCAGTCTTTGGAGGTGGCCCAGTGTGTGTGACCCCCTTTTCGCAGGACCTTTGTTTCTGAGTTGTTTGACTCTGGGCGTGGTATGACTCAAGGACTTTAGTGAAACTGAACAGAACACACACACATACTGTGTGGTTTTTTATTCTTTGTCAGATTTTAGGGTTTTTTAAATTTTTTGGGGGGGGGATATTTGGTTTGGAGGGGCTCCTTTTGGGGTTTTTTTTATTATTATTATTGCTGTTCCTTCAGCTCAGCTCTTTATAGGGAAGCCACTAACAGGGGAAGGGTTTGTAGTGTTCCATGTTCAGAGTGGGATGGGATGACCCAGCACTCAGGCACCTGCTGCTTACTGGGAAGCCCACTAGTCCTGGCTCAGTCCATCCAGGATACAGCAGATCCATCAGGGCCAAGTTTGGCAAGTGCCTCTTACACCCTCAGGGCATCTCAGAGGGCCCAGGGAGCTCTGTGAGAGCCAGGGAATTTAGCCTTTGCTCTTGATTGATCTCCTGACCCAGGCAGGTGAGGAGCAGCATTGGCAGGATGCAAGATGTGTGCATTTACAGCTGAGTGCAGCCGTGGTGTACATGGAGGCACTACTAGGGACCAACTACCCCTCCAGCAGCTTGGAGAAATAGCAAAATGAGAGACAGAGATTTATTTCCAATGGTTTTGTGCTTTCTGCACTATTCGTATGTGTTGTTCACCTTTTGCTATTGTAAAAGATCAATCCAAAATAAGAAGGATGATCCTGATTAGCTCGGCAGGCCCGTTCCCACTGCAGGGCATGTGTGGTGGGTGTCCCCGGGGTATTTTTTGGAGAGCAAAATAGTTGATGGTGCTGGTACTTAAAAAGCTTGAGTTAGCTTCTGAAGTTAACACCCATTCAGTTCCTTTGTTTTGTTTGGAGTGCAGAGATTTGAGAATTCCTTGGTGTACCTCGACCACTGTGAATAAATTTCCCCAACTAAAAGGACCATAGAGTTGTTCAAAATCACTTTTAGTTTGAATGCTTCAAAATCTAAATGAAGGTTTGACTGTTGTGTCTGCAGATTTTCAAACTGGTCCTCAGTAATGATAATTATCAGGTACTGGATTTTGAATGTGCTGTGGTGTTAAATGGACATCTAGTGCTAACATATTATGCATGCTATTTTAATGTAAGTTGTATTCTATTTTACATTGTAGTATTTTTCACATTTTTGTCTAGAAAATGTTCTCTGACAAGTAACTTTCTCATGGTTCCTGTCCTTTCTTAGCATTCTTGTCCTCTGCCAGGATGGCTGCTTAAGAGCTGTGATTCCTTTGTGTAAAAGAGATTTCTAATTCCTCTTAGGTCTTCATGGGATTAATGAAGGAGTCAGGAAAACCTAGTGTGACTGTTTAGCAGATCACTAGAATCAGACATTTCAGTCTCCTTTATCAGTGCCGGTCTGTTGCAGGTGACTGTTACTTAGTGGGATGCAGCACTCGAGTGTCATTACCCCAGGCAGGTAATCTGCAGTTTCCAGCTGTGAATTGCAGGTAGAATTCACGATTCTGTATCAGTTTGGTTATTGGGGCAGAGTGTGTAAGTCATTATTGAGGTAGCTGAGGAAACTGGCATCCACAGCGCTGCTAAATGCAATTCAGTCTGTGGGGTGAGTGCTTGAAATGGGTAGCAAGAGATTAGAAGGGGATAGAGCTGGAGGGAGGAGGTCACTTGGGGTGATGGTTCCTTCTCTGCATGGGAAGAGTCTCTTTCATGTTTCTTAGGAACGAAGAGAATATTCAGGTGGATTGTCTCACTCAAGTAACTCTTAACGCTGGGAATTCCTTGTGGGAGATGTTCCTTTAAACTCTGGTGTCCCTAGTGAGAGGCATTAATATCCAAACCACAGCCTGAGAAGGGATTTTTGTCCTGAGACCATCTCAGAGACAGGTAAGTGCAAGTCCAGGTGCAAGACTGGTGTAGATGATAAATGACTGATAATTTATTAGCAGAAATATTGGTTTGTATTTTCCTGACTTTTCATTTGTCTGGGTTTTCTCTTATTTGACCCAAGGAATTTTACTCTCTATTTTCAGTACTTCTGATGACAATCCCAACAGAAATTAATGATAAATCCTGCTAATTGCTGAATGGATATTTAAACCTCAGTTGTGACACAACGAGCAACGTGGTGGTGGGCAAATCACTTAAATTCCTTTCTTTTTTTTCCTCCAGCACATTAAGGGTTTTATTACTTACAACCTTCATAAATTGTCTGTTAGTTTTTGTAGGCTTTTCAAAAACTGTGAATCCAAGTGGACTGATCCTAAACACTGCACTTTCTCACCAGCGTTCACTCCTACAGAGAAGGAAAATTATATCTGTATTAGAAGCTGAAATTTATTTATATTCCACAGACTGACTGTCAGACATGAAGCTGGTTAAAATACCTCCCACAATAGATATGTCTGTAAGAGCCACACATGGCTTAAAAATTCTTTCACAAAGCCCTTACTGAATATATCAACTGACTCTCAACTCTTTGACTCAGGATCAGTTTTTTAAATTCTCTTGCTCTTGTCTTCCCTTTATATATATTTTTTTTGTGCTTCTCTGTGACCTTAAAGGAAAAACTACATTGAAGGGCTATTTTTTATGATTTTCTACACAGGGTAATGATTCTACATTTGGTAGCATTACATATTTTTCAGTAGCTGACTTGGCTCCCACCACTGGATTAGATTGAACTTCCCATCAGTTTGGTAGTCTGATTTTCAACAGATGCTTTAGGGTCATATTTCTTGTAATGTCTGACCCTCAGAGATCACCAGCCAAGTAGGGTTCAGAGTTCAGATCTCTGGGTGATGGCCACTTCAGATTTAAAGTTCTCTGTTCCTTAAAAACACTCATCAGAAGTTTCTTTCTGTTCTCCAAAGCTTTGTGAAGTGGTGTAATGAAGCAGCCTGAGGATCAATGACTTCAAAGATAGAAGTTGTCTGGTGGCAGTGACATGAGAGTGGATTTACTTATTCTGGTGGTTGCAAATGATGCTTTCTGATGTCTCGACATCTTACTGAATTAATATTTGGGAAATTATGTCTTTTAGAGTAGAAAACCCAAATGCATGTAAAGTTGTCAGTGTCCTTCTTGATCAGGGTCTGTATCTGATCTGTTCTATGCTCAGTTTAGACAAAGCTGAAAGTACTTTGCTTCCTAATCTATAAGACATTTATGTGATATCTAGAATAACTAATGCCATTGGTAAAATGCCACTGGTACAGGAAGTGTTTAGCACTGCACAGTCAGTAAAGACTTGGGATATCACAAGAGACCACCAAGAATAAAAATGATTTTGTGGTTTCTGTACACTATACTCATCACTGAGCAGTAATGAAATAGAATTGTGTAGTACTTGGTTTCTAATACTCTCTTGATAAAGTGAAATCTATTTACTGGTTGGGGAGGAAACCAACCGGGCTTTATTCCTGTAAATTTTTATTTCTTTTGGAATCCTGCAGGAGGTAAGGGAATGAGAAGTTACCCCATGAAATGTTACCTGCTGTGTGTGTGGTGTAGGCCTGTATCAATTACCAGGCATTTTTGTTTCTGTAGAATCACTTTCAGAATCACTAAGACATGTACCTGTTACGGAATTCCCCTGCCAGCAAGACTTGCATCCAGTTAAGGTTTAGTACAGAAATCCTATGTCTGTTACCTTAATAGCTCCTTTTAAAAAACACAGCCAGTTGTTCTTACAGCTTCAGAAGAGAACACAGTTCTCTCTCCAGTATATATGCTGATTAATTCACAATATCTCATTCATTACCTGCTTGTTTCAGCAAATATCCTGCTCTATCAACAGCAGGAGGAAGCCAATGCAGGAGAAATCTGGATTTCACCAAAGGAAACTTGGCATAAGCTACCATGATAGAAATAAATGCAGGAGATTTTTTATTTGTGTCCGAATGGTTCCCTCGGATGGAGTCACTTGGGTGATGTTGTTTCCATTGGCTCCAGCAATGTCAAGGCCATTGATGATGAAAGTTCTGTACTGTTTTTCCCCATTGCTTGGAAAATTCTCTCTACCTCCTCCCTCCCCTCCCCTCGGCCAAATCTCTGCCAAGCAAGCAGCTGTGAGCAAAATTTCTCAGCAAGATGAATTTGAATTTTCACATGCTCTGTGGAACAGGATGCACAGATACAGCTTTGAGAGGGTAGCAGTTGAGGGGTGCAAGTCCAGACTCTCTGCAGGTGCATGAAATGGGATGAACCTTCTTAAGATGTCTTATTAAGTTAAAGAGTATAGGAAAAAAAAGTTTAAATGCATGCAAAGTGCATTTCTTAGTGGGTTTTGGTACCTCAGTCTGAGGGAAGTAATGCCTGCAAGTTTGATGTCCACCCTGTATATCAAAGCCAAACTAATGCCTGTGAGTTCTGCACTTGTATCTGAGACACTGACCGAACAATGGCAGCACCTAGTCTATAGAAATAGACACTCAAATGATTATTTTTTAACTTAATTTAGGTAGACATCCTTAAAAAAACTTCCCATCAAATTCCATGCATTTCGTTTCTGCCAAGGGCTTTTTTCTGGAGTGTGAAATCAGTCTGTGACTTCTGTGAGGTTTATTTTTCTCAAGGAAAATAAATGCAGGATGTGAGTATGCAGAAAATATGGGCACCTATATTAAAGCCATATAATATTTTCCATGCTTGCAGTGGAAATTTTCGTTTGCTTGCAATTTTGACAAGCTTTAAACTGAGATTTTCCATTACATTTCCTGCCTTTATATTATTGTTAATACTACATCTGGGCGGGAGATAATGTGCTTAAATGTATAAATTGTGTGCAAATAAAATTTATATGCAATTCATGACCAGAATAGCTGTGCTTGATACACATTCCTCTGCTGTAGCTACAGTGCTTGTAATGTTTTATTACATTTGATATGTAGTATTTCATCTTCATGAAGTATCTTGTCCAAGTGAGACTCCAGTTTATCAAGCAGAGATTTTTGTGTCCAATTTATGTAATATTTTTAATGTTCATAGTATTTTATTTTGGTTTTCATTCAGGTAAGGGAGGGCGGAATACTGCAAAAGGATATGGAAAAGTCTGTTTGTAATTAAAGGAACACTAATTGGACTTTAGGGACTGTGTGTAAGATACACTGCTCTTTCCCACGGCCACACCCTGAGCATATGATCTTCAACTGAATTCATGGAAACATTCACACTGCTTCCTACAGATTGCAGCTGGCACTGTCTGTAAAATCTCTGCCTCACAGAGAGCAGAGGGGTTGATGTGATAATGTGCAGTGCCGGGTTTCGTTCTGCTGCGGTGTCACTGTGCAGCTCCGTGGAGCAGACGGAATGTGTTGGAAATGCACAGTGCCAGTGTGCAGCGATGCTGCCCTGGGGCACTGCTGGTGTGGCAGGACCCGCTCCCAGGGTGGGACCCAGTGCCGTGCTGACCCTCAGATATGTGTGCGGCTCTCAGGCTGCGTGCCAGCCGAATTGTCAGCTCCCCCACCAACTGCTCTTGCTATTTCAAACTTTTCACATCTTTCCCAGCAGCAGAAGCTCTGCAAGTAGAATTTTTTTTCAGCGGCACAGAAGCACTTTTCTATAAACGGCATGAAAATGTAATAGGGTGTCAACTGAAGTATAAGGCCAGCTAGACTTGTGTCTGTCCAGTTTTCAGCAGTTGTTACTCTCTGGTATTTCTAAATGTGAATTAAGACTTCAAGAGGCAATTGGTGGACAAATTTGAAAATTAGAAAAGGCTTAGCTTCTTACTTTCAGATATATACAATTTCAGGTGGAAGAAATTTTACCTAAGTGGTATTTCAGAGAAGATATAGAAATGTATTATTTCAGTTAGTGCTAAAGATTTCTACTTACATACTCTTGTTCTGCCTAAAACACTGAGATAATGTAAAAAAGAAATTACTCTTTTAAAAGTAAGTGCACATTGACAGTGATAGTTCATAAAGGCCAACACTCAAATATGTTCTAGGTGGTTGAAGATGGCATTGCCTGTCCAGACAGTCCTAAGTGCCCTTTGGGGGATTGTATGTAACAAAACAAGTTGTTTGTGCCCTCTGTGTCCAGATCAGGATGAGGAATGCATCAGGCAAATACTGAGAGGGGTTACTGCAGTCCCTGGGAAGCAGTTTGCCTCTGTTTCAAGGATCTCCTTTTGTTAAGCTGGTTAGTTAATTGCTTTGATCCTGTAACTGACTTTTAAACTGACAACACCTCTAGCAAAGCGTTTCTTTCTCCTGGGTGTTTCAGCCTGTGTCAGTTTTGCTTATGTTGATATTCCTGTGGGTGTGGCAGGGTGTGGATGAAGCTGGCAGTAATTTCCATTTAGAAGACTTAGAAACAACGATGGGTAATACTTTGCTCAGTTTGTCAAAACCAATGTTAACTCAGATTGACAGAAAATAATTTGAATGCAGAATATCCCTGGCTTTAGCAATACCTTGGTACATATCATCTGACGGAAATGTGGGCAGAAGATAGGAAAACCTTCTATCGCTCTGCCCGCTTTATGGCTACCTTAAGATGATCTCTGCAGCTAGTCTGTGAGGAGAGAGATGTCTCCCTGTGCATGTGACAAAAAGGTAAGCTCTGGTTATAAATGTAAAGAGAAAAGCTTCGATGCTGTTGTGTTCTTAGTCTGTCCTTTGAGTGCATCCTTTACTTTCTTCCACGAGAAGTCATTCCCAAGCCTTTGCCCGTCTCCCCTGCTCTGAGTACAGGCCCCGTGTCTGTGTGGGCCTCGACAGGTGCATATACCAGTATGCAGGTATAGACTTCAAAAACAGATAGAAGGTAATTCCCTTCCATACTGTTGAGATTAACTACCTCTGGTTTAACTTTCTTGAGTCTCACAGGCTCCTTTCAGCCAGCGTACCCTGTGTGAGCCCAACTTAAACCATTTGCTGTTAAAGTGCTGTTTTAGTAATGCAGCAGATGGAAAAACATGGGAAAGATTGGGAATATCTGTAGCTAATTAAAGCAAAGGAGACAAGCTGCAGTCCACTAAAATTCAAAAGGTTGGTTTTGGCTGCTGCTTGTTCTTGGCTTTTCTACAGGATGGATTAGCAGTGTTGATAATTTAGCACAGTATAACATGTATTGTCTAATATTCAAAGGGTGAAATATTCCAGAGCTTGCACTTCTGACTTCTGGCATCTGAAATTTAAAATTTGAGAGGAAATGTTCTGAACTGTGGTGACTTAGGTTGACCTGGGAAAGGCTTTGAAGTAGCTGGGGGTTTATTTTGTTTTAAATAAGTATACAAAGCTGAATTTTTCTAAGCTGCCTTAAATTTACCTGAAGATTTTTGGACTAGTAAATGCATTGGAAATATCTCATGAGAGAAAATGTTAATATTTGGCATGAACTTTGCATCTGAAATTTCATCTTTAGCCAGACTAAAATTGTTGCCAGTGAAAGCTGCCTTGGGGATATTTTAGTTCTCTGTACTGTGTTTTGGGTTTTTGTTTGGTTGTTGTTGTTTGGGGTGCTTTTTAAGTAAAAGAAAGAAATGCAACACAAAATCAGAAGACTGGAGTGCTTCTGACATTTCCACGAAGCATTTATCTCTACACTTTGTTCATCAGTTCTGTTCAAGTCATTGACCAAAGATGAACCCAAAACTGGGACACCGGTTCTGATGCAGTGGCTGCACCAGCGCTTTGTTTGTCCTGGCAAAAGCAGTTCTCTTTCCTGGCCACCTGCTCCCTCCCCATCCTGCTCTGAGCTGCTGCTCTGCCATGGTCCACCTGAAAATTAGCAATTCCATTAAAAAATCATATTTTGAAACTTTATCTCTTTATTTATAATTGAATGATAATATATTTGCATGTAAATATTCACACTTCTAAATGTGAACCTAAAGGAAACTGATGTAAAATCTGTAAATTTCATAGGATATGCTCAGCTGCCAAACTGGGCTGGAGCCAATGAGAAAAAGCCTGAGTGGTAAATTCACAAAAAAACAAAAGTCCTGGTACATTTTGCTTCACCAATTTTCCCATTCCCGTTGCCTTGTTCTGACCTTGAGAAAAGTCTTTGAACTGTGGAAATACTGTTGTAAAATTAGCATGTGTCAATGAAGAAATAACAAAAAACTTTTAAAACTCAGCCAGTTGAGAAAATTACTTCATGCCGTAAACATTTTCACAAAGAAACCTTTGGATCTCTTTTGGGTCATTACTTGGTAAACAGCATCAAACGTAGTCATTCAAATAAAAAAACTGCCTGAAAGGGGCACACAGAGCAGCAGGACACTCTGCAGCTTTTAAACAGCAGTGGCTGGGAAAAAATCCCACTTCAGCATCTGAACAAGGGGCATTATACAGTCTTAAGGTCTGTTTGATGAATTCATAAATTCATACTGTCTTTGCTTTAATTCAAAACAGAAATCATTTTGCTTGAAGGCGGAGAAATTTTCTTTGGAGGACTATACCATATTTTTCACATATATCATAGGATTTCTGCAGTGGACAGGGACTGTGGGCTCATTGAGTGCATCTCTCTGCTCCTGGCAGGACTACCTAAAATTAAATCCTATGACCAAGAGAATCATCCATATATAAATGTATCTAGGGAATTATATACCTAGTAACAGTGTGGGAGCTCTCCAACTGGTTAATAGCATGAAATCCATGGAAAAGAATGAATGTTGTGAGCTATTCCCTTTTGTTTAAAATAGCGTGTTAATTGGAACGTCCTTGCCACATTGCTGCAGTTGTTTTGGAAGAAGTAAAATTTCAGGAAAGTTTCTTGGATATATCTCAACCCATTTTTTAAATTACTACAACAGGAATATAATACAGTTAAAAAAACTTTTAAAAGGGAAGTACCAGACCTAAATAATCTTGATCCATCAGCTGTTGGAATTTAATCATTCATTAGTCTGCCATCATCTTCATTTCTGTTAACAGTCATTTCTAGGATGTTTGATAGTGGATTTTTACAGGCAGCTTTGTTCAGCAGAGCAGCCTCCCTTCAAAGTTGCTTTGTGCTTGAGTGAATGCTGTGGAACTTCAGTGCCGTGGTTTACAGAGCTTGGAACTGAACTCGGTGAGTTTTGCCTAGGAGCATATGGTAGCTATGCTGATGGGTTTTAGGCATCACGATGCAGCTGGGTTGGGGATATGGGGTGAAAAGGGTTAAGCTTGTAAAATAAGCATAACAATGTGCTTGCACAATAGTAGTCAAATAGCACTCACTGAAAACTCTGGAGGCATTAAGAACTATAAACTGTTGGAAATCACAGTTGCATCTCTTGAGAGTAAAGCCCCAGCAGCCTCTTGGTAAAGATTTTACTTTGCCAGAATCTCTGTTGCCTTCATTTAGCTAATTCCTCAGGAGACAGAAATAATTTTACTTTGCTTTGATATTTTTTTAAAATTCATCTGCTGCATTTCTTTGGCACGGTTAGATATCCTGCTGACTTGTAACCCTCACTGAGTCCTTGCCATTCTTCCACATGGCATTGCACGATCTGTACTGCTGGCTTCAGGTGTCCTTAAGTCAGTAGGAAGTTCATCATATTGGACAAGGAGGTGTAGAGCCTTCATAATTTATAGGGAAAGCATGGAAAGCACAAGGGCCAAGAGAAGACTTTTCAATGTAAAAGCAAGGAGGAAATAATCTTAACTTGCTTATCAGTGGAAATCCTGTTTTAAAGAGCCAAAATTGGTGTGATGGAAAGAAAAACCACAAAAGCTCTGCTCTGCGGAGAGGAGTAATGTTGACCACAGGCAGAAATTGCAGAATATGCCAGGGGAAGAACCTTGTAGACATTCCCTCCTCCGCAATCTTATTTGGAGAAGTTTGTTGTGGTGGCATTTCTTGCTGAGTTTTGTTGGTTGGTTTGGATTTTAACTGGACCTCCATAGCCTGTGTTTCTCCTCAGACTAATTTACAATATCATCCACACCTGCGAACTGATCAAAAGAAGTGTTAGAAAATAGAGGAAAACTAGCACCACCATCACTCTGTGATGACTTCTTATAACTTTAGGTGTAATTGGAACTGGCCGCAAGTGTTGCCAATTACTGCTAGCAATTTCTGTTGGGTGCAGGTGACAAAACTTAGCTGAATGGGTGCCAAAAGCTATTCACGGGAAGAAGCACCCAGGAGTAATTTAATCCATGCAATCTTATATGCAGATGGTTCTGCAATCCCTGCAATGCCTCTGGCACGCAACCAGAGTGATGCAGAAACAAAAGCAAAAAGCGTGCGAGTAAAGAGAATACAAGATGTGAAATATCTTCATGAGCCAGTCGCGATTTCCTACTTGCACAGCCCTGTACTATGACACCAGCACAGCACATGGCCCAGGAACTAAACAGCGAGGGCTTTCTCCTGCAGAGCTGAGCTGCCACCTGCACACGGAAGCTGCTGTAGAAGTTTAACTCTGGGGTTAAACTGAGATATGCCACTATGTTTCTTTATTTCTGTTAATCCTCAAGAAGACAGTCAATGCCACTGTGCCACAACTGCTTCTGAGGAGAAACTCGTGGAAAGAAAGGTAGAGAGAGAATGATTGTGTGGCATTGTTTTGTTTAACTTTACTTTTAAGCTCCATAATTAATTAGGAGGATGGACTAATTCCCACACATACAGCTGTGAGCTGTTGCGGGATACCATTGAGCGGTTTGTTCAAATCCTGGCAGAAGTGGTTCCCTCAGAAATAAAGGCATGTTACCCAAATAGGAAGATTTCCATACTGCCTTGCATTATTCTCTAATATAAGTGTGGAGATTCTGCAGTCCATTCCCAGGACTTAATGAGTCTGGTGTGTACTATTGTTTGGCTGGTGCTGCCCACTTGCAAAACCCTTTTAATCAGAGAAGTATTTCCCAGAAAAATTCTGTGAGTGAAGATACAAGTGGAGGCTCTACCTGCAATTCCATTTGAGGCTACTGGTCTCGGTGGTTTGGGGGAGTTTTTTATTAACAGTGCAATTTGAACAGCAATTCAAATTAGGGACACCCTGAAAAATATTGGGCATTTTCCAGCTTGTTGGTTTTGCCTTTATCTTGGGCTGAAACAACCAAACATTGCCTGGGGTTTTAAATAATTCAAGTTGTATGCCTCCCTCCAAAAAGTACCAGAAGTAACAAAGTTTCAAGAAAATACCCATTCTGACCCCATTTTCAGTGGGAGATGAAGGTTGTACACCTGTATGCTAACATGTTTAACTTCAGTGTTACGAGGTTATAGCACGCTGCAAGGTATATCATTTACACTGCACGAGTTCTGTGGCTTTGGCTTTGTTGGCATTGGAATGGTTGTTTTGTTGGCAAATCAAAGATTGCCAATTAGTGAAAACTGTTTGGGCACTTTTGGATGGACCTGCAGTGACATAAGAACGCTCTCCCTCCTGTCCCACTCCCACAGAGTTGCATTCTCACTTGAAGTCAGATTTGAGAACTGTTTGAGGTGGAAGCTGCCTGTGTTTTTTGTTCTGTACTAAATGTGGTTTTCAGGTTCCAAAAAAAAGATTTTTTTTCTTTTTAATGACTGCTTTTTTAACCCTTTTACTGGATGGTTGAAATGGGAAGTGTCTGGAGCTCAGCAAGGGTGCCACTTATTCTTGGGATGATGGGCAAGAGTTAAAAGTAGAAACAGCTGATGAGGCAGGATGGCTCTAGAGAAAGCTGGAGGAAGAGAAATCTGAACATCTGTTAAAGCTATACCAGTGACTGTTTTAGCTACGTCCAGCTTGCAGTTCCTTTTTAGTTCCTCCTTCTTCAGTAGGTGTCACTGCCATCAGTGCCAAACACAGCGTAGGCCTTGGGAGTATCCTTAATGGCAGCTCCTTTGTTGTTGTTTTGTTTAAGTAATCCCAGTCTTCATTAAATGCACAAACATGCACTAGAAATAAAAATGCTATTTCAAAGAGCTGGAAGATCTAATTTACTGTTACAATCCCCCATTCTTTTCTCACTGATGTTCCCTTTTACTGGGGAGATACTTCAGCCAGAGGACTGCCAGTAGCTGTAGTGTTGTGTCTACACCACCTCAGTTTCAGTCAATACCTGCCATGTAAATCGCAGTCCTGCTGGCTTTTGTGCAGATTCCCAGTGTCACAGAGTGGAGTCAAGGGATTCATTCAAGACACTCAGATTTAACCTCAATCCAGTACAGTTCTTTTCGCTGCTCCACAGTGGACTTGGTCAGACTTAAAATAGCAGAACAACTTGGGAAGCATTATTATTTAAGGACACCTGAGAATGGGTCTCTTCACCATTAATTTCTTGTGTGTCTGATACCTTCCAGCTTTGAGAGGGAAAGAACTTTCTGAGAATCATCAGAGCAGATGATTAATAAAAGCAGCCTGACTTTCTCAGCAGTACTGGCTTGCTGCCTCAGTCAGTGGAATATATTGCTGTCCATCCCTAAGAAAGTTCTCCATTTTCCCTGGAAAGGTCTTGTCCACACTCACTGGAATAAATGTTGAGTGAATGAATTCATGTAGTGATGCAAGAAATGCTTTCCTGCAGTCCAAACAGGCATCTGAATGACCTTCATCCCATGTTTTGTAATTAAGTCCATAAGTAGTGATGTTTAGAAAAAGGTGGTGGCTGGGTTTTTTCTCTCTATATGTTAGCAACTGAGGGAAATGAGTGAAAAGCACAGAGTGCATTATAGGCTTGACTTAACATTTTATCTCCTGGGAAGACTTAATAATTTAACAGCAAATACTGGAGCAGTTGATAGGAAATATCTACAAAACCACTAGGTATGAAAAGACTTGGACCATTAGAGGAACTGAACTAAGGGGTGACTTTTGATAATGTGAAACAGAAATAAACTTGGACTCTGAATCAAAGCAGATAATTTCTGCCTTTGTTTATATGATGTCGTATCTTTTAGATAAATTAAAATAAGCAAGTGACAGCAACATAAAAACGTGCATTTTAAATTTTCCATCCAAAATTTGTTTTAGCATAAGGATTTTTGGAACTATTGTAGAGAAAAATTATTTTGAACTCTTGTATATATGTATAGAAAAACATACACTGAGTTATGGTTGCTGTTTTCTACTTGGTTCATCTCTTGGCTTGTCCTGTGCACATCATTTGTGGATTTCAACTCTGCACAGATGTGCTTTGTCATACTTGGGAGAGAAAAGATTATTGACTTACTTTGCAGTAAGTTATTAATTCCAATTTCCTTAGAAGGTCAGGGTTTTTTCCCCTAGGAAAACAGACACAGCTGTAAATGAATGAAACATGTGATAGGTTTGAATTAATCACCCTTACCCCCAGTTGTCGTGCAGAATTGAACTCATACTGCCCTTCTGTTAATTTAGAGATATTTGGGTATCTGGTTTTAGTCAAGCTTTAGTCACTACACAAAGATATTTAGATTTCTCTTTAGTTAACAGATCAGGGTCTTTACAGTTATCTATTCACTTCGGTTCTTATCATGTGGATTTTCCAGGGAAGTAGTAGCTCAAACTGAGGATATATTTCATGTATGCTAATGGGTCTTCCTCTAAGTGTTTGAAATCCTTCAGATTTGAATTTCAGAGCCTCACCTGTGCAATTTACAGCAATCAGTGTGCCAGGATTGCATGCCACTGGTAAAAATAGAAGGAAGATTACGGATACAATTTTATTCTGGGTTAAACAGGCACAACTGATTTTACAACACATTTCTTGTATTTGCATCAGGCTGTACAATAAACAGCAGTGATTTCATATTTAGTAGTTAACATGTCCTGCAAGGTGCTGTTTATTGTATTATAGTTGTATTAGGAGAACCCAGTCCCAGCGCGAAAGCAGAAAAGCAGCAATGTCGAGTGCTTGCTTTTTGTGACTAAAACAGGGGTGGTTTTTTTTTTTTTTAAATGAGGTTTTTGTGCAATTACGTGTGCTGGCCAATGTGCTGCCAGTTGTTTGTCATCCCCCAGTCTCTCACAGCGCATCGCTGCTGGATAAGAAAAATTTCGAAAGACGAGAGCGAGTGTGATGTGAGGGGAAACGTGGCCTGGGTCAGGACACAGGCTTGTGTGTAGGTACAGCACCCACAGCCCTCTGGATCCACTGGCAGTGGGGTCTCTGAGCTGGATGAGCTGTGTGAGGGGCTTTGGGTGTGCGAGGGTTGTGTCTTAAATCCCAATGTGGGACTTGGAGTGAATTCATCTGTACAAGGGAGCTAAACTCACACACATGTTATTGCTTTTATTTTAGCTGAGAACAGCTTCATTAATGCTGCTACAGTGAGATACTTGGATTTTTGAAATGTGGTATAGTTGTAATAACTAAACTGACTATGCAGAGGTCTTTTTCCATGTTGCAATCAGAAGAAAAGCTCTTATCTCAGTTCCAGGCTCAGCTTTGTGATCTTCTCAGGATACTTCAAGACACTGAAATATTAAAAGGCAAATCTCTTTGACATTTCCCTTCCTTTTGAGGCAGTTGTCACAGCAGGGTTACACTAGATAGATGGTCTACGTGCTTCATAAATAATTGTGTATATTTTATGCTTTGGGTGAATTTTTTACTTCAAGACTCAATTCCAAGAAGAGTCTGCAGTGTAAAGTGGTTGGGTATTTGTGTTTTCTTCAACTGACAAGGAAACTACAGCTACTGCAGGTACAGAAACTATTTTACAGCTCACAATTAATTCTTGCATTGCCTACTGTCATCCTTGCAAAGCTGTAAGTTCAGGATGAAGTGGCTTCATACTAGATCAGTTATTCCAGAAATGAGAAAATTAAATATCAGGACATATAAAGAAAATGGGAAATAACTGTGTGTGTTTGAAAGTCTGGCTGTACTTTAGGGAAACCAGGCTGCAGTTTGGTGTGGTAGCCCAAAGGCAGAGATGGCACCGAGTGCAGTTTGCATCTTGGGGCTGTTTGCTGTGGGACTGGTACCAGGCACCTGCCCGAGCCAAACCCCCTGAAGGTGCTGGGTGAGGCAGTGGAGGAGCAGGGCAGAAATCCCTGATGCTGGGGTTCAGTGCTGAGGAACCGAGTGCCTTGTTGTGACTCTTTGTTGTGCGTCGCTGGGTATCTCACACGGCGTCACTGTGCGTGAAGTAAAAATGGAGACGACCTCCATTGGTTTTAGTTCAGAAAGAAAACACGAAAATCTTTTATCAGTTTTGGCTTTCATTAATTGCTAAATTTCTTTCTATTTTTTTTCTATTGCAGTTTGATTTTATTCAGCTACAACATAAAATTCACTGCACCAGATACAAAAATGACAAAAATCTGGACCACATTTTTGCTGCTCTTCTTATCGGTTACTATGGTGAGTCTTATGAATTTTTAAAATCACTTCCAGTTTTAACAACCCTGTACAGAGTACCATAGAAATTATTAATATGGAAATGCAGAAAGAGCTAATCTTGTGTTCAAATGTACCTGCTGCACAACAGGATCTTTATCTACCTTCTGTTGTCCTTTAAATTCCTTTGGCAAAGGAACAGAAACAGTATTTACCTCTGCTGAATCCAGCATATTCTCTGCTGGCTCAGAACAGTAGCAGTGGACAAGTGACACTGAGGCAGTATCCTGCAGACCCCAGGAGGAGCAGGAGATGACTAAATGAGATTCAGAGGCATCCTCAGAAATTTTAATTTCATCCCTTGTACAACAGTGGTACAGTATTTCAGTCTGCAGCTTTGTTTTTCTGTGAAGCTTAGTACCTTCCTGTAAAATATTTAATTACTATTAAAAATTCACTTAAAAAGTTCAGGTTTTGGTCAAGATCAACTTTCCTAAGATTTTTAATTTTAGTAACTATCAAAGTGGATGTCTTGTCTTTTGAATCCCATTCTCTGTTCTGAGGGTTGACTTTATGGTTCACCAGACTATGAAGAAACCAAATAGCTCTGGACAAGCCAAATGCTTCAGTGCATAAAATATATGGAAGGTCTTTTTCCATAAAGGATAATTTTGGGCCTGACTGAAATGTCTTTTAGACTAAACTTTGATACGTTTCACTGGGTTTTGCAAAAGCTGTTCGTATGCTTCTGACTGTCTCAGTGCTTTCTATGCATGTTGCCATTATTATTTACAAATCTCGCCAGTTGTTCCTCCCCCATGCTCATTCAGGAGGCGTTTATCAAGATTCAGCAGTAAGAATTGCTAAATTAACCAGAAAAACATAAAACCATGTTGTCAGTGATAAGATTTGAAGATCACTCTCTTTGAGTAAAATAATATTTAAAGGACTATATTTGAAAAGATTGATGTTGAAAAAGTTTATGTTGGAGCGTGTATGTGGTTTGCTAAAAGAAGTGTTTTTCCTCTTAGTTCTTTGCCACTGCTACACCATCTGAGGGCCATCAGAACACGACAATGGACTTTGCCCAGCTGAGCGTTACGCGGAATAAAATCATGACAGCGCAGTATGAATGCTACCAGAAGATTATGCAAGACCCTGTTCACAAGAAAGAAGGTAGAGATTGTTTCCTCATGAGGTTTTACTAAAGCGAGTGGTCAACAGATATAATTACAGTAATTCAGGATCCTTTAGTTATATTAATTTCTTGTCTTGCTAGCAATTATTTTTCAGGTTGTAACAATATTTGCCCAATTTTTTATAAACATCACTTCGGAATGCAATAAATAAGGTACTATATTATCTGCCCATAGCACCACTTCTGATATAACACAAAGCTTTTCTTTCTGATGAAATAAGAAAATGTTGATTTAAATAGATATCTATATTAAAAAATCATGACTAATTAATCTTACCACCTTATTTCATTTCATGCTCTTATAATACCTCTGTCTACCTGATCACATATGCCTTTAAAACTTGTAAGTATCTTAATCCACACAGTTTCCGTGCTCTGAAGTTTGTGATAGTGTCATTACTGCTTTTCCTGGTAAGTCACTCAGAGCTGACCTCAGCCACTCCTCCTGTTGCTGTGTTCACTTGGTAGCTTCTGGAAACGCTGAGTGGCTTTTGAGGCAGGGAAAGGTAACCGTATTCTTTCACAAGGAGATTTTTCTCTTCTGAAATGATTCTTTGGAGGAACTGAGTGCCTGGAGGTCAGAAGTGGGTACAAGTATGGCAGTGTAAGCTTCTGCCCAGCCTGGGGCTTCACAGCTTCAGAAGGGTCTGCACAAGTCGGAAAATCTTCAGATGAGGAGGAATTACACAACGTTTGAAAACTGCAGCCTTTGAGATGGGGACATTATTAAGTCTTTAAAAGAAAACTCAAGTGAGATAATAAATAAAAACATCTTCAAATTTGTAGAGATGGTCAGTCTTTCTGTGTGCCTTTTGGGAAAGAAGCTGTTTATAAAACGCCAGCTCGTTCTCAAGGGAGGTTTATTTTAGATGTTGAAATGTTTGTGAGCGATGAGGCACTGGAACAGGCTCTTGAGGGACACTGGATTCCCTGTTCCTGGGGCACTTAGGGAAGTGTTTGTCCACAGTGACCGCTGCAGGCTCAGCTCAGCCTGAGGCAGAGCAGCTGTGGCTGCCTCCCAGCCAGGCTTTCTCGTGGCTTCTGGGATACCACTGTGTTTTCTGTGAATGAGCAAACATATGTACAGGCTTGGTATACATCCAAAATATAAAAAGTTCAGTAAAAACAGCTTTGGAAGCGTGAGGTTCTTTGCTAAGGTACATTATTGAGTATGAATCGATTTAGGGGGTTTTTGCCCACCATGTTCTAGATCTGAGGTTTGTAAATTGTAGATGTAGACTGTTTCAAGGTGAATGAGAAAGGAATAAAAAATGTGTTCTAAGAAATGTATGTATAAGGAACTATCTCTGTTAAGTGAAGTTTTAACCAACCAATGCTAAATCTTATTTTTCTATTTTTCTTCCCCATTGCTGCAAACCTACCTTACCCAGTCCTACATCTTACCTTTGAAAGACTACTCTGAAACAAGAGTTATTTTATTCCCAGGTCTCTATCTGTTTGCAGGTCCTTACTGTAACAGGACCTGGGATGGCTGGTTGTGCTGGAGTGATGTTGCTGCCGGAACTGTGTCGGTGCAGCGTTGTCCTGACTACTTTCAGGATTTCAACCCATCAGGTATGAGTGCATTGACTTCTACAGCGACGTATTTCTCATTGAAATGAGGGTCTGGGGGCTTGATGTCTCTTGTTTGCCTCACTCGAATCATTAATGCTCCAGGATTTCAGAAACTCAAGACTCCTTATTTGCCTTTTCCTTTTATCATGTAGAAAACTGACAGGTTACTTATTTTCTTTTCTGAACTGTGACCCTGAGGGATTCTGTAGATTAGGGAGTAGGAATTGAAGTTAGATCACACTTTCTTCCTCTTAGAGATGAGCTTTTCTGACAGACAAGCAGAAATAGGACTTACTCTTTTACTTCAATTTAGCAGTTGAAGTTGACAAAGAGTTTCTCCCACTTTGAATTATTTCCTGTTCCTGTGGGCTAAGCTTTGTGAGCATGTGCAAAATGTCAGGGATTTCTAGTCTTGTCTCTTTCTGCACACTTTGTATTTCCCAGGGTCTTTTCATGCCTCCTTCTATTTGATGATAGGAATCATTGTGTTTCCAGCAATTTTCTAGTTTGGTTCTTGAGCAGTTTTGCTATTGATGTTTTCCCGCCTGTCCACTACTGATTTATAGGTGTAGGATGTTAGGCTTTAGTTTCCATCTTGGATGTTAAACAAGCCATTTAAATATTCTTGTCGCTTCATCTGGTAGTTCTCTAACAGTTAGTTCAATGTATTCTGATACTTAATGGATTGGAGGAGGAAATTCTATTTGTTTTCTTAAGGAAAATCACATCATCGGTTGCCCTTGCCAAGCAAAAGCAACGGCCTCAAGTTTCTCAGAATTCATAGTAACAAGCAAAGTCTCTCTAGTCATATTAATATAGCTGTCATTTGTTTGCCAATCTTTATTAAATATTTGGCATCAGGAAATAGAACTTCAGTGCTGACTGCTGTATTTTTCTTTCACTTTTCTTCTTTTGTTTTTCATTCCGTCAACTTTGATTGCAGAAAAAGTTACGAAGATCTGTGATCCAAATGGGAATTGGTTTAGACACCCAGAAAGCAACAGGACGTGGACAAACTACACCCAGTGCAACATCTATACACATGAAAAAGTGAAGGTAGGGAAGGCACGAGTGCATGGTACCGGTGTCAAGAAACTGAACTGAAAATCTTTACAAGCTTCAAAACTCAAAAGGCAGCAGAGTTGATGCAACAATGCCTTAAGGAGTTTTCTGTATACTAAAAGTAGGCTCTGTCCCCACTTGTACGTGTGTGGGTCTATGTATAGATGGTATTTTCATAGACTTTTTTATCTTGAACATGCCCATCCATTACAAGATTTAGAAAAAGTAAAAAAAATAAATCTCTAAATGACTCTTTGAGATACGTTGTGATATATGAGGATACAATGGGCAAAATTGCATATTTTGCCCCATTCCCCAACTGTATGTCCACTAATATTCCTTCTGTTTGTGAAACACTCAGTCATGGGAAGAAGTAGTAAATTGAAACTGTGAACTCCCAAGAACCAGGAATACAAACCACAGATCAGGACAGGCTGTAAATTAATTTGGACCTCATAAAGGGCTCAGTAGTAGCAGACTGTGTCAAGAAATCTGACGTGTAATAGAGTTTCTAACTGCCTGCACCATTGCTGTTGAATGCCTTGGGGTACTTACCTAAAAACCACGTTGGGCAAGAGATGGTTACAGATGATAATAAGGCACTTTATTACTGCTTTTTCTCAAACCATGAGACTCTGATTTTGCTAATTGCTGTTTAATTCTATTAGCGGAATTGCCATAATTCATTGATTCTTGCTAATATTTGGCTGAGGATGGAGGATATTATTCCAAAAGGAGCAGATCTATGACACTCTTCGTTTATGAATAATGAGGTCGTTTCCCTCAGGCTGTTTTGCCGGCATATTTCAACTCTGTCACAAATCTGAAGCCATTGTATGGAATAATAGCTCCAAAGAAAGCCTTGCTGCTTGCTGCAGCTCTCTGTATTGTTATGCTCAGCAGCATTATCTCTTCACTTTGCTTGGAAGGCGGGTGAGACACGGCACAGTAACTGTGGCTGTTGTGCGTTGTTCACTTCTCACTGCCCTCAGCAGTGCTTCCTGCTGTACCGTGCTTTGGTGCCTGTTGTAAATTGTGGGGAAATCTCTAAGTCCTTAAAACGCACCTCTGCCTGGACTGGTCGCTGAGTGACGGGGTGGTACAGGATATGGACCTGACACAGAAAGGCTGTTATCATTTACACATCTCAGATTTTAGCTTTTTGGGGTAACGCTTGATTTTTCTCACTTCCAAATTTTTCACTTTCCAATTTTCACAATAAGTTCCACTTACACCTATTGCATTGCCGTTTGGGTGTTTTTTAAGGAAGTTATCTCATTTCTAAAAATTACAATTTGAAAATTTCTAGCACATATAAAGAGTTACCCTTGTGCCATCTTACAACCTACTTAAAGCTTTACCTGCAATGTTTTTATATTATCTCAAAAGTCAGTGTATATAGCAAGCTGCAATTACTGTGTCCTACAGAGTCTGCAGTATGTGAGCATTTGGATGTGTGCTCTACCTCTCCCTATGGAACCCAAATAGTTGTGCTTTATTGTGAGAGTATAAAGTTCAACCTGAAAATCTTCATTTCTTTATGTGGCAAATGATAATCTTGCATTTAATGCAGGAAGGGTTTTTTGCAAGACAGATTCCATGACTGAAAGCAAAGATTTGTTACTTTGTGATATAATTAATTAGTTAGTTAATATATTAGCCAAGAGAATTAATGATACATGAACATATTCCAAATATTAAATCACTGTTTCCTTTTTTTTACCTTTTGTATCTACCCAGATTTTCATAATTCCATGATTGGCTGTAGGCTTATTTAACATGTTTATTCTTCACTATTTTTGAGTCATTAATAATTTTTTTCATGCCCTTCCTTAAATGCTCAATAAAAACTGAATTTCCAGTACCATAATCACAGCTTACTTTGAAAGAAGTATCTTTAAATGCTGAGAATAAACGTTCTGTGGGGAAAAAATACATAAAATCATGCAACAAGCACATGCTTTACTTAGGAGTTGTGTTAAGAGAGGAATCAAGCCTCAGACAGCAATGCACCCACCACAGGAACTTAAACAGCCAGATTTATATAAATACTCCGAAAAAAACTTAGCAGTGTATATTGGAAACTTGGTATTTTAACTGGTAAGAGGTAAATTTTAGTGATTTCTTCGGTTAATGTGCTGTGTTCCTTATGGAGAGAGATTTTAGTAGGGTGCTGTTTGGCAGGATTCTGGACTTGTTCCATGATTACCTGAAATGGTTTTGGGGTTTTTTGTCTCATTAGTCTTGTAGCCACTTTAACTGCAGAAGAGATGTATAAATATGTGCTTTATCAGCAGTAGCTCTGTCTGAATCACTTGGCTCCGTTTTTGTGTTGCAGACTGCTCTGAACTTGTATTACTTGGCCATCATCGGACACGGCCTTTCAATTGCATCGCTTCTGATTTCTCTTGGCATATTCTTTTATTTTAAGTAAGTATATTTAAAATCCTTTATCAAATACCAGTGGTTGCCAAAATCCTTGTTTCAGTGCTTTGGAACACCAGCCATCCAAATGAAATGAGGTGGAGCAGGAAGGTGAAGAAAGCCGGTAGATAGGTTTGGCGTTGGACATTATATTGTAACAAAAATGGAGGTTTCTTTTCTCAGAAATCTAAAATCAAAAACCTACAACCCAAAAAACTGTAGAATGTATTGAAAATAAGCAGTGGGAAAATGTTTATTCATTTTGAGTTTGTGATGTGTAGTTTTTTTTAGTGATAAATTACAGTATGGACACTAGGAATTGGAGTCAATGATCCCTGTGGGTCTCTTCCAAGTCAGGATGTTCTGTGATTCTGTGTTATGCCAAGCATCAGCTGAACTAAACAGCAAGTGGAAACCAAAATAGTGATGACATTTGATAGGTACAGTAACATTCCAAAGTCGGTACCCACAAAATATGTCAACTGTAAGGAAAGTAAGGCTAAGAGCTACAGTATAAAGGAGAATAATAGAAACAATCCCATATTTTGATTCACAGTACTGTGTATGACAGGCTTGTCATCTGCTAACAGTTACTATGTCACCTTCTTGAAAGGAAGTTTGAGCAGTGTATCACCACTGTCACAACAGCTCATAGTAGAATACACAGGGCCTTTTCAAATTAGTCTTAGTACTTCATATTTGGTGAACTTTCTTTCCTTCCCTATGAAAGACACCTTTTCTTTTTCTTTTCCTTTAAGAAGCTGCTGAGGCTTGGTGGAAAGGTGAAACCAGGAGTGTTGCCACATGAGCAGAGCTGAGAAAGACAAGTTGTTTCCTGTGCCAGCTGCTGCAGTGCCCAGTGTGGGCTCCCCTTGTCAGCCTGGCCTGGTTTCATGATTTGTGCATCCCTTCTCCTCGGCACACACATCTGCTCCTCGCGCTCACCTGCTCCTGCCACTGTGCCCTGCTGCCTCACTGCAGCCTCCATTTCCTCCTGACATTTACACAGGAGCAGCAGATACACTGGCAATGGATGCTGCTTCTCTCATGCTGTGAGCTTTGATTAGGTGGAGGCAGCTGATAGCTGATAAAAAAAAAAAGTTCTCCTTTTCAGTCACATCTGGCTGAAAGCAGTGCTTCCACTTTAGCTGAGCATTATTTCCCCAGGCTTCCACAACATTTCTGCACATCCCCTACAAACAGGGCTGTTTCCACTTTGTAGCCTTTCTTTTGAAGTCCGGTAATCAAGATGATATTTCAGCTTTTTCTGATCTCGTTTCATGAGGAAAACACAGATAATCGTTTTTAATCAATTTATTTTTGTATAACCTGTAAAAACAATGCTTCCCCTTTCCAAATTCACTTTCCTTCCACAAACTCAACGTGTGAAATGGCTCCAAGTCCTCATAAGAACCTTGATTTTGCATTAAAAAGGTTTATACTGTTGCAATAAATGTCACAAAGCTTAGCACACTAAATATTTAATGTGACAGGAAAAATGCTTTAACACAGGAGAAAAGAAAAAGATTCGGAGTAGGATATGATTTTATAAATTCACAGAGTCAAGCATGGTTTTTCTCTACCATAATATGAAAACCAGAGTAATTTCATCTTTGCTTGTGGCACTTACTGCAGAAGCAGATGATCTACTTTGCTGCCATCCTGTCCCATACCATGTCACATTTGTCTAACCATCCAGGGATTTTCTTCTCTGGTAGCAGGATCATCCTTCCTCAGCGAACCGCATGGAATCAATCCAGACCCACAAACCACATTTTCTAGACTGTGGTTATGTTGGGATATAAAAGGAAATTACAAAATTCAAAGGAAGCTAAAGAAAGTCCTCTGCAAGCTGTTCTCTTGGGATGTACAGTTCCTCTAAAGTATTTTTAGTAGCAGGAGGGTATTTAAGGACCTAGATTAATACCAGGATGTATTATGTATCGGCTAAAGCTTGGATAATTATTCATAGCTTTAACAGGTGGCCTTCTTTTTTTTATTTTTTTTTGCACTATTGTGGGGGGTGTCTTTGAATTTGTAATTTCCAAAAAGTTTATTCTCTAAGTCGACTGACAGCTTCCAGACAACATTTGCTGGACTTCTGATCATTAGGATATCTTTAGATTTGACTAGAAATTTGGAACTTTCCCCGAAGGAAATATCAACTGTTTGGGACTTGAATTATTTTTTAGGACTAAAATTTTTCTGCATTTTATGTTTGCATTTTTAAATTTTGCTTTTTCTTGAGAAAATTTTCTCCTTGGAAATACTTATCCAGCTTGTGACTTGTGTTCCCCAAGCGCACTGGAGTTCTTGGTTTAACAGCCTGAAATGGGTCATAAACTTGGAACTCTGAACTTCTCTGAGAACTCATCTGTGAGACATAAAAGTAACTTCTTGCAGTGTCTCTGCTTTCTCATTCTGTTCCATACTCGAGATCCTGCATGCGTTATAAATATTAAAATAGTTGTAGGGTTTTCATAAAGAATGAAAAACGAGGCAAGAGAATACTTGAAAAAGCAGTGATTTAGGATAAAGGTTAGTGATTTAGGATATAGTTTCCAAGATGCCCCCATCCCCCCCCACAACAAGAATCAAAGCAGCCAAAAAACAACCCAAACGACCCCACCTGATCTAAAGGAGCTGCTGTTGATCGGGTGTCATATCAAATCCTGTGACAGCTTTCACGGAGGAGAGCACACTGTGTTAAAGAGAGAGTGGGCAAAGCACTGATTATTGGATTGTTACGGAGCAGGAGCTGCCTAAGTCACTTTCAGTAATGTCATCTGAACAGATAATTCCCCTTGAATGCACGTGTGGATCTCACTGGTTGAGTTTTGCAGTATTGAAATACCGTAAAAACTTAGATCTCAAACCCACTTAAGGGCTTTTGAAAATGTCACCCTTTTTTCTTTTGGAGAAATATTGGAGAAATTAATTTTTCGCTAATTCCGAAGATATACAGGAGTTGAAATAGGAAGGGAAATAGGTAATGTAATAGGAAGCCTTTTTTTATTTTAATACACATGGTTTAATTGAGGTGTTGGTCATTCAAATGTTCTTGGATCATAAATATGAGAATTAAGTGATTAAAGGATATTATGTCATTAAGAAAAACAGTCAGCAAAAAGGAATATAGGAAGGATAACAGAACAGGGAGGGTGGGGAAGCTTAGGAAAAATCCTTTCATTACCAAAAACAGTCTTATTTTTTAAATGTCATCAGTCTTGCTTTTTGTTTCTTGTCCGGTGATCCTTTCAATCCTTTCATGCATGGGTGGAGGTGGGTGGGGATGGGTGTGTTTGAATATTCAACAGGAACAGCTGCGGGATGACCCGGAGAGATGGCCCCATTAGCTGTACGTGCTCTTCCTTGCCTGAGCCTTGAGTCTTAACAATAAGCAGACAGAATTCCAGAGTTTTCCAGGACTTGTTTACACAAAGCCCTTCGCTGGAATCTAGTATTGTCTCTCTTTCCATATGTAAACCATACAGGAAAAAAACCATATAAAAATACATTTTCAAAGAACATAAGACCCTGCATGTTATAAAAATTAAACTTTATGCATTTGGGGCATTAAAACAAAAGACACAAAATCTTAAAGAGCCTAATGGAATATATTTTATCCCTTAATTCATATGCAACCCTGTTTTCTGTATTTTGGAGACTTTTTCTTTTGTATTTTCTTCAGCTAAATGACATGTGGCAACCAAAGTTTCCTGTAGGTCCTTGTTCAATGGCAGCACTGGTGTCTGGAGGGGTTTCCTTCCCCTGTTTTTACTGCCATGGCCTCGGACTGTCTCAGGCCTTGCACAGTGTGTGCCCAAACCTGTGAGCTTGGTCCGGGGATCTGTGGGTACTTTGAACACTGCTTTTGTGAGAGCTGCAAAGGATGCAGCCAAGATCTGCCCTATCACCAGGCTTTTGGGACTGTCCTTTTTTCCTTTGGGTCACCTTGTTTGTTGTTTCATCTGTCACCAGTTTTCAATATGCTCCTCCAGCCTTTGTGAATATTCCATATCTGCATTTCTCTGAAAAAATGCAAAGTTCTTCCTTCTATCCTCTCAAATTAAAAATGAATCACCGATGTCCCCCCTTTATCTTTTCTTCCAGGCATGCTATTTGAAAGAGGCCAGAAAGCCTGAATTTTTTTTTTCTTTTTTTCCCTTGGGGGACAGTTTAGACATGTCCCCTGCTGCCCTTGTGAATGTGTTTCTGATTTCTCTCAGGGAGCAGCAGTGGCGTGTGTGAAAGTGGTAGATTTTCTCCCCCAGCTGGTTATTCCAAAGTGTCAATCAGCTGCACTCCATCTCTGTGGCCATTAACTGGAGACAGGCAAGTGTGGTTATAAGAGCACGGACTCTGCAGCAGAGGCTTCAGTCGCTGCTTTCTCCAAAGCAGCCCAGGAGTTCACTGGAAAAACTTGAATGAGAAGCAGTCCCACCTCTTGGAATACACTGAGTTATTCCTGCTTCCTCTGGAATGAAAAACAGAAAGTTCCTGCACCTAAGTTCAGCGTTGTTTGATATTGTTGAATCTCTGTGATTTTTTAAAGAAAAACCTTTCCAAAGATATTCTGTTTTTAATTTTATTGCAACATTACAAGCAAACCTCAGAAATCAGCACAATCAGTTCTTTAGTGATATTGTAATTATATCCTATAAACTGCTTATAACTTAGTTATACACAAAAGTCAGCGTGAGATTTGCTTATTTTGCTTCTTTAGATATTTCTGTAGCTTGAGGCTGAAGGAAGAAAAATGAAAAGAATATGAGTAAAAGGGAATTATCCTCAAAAGATCTGGACAGTTTTGGGTAAATGGAAACAGGGTGAGACAGCTTCATCAAGCTCAGGTGTGATAGATATTTGGGAAATTCTTCAGATGCTAACAAAAAAAATGTAATTCTTCTGAAAATTATTCTCAGCATTCAAATTATTTTCAGCTGGCCACTACAAAGCAGGTCCTTCACTATAAACATATTGGACCTAAATGTATTTGCTTTCTTCCTGTTGGTGTTTAAGCAAAGGTGCTGCCTTTTCTGTCATGGTATTAAATTTGCTCTGGACCTGAAGAAAGGGTTGATGTAAGACTTGTTAGCAAAATCAAGAGCTCTAGCATTTCAAAATGTCAGAGTTGTCCCCAGGTACACATAATTGTCCTCCCATGTACTCATTTGTTCTTGTTTCTCTTTTCTAGGAGCTTGAGTTGCCAAAGGATTACCCTGCATAAAAATCTGTTTTTCTCTTTTGTTTGCAACTCTGTTGTAACAATAATTTCACTGACAGCAGTTGCCAACAACCAGGAATTAGTTGCAACTAACCCAGTAAGTGAAAGTCTGCTTGACAGCCTTGTTTATTTGTATGTGAGTAGCTGGAGCAGCGCAGCAGAGGTGGGAGCTGCACAGCTGATGAAATGTTGTGCACAGCGAGGTTAAAGCGTTCCTAGCGCCGTGTCCATGTGTCGCTGCACAGCAGATGTCTCCCAGTGCTCGGGACATTGCACAGTCGAGGTTGTGAAATAGTAAAAGTGCTTGAAGAGGCTCAGCTTACTGAACGCCTCTCCCCAGCTCCACAGGGTCGCTTTTGCCCTGAAAAAACTGCAGGAAGGCCTATTCTAGATGATGTCAGGGAGGCTGACAGCTGAATTCACCAAGGAAGGGCAGGAAAAAATGTTTTGTAAGGTATTTTTGATCTTTCTGCTGGTTTCTCATGGCTTTAACTTGGCCATCTTCAGTTGAAACAAGAACAATTTATTTTTGCAACACAAGACCCTAAAGATGAAATACATAAACAAACAAATCCCTAGCTCTGGCTTTATTGTTATTTAGACATGGAAGATAAACTTTAATTCTGTGGAAGTTAGGGCAGAACTCCACAAGCTGAATGGAGTAAAAAGATAATTTCTGTTTCTCCTATAGAAGCAGTCATCAGTGTCCTGGAATACATACTTGAGATAGCTGCTAATAATCATCATTAAGTGAGTTAGGTAGCAGAAAATGGTAAAGCAATATTGAGTTTTGGTTTGTTTTTAAGCCAAGTGGCAGAAATAGAACTATCAAACATGTTGGAAGGAGGGAAATGAAGGATTTCATGTGACCAAATCTGCAAGTTAGCTGTTGCTCCTTGTTCACAACTTCACAATTTAGACTTCACAATAAATTATGTGATAGCATTTAAATTGTAGAATATATTTTGAATGAGGCTAATAATAAATGCTAGGTTCCTCCAGAACCTGCTGCAAGCTCTTGGTCCCTAGGTGCAGTTATGAGTAGGTTAGAATTGTAAGCATTGTAAGCATTTCAAAAACGTGAATTGTTCTCTGGAGTAGTTATATGTTGTGATGGGTAAAACTGCAAGGGGATTACCCACATCAAAGTACATTTCTTGTGTGGTTAATACCAGATAATTTAAGGATTTGGAGTGGTTAAGTGTGGCAAGGTTTGCAATAAGGCAAAATATCATTACAGCATTACCACACTTGAGGATCTCAGGGTTCTCATGTGTGAATAATAAAAACCCAGACTCAGTTATTAAGTTTTATGTCACGTAAAGTATGGGATTGTAATGCCAGGAAAATTCTATTTTAAAAAGTAAATAAATTTGTAATTGTAGTGGAAAACAGTATAAACATTACCTCAGGTCAGATTTTTTTCCACTTTGCAAATAAATTGAGATTTCTGCAAAATTGAAATTTATGTTATACTCTGCTTTTTTCTCCTGCAGGTTAGTTGCAAAGTGTCACAGTTCATCTACCTGTACCTGATGGGTTGCAACTACTTCTGGATGCTGTGTGAAGGCATTTACCTGCATACTCTGATTGTGGTGGCTGTTTTTGCTGAGAAGCAGCACTTGATGTGGTATTACCTTCTTGGCTGGGGTATGTGATTTCACTTTGGGTCTTTTCAGGTCAATGCAGCCTCTTCCTCCTTCAAGCATCCGTACCTTTGCCTCTCTGAGCTGTAGCTTTGAGTGACAATGGCACACCCCGATTCTTTGTCTGTAGTGTTTTAACAAGCTTAGAAATATTAACGTAGGAAGCTGTGCGTACCTCTGCTGAGAGAGAGATTATGCATTTCTGGAGTCAGGAAGTGACTCCTCCTTTGTATAGAGAAAATAGTCTCCTATTATAAAAAAGACCTTAAGAAGTAATTATTCATTGCTCCTCACCTCGAAGATGTTTATTCAGGAATGAATGTTTGTTTTCAGAGAAGTCTCGCCATGCCTAGGGTGAAGGGTCAGAACTGAGTTAGAGATGGCCGAGGATTTATTTTTCCAGCAGTTCCATTTGACCTGTATTGTTCACTGAGCAAACACAGAATAGCTGTAACTGAAGATCTCAAGTAGTATCAGTGTCAAAACTAACAAGCCAAGCCTGGCCACTTCAGATAATGCACAAGGACTTATTCCCAAAGTGAAAGTGAAGGCTCTCTGCAGATGTGGTGTATTGGCACACACAGCTCTAATGGGACTTGATGTCTGGGTTACTCTGTCCTGCTGCAGGCACAGCTCAGACGTGGCTGGAAGGTCACAGGTGCTCAGCAGCTCCTGAAGATCAGGTAACACCAGGGTGTCAAGGGCCCCAGATGACTGATTTGCTTATTCTTTTTAAATTCCTTCATTTGGCTTGATTTCCTGAGTCTAATTTCAAAGTTGTTTTCTGAACACCCAGCAAGGTATTGATACTTTGTCCTCGTACCAGTGAGAACATGCTCACCACTGGTCATACTGCTAAAGCTGTGGTCATGTATGCAATCACCATTTTAATATTACCTACCTGTTTGGTGTTACTGAAAAGGATCCGTGTTAACGAAGATCACTTGTTGCGTTCTAAAAAGTCAAAAGCTGATTTGCCTTTCCTGTGTGTTGCTGTGGATTTCATGGCAAGTCAGTGGGAATAAGGTTTCACACAGCCCTCAGAGAGAAATCTAAGAAAAGAAAGATTAAACTGGTCTGTGTTAGTTTGTTTGCTCTGCAGGTATATAGTTTGGGTGATGTGAAAATACAGAAGATTCCTGCAAGATACGCAAGTTTACTTAGGTATTAACCAGGTTTACTAATGAAGAAAATGCTGTTTTTTCTTCACAGGTTTTCCACTGATCCCTGCCTGCATACATGCCGTTGCAAGAAGTTTATATTATAATGACAAGTAAGTAGCATTTCAGCTTGCTTTGCAAAACTTTTATATTTTCTTTAAGGTGAAAAATAAACCAAAGCTAATAAATGCCTTTTTGTTTTCCTGTTTGTTTTCTCTAGTTGTTGGATCAGCTCTGATACTCATCTGCTTTATATCATCCATGGCCCCATTTGTGCTGCTCTCTTGGTAAGCATTTTTCAGATAATATTTTGTTTTCTTGCTTGTTTTCTGGCTGCTCTTGATGGGCTTATAAAGGTAAGAGCCTTAAGCTAACATTTAGAGGTCACTGTCACTTGTGAGTCTGCTGCTTAACCCAGCAGGTCTCTCAGACACACAAGATACAAGAA
This sequence comes from Oriolus oriolus, assembly GCA_013400235.1. NCBI lineage: Eukaryota > Metazoa > Chordata > Aves > Passeriformes > Corvidae > Oriolus > Oriolus oriolus. The sequence goes on from VXBT01003965.1 coordinate 97,099, forward strand.
GTCTTGGCGTTATTAAGGATCTGTGCCTCTGCTCCTTTGGGAAACTCAGGGTTTGCCATGTTGATTATCACTCCACTCAAATGCTGGTGACAAGGAAGGACTAAACAGTGCTTGGAGTACTGGAGGGGAATTTCAAATCCTTCCTTTAGCTGAGAATGCCTCTCATGCCCAGACTGATTGCCAGGTGGACCCTGCTAGAAGCCTCATTGTGTCGCTGTGCTGTGGCCAAACAGCCACCAGACTGTCTGAGGTTCAGGGAGAGCGGGTTTGGATGCCAGGACTGACTGTGGGTGGGAATATGGGATGGAGAGAAACTAGAGCAAGCCCTTGGGAGAGAACCAGCGCAAATGGTTCTGCCAGTGCCTGTGACTGCCCCTGTTCTGATACTAATTTAGCTCTGTCTGCTTTGGCCACTGGGGTGTTTCAGCTCCTCTGTTTCTGGAGTGCTCATGAGCTCTTAGAGCACGGTGTTCTGTCTGACACCCCAAGGTAATGCCAGCTCTATTCAGTGTTCACCACTAAATGCAATTCTAGGTGACTAACTGAAGACATTACTGCATAAAAATCAATGTTGTATGTCAGTTGCACTAGGACTGCATTTAACTTATGAATCCAGTCAGTAGATGGTTGCTAAATAGAAATTGGTGTCTACCTAAGCAACTATCTATATAATTAGCATAGAGACATTCTATATGTGATTAGCCCCTGACTGTGTATGACAGTCATTTGTTTTATTGTAACAGAAACTTCGAGCTGATCTGACCAAACTGCTGGGTCCATGTCTGCTGACTTTTCTCCTGGCTTTTCAGTTCACACAAGGCAATTGATTAAGAATGAAGATCTTAAGTAACTTTATGGAAATAATTTTGGTTTCTGATCTACACGAGTTTTCTTTCTCTGTTAACTTGTTAATTAATACCTGTGGAGGGCATTCCATGCATAGAGAGTTCTCTCAGAAGACCATTGTATAAATCCTGGGATTCTTGTGACTCCCTTTTTCATTCACACTGAAATTAACTAGTGAACTTAAGTTTTGAAGACTGTGATGATACCGTGACACACCTGAGCCCCTCCGTGTGGGCAGCCAGAGCAATGCCCATGAAATTATTGAGAGCTGTGACCCTTGGGGTGTGAATTATTACTGGTAATCCCCTGTCCTGTCAGTCAGGTCTGCCGTATCTGTTCATGGAAGGATCTGCTGTGCTCTAATCTGTAAACTTAAACCCAGTTCTAAATCCTTTCAATTTTTATTCTCTCTGCTTTACACTGAAGATGAAACCTTGTTTTCACAGAACAGTTATAGGGGTTTTTTTATGGGTTGTTACTTCCATTTTTCAGGGGTCTCTTCACAGATCTGTCACTTAAGTAAAGCTCTTTAAAGCTGAGTGATAATTTGTATTAGAATTTGCTTTAAATAGCAATGTAAAAATTTGTGTAAAAAGCTATAAGACTGTATTACCTCCCTTGAAATTACCTCATTTTAGGATGTAAGGGCATTTTCTCCTTCCAAGCAGTGACCTCCATGAAATCACACTGCAAGTGGCCAGACTCCTGTGGGATTCAAAGGCACTGGAGCCGTCCCAAATGGTCGAGTCTTGTTTCTATTCAAGGCAACACTCAGAATGTTCTTTGATTTTACTAGAGGCATAATAATCATCTCTGTGGGGTTGGTTTGGGCAGAGTCTTTGTCCATCCTCTTGCAATTTGCAACTTTGTTCACCTTTGATATTCCTATATTTTTCATGAGTGGACTGAAAGTATTTTTCTTGTAGTTTTCTTGCCTCAGTACAATCAGTAAATTTATTTGAAAATCATGCAGGAATAACAGATTAAACTGCACATCTTGCCTGTGATGTGAAAGTACCTTAAAGGAGTTTCTTTCCTTTCTGGAAGCAAAAAAATGTATTTCAATTCAGAAAAGACAAGGCAGGGCTAAAGATGTTAGATTAAATGCATGTGTTTAGGCTTTGTGAACAGAACCCTCATTGCTTAAGCAGCTTGCTTGCCAGATACAATTTCCACACTTTGCTAAGCATGACCTGCTTTAGTAGACATTTAAGCAACAATATTAAACTGCAAATTAGATAACGAGGGGGAAGACACTGTTTCTATTTGCAGGAGCAGCTCTCAAAGAACGTGAAGGAGACTGTCAAGTGGATGCCAGGAAGAATTGGCACAAGCCAATGGGACTTTAACTCTTGTACATCACTGAAAATCCTACAATTACATAAAGTTAACAACAACGCTGCTTTTATGGTCCCCATTGTTATGTAACTGTGGTCAGATCCCTGCCAAAGAAACAGGAGCAGACATAGGTTGCACTTTGATTGGAATTGTCTTCAACTGACCATTAAATTACAACTGTCCGCCTAAGCAGTCACAATTAAAGAAAAAGAGTGGGAATGAGGCAGTAGAGGGTGATGTTGGTTTTCATGCTAGACAAATATTGATCAAAATTAAGGGGGGAAAGGAAAAGAATTGGATTGCATGTTAGTGAAAGCAGCAGTGATTTCTGTGTAGACTTCAGATGTGCCAGTGCTCTTGTGGTTTTGTTTGTATGGGTGCCACTGAATTATTTAGCTATGCCATTGTTTGTATAAATAATGCTACAGGGGTGTTCCTTTCTCCCTGTAATAATGTTATGTATCGGTGTCACAGTCTGACTGACCAGTGCAGATGCAAGTTCTGAGTGAGTGTGTGCTAGAAGGAACTTCAGGCACTCCCAGCTTTGTCTTTCGTGTCATTGTATTTAATAACTTTAAGCCAGACCCACTGTCAGGCTTAGGAGTTTAGAATTTGAATGCTCAGCACTCCTATGCCTGGCCTTGGGAATGTCCCCAGGCCAGCTCTAAGACCTGTCTTCATGAGCACACACCCACGTTGTGCCCAAGCAGGCGAAGATACGGAGCTGGGCAGCTGCACTAAAAGCCAAGCAATGGCTACCAACTTGTATCTAAGAATACCTGAGTGCCTTGAGGGAGAATGGTCTGTTTATACCATCCTAAGGAAGAACTGAAACAGAATTTAAACCTGCAAGGATTGGTATACTGCTTAGTGCAAACTCAGCACGGAGAAAAGTCGAAATATCAGGGACGTGAGGAGAGTTTTATTCAAAAACTGCAGCACCCACTGACTTAGAAACTCGGCTTCAGCTCACTGGCACTCTCAAGCCGGAACCTAAATGCTTCTGAGTTTCCAGTACAGGCACCAACACATTTTTTTTGTCTCGGATTGCCTTGTCTGCCTTTGTTTCCATTTTTGCTCAGTTGCCCTGTTCAATTTTCAGGTCACTGTGGGGCCGTTGCTATTTCACTCTGTGTTCATAGTGCACATTGCACAACAAGGCTCCTTTGGGCTTTTCCAAACCATCACAGTCAATTTGATGATAATGTGCATGCAAGGAGTTCACTGCCCTACTTTTGCTTAAATGTAAAAATCTACTCAGCACCTTGCTTAAGACCAGGACTTGTTTTCATCACTTTAATTAAAAATTCAGTTCATCCCATCTCACTCTTATTTTCTGACAGAAGAGATATTCATCAAAAATTGGTGCTACATACTTCTGCTGACACTCATCCTGTTCTACTCAACTGTGCCCTTTGCTTTGCCTCCTCCAGCTCTCTGTTTGCCCTTTTAGCTATTTGCAAACTCTTCGCATGCTTAATTTTGTGCATTTTGATTTCAGTGGGTAAATGAAACAAATAGAAAAATTCAGTGCATGTTGTAAAAGAAACAGCTCCTTGGGTGCTGCTCTTTATGCTTGGCTGCTGCAACTTTCATCTTCAGTTAGCACTTAAGAACAGTGTTGTAGGAATTGGCCGTGCTACCAAAACATGAGAGGACAGAAAACTCAGTGTTTGAGACATGTTAATGTTGAACAAGTAGATTTGAGAAGGATTAAATTTAGAAATGGAGGAAGGACTCATTGTCTATGTGTACTGTAGGAAGTTGGATGGGGATCATGGGCTACATAAAATCTAAATAAATCCCTTGAGAAAGAACCAGAAGGCCTTGGCTGTTTAAACAAAGCTTAAAGGTAGCTGGAGGCTTCCACGAGAAATTCATGCAGTAGTTTCCTATGTAAAACAACTTCCTGTTAGAATGATTTAAATAGCATGTAAGTAGAATATAAATAATACCCCATATCTGTCAAGGGCCATGTTGCTATAATAGCACACAGCTATTTATTCTGAAAGCCTGAACTGACAGAAGGAATTCTGCTGGGGCTGTGGGGGCATCGTGGCACACGTGCTCTGAAAGGCCTTCCCTGCTTACCCTTGTCCTACAGCAAGACAGAGCCTCCTCCTGGACCAGGAATTCCGAGGCATTTTAAGACAGACAAGGGAGTTGTCTGTCTGTCTTCCAGCTTCTTTCCCCACCCCCACTTTTGTCTCTAGTTGTTGGCAAGAGCAGACAATCCTCTGGAAGCTGAGATAGGAGCAGACCCTGTGTCTCTCCCTTCCGTAGACGGTCCCCAGAGCACCTCTGTCCTGTCTCTGTGCTCTTGGATAAGGGGATGGATGGACTGGCTGAGCTCTCAGGGCCTCATCTACCTGCAGCTTCCACCAGGGGCTGCACGGGAGATGCAGGAGGGGTGGGATCATCCCTAAGGTTGCTGTTGCTGTGGTTAGTTGCCCTTGGGCTGTGGGGGATATGTGTGTGTGTATATCCACACTCATGTCTGTGTATGTATCAGTTTTGTGCTTGCTCACAATGACAGTTTGGGGTTTTTTTTTCTGGTCAAACTGAAGGAACAGAGACAGACCATTTCTAACAAGAAAAACCTTAGTAACTATGGAAATAACCAAGTTCAGTAGAGCAAGGGAATGACACAGAGCATCATTTCAGTGCTTGCCCCATTGGCAGCTCTGCTGAAAGAATAAAAGATCCAACCACTGGCTACTGTGAGAATGCCAAATCCACTGTTTCTCTAGAGGAATGTACAGTTCCTTGTAGCAGTATTTCGCCAGGTTTTTTTTTTTTTTTTGTTCTGATTTGTTCTTCTCTATAAATTTGCCAAATTCATGTTTGAAAAATAAAAAGTAGCTTTTTGAAGAACCATATTTAAATACAAGGAGGGAAAAGCATCATCCTCTCTCTTGACCAACCTGAAAAGAACCAATGCACTGTTACTGACAGCAGAGAGAAAGTTGTGTGGGTTGTTACCACTGACAGGTACTGACAGGTACTGACAGGTACCTGGATGCATACTTGCTTAGAGAGTTCAAGGAATGGATGTGGATACTGGAAGTTAGAGCCACATCTCAGTTACATAAAGGTGTTTTCAAAGGGGTTTAACTGATACTTCTTTAACAATCTCTTTAACGCTGCTAGCCAAGCAGCGTTGGTTTGTGTTGTCTGGTTTTCAGTCTCACAAATCAGTGTGTGGGATTATTTCTCAGACCTCCTTCTCAGTGCCATTTCCTTTTCCAACAGGTGAACCTTTTCTTCCTGCTGAACATCGTTCGTGTTCTCATAACCAAGCTGAAAGACACCCACAAGGCTGAGTCCAACCTGTACATGAAAGCAGTGAGAGCCACCCTGATTCTTGTCCCCCTCCTTGGCATCGAGTTTGTGCTGTTCCCATGGCGACCAGAGGGCCGGATCGCTGAGGAGGTGTACGACTACGTGATGCACATCCTCATGCATTACCAGGTGGGAAGCGGCACGCAGGCCTTGCCCACCTGAGCTACAGAGCAGTTGGCATGGCAATCAAATAAAAGAGAAATGATTGTGTTATTTCAGTGTTTAAAGATCTTCATCCAGTAGTCTTATACTTTCTCACTGTGCTGAATTTTCATTTAATTGCCTTCAAATTTTCAAAGGAAAGAAACATCCTGGAAGAAAGCTAGCCCCGTAGTTTTAGAGATCTAGTTTTAGAAATAATTCGTCTTGTTTAGACTTGTCCTGCATTTTCTCTGCTATCTATATCTGAATCTTATCAGAAACCTTGAATTATCTCACACCTGAAATAGCCCATATGCATATGAATTAAAGCAGAATCTTTATTTTTATTTTACAGGGTCTACTGGTGGCTACAATTTTCTGCTTCTTCAATGGTGAGGTAGAGTAACAATTTTTACTTTATTTGTAATAATTTTTATTTTTATATGTTTTTGTTTCAGCAATTAAGGAGGTGGTAATTTTTACCTTTTTTTTTAAAATTTTATGTCTAAATTGGTCTAAATTAAAAAAAAAAAAACAAAGCATCAGGATGCCAAGAGCAGAGCTTGGAAAGGACTGTGCCATCATTCATGGCACCATTAAGTGTGTTAGGACTGATTCTTGGGTGCTAAGCAACCTACATTTGTCTTGATTATGTAAGAAATTGAAGACAGTTGTCACTTTGATACAAAGTCTCGATAAATACTGTAACATTGAAGTGCAGTTCAGCACCCAGAAGGTTTATTTGTCTGTGTTGGAAGCTGTACAGGATGTTATCATGGAGAATCGTCGTTTGGTCCTTCTGTAGCAGGAGCAGGACACACTGCAGACGTGTTGTCGGGCTGGGGTATGGCTGTACCCCGTGGCAAGGGGCTGGAATTAGGTGGTCTGTAAGGTCCCTTCCAACCAAAATTAATGTATGAGTCTGGGATTGTTTTATGATGCTCTCTGGGAAAGTTTTAGGCTGAGGTTTGTAAAAGTGTTTTTTAGCAGAAGTGAAAAGTACCTCTCCAAAAGTGAGACCTTAACAGCTTGGTGTGGTCAGGTCAGGAGTTTGTGCTGGTTAGAAGTGCGTGTTTGAGATCAGCCAGTTCCGAGGACAAACCTTATTCTGACATGAGAGGATTGTGCCAGGTTTCAGTAATAGATGGTATTGATCCTGTTGAAGCTAACAAGCTTTGCTGTTATCTTGGATAGATCAAGGTCCCTGGAGTGCACAGAGTGACTTTCATGTAGAAACCCTTGCCCCAGGCTGTAGAGAGTACACTTCCAGAGGCTTAGTGTCAGAGATCAAAGCAGTAGGCAGGCTAGAAAAATATATATAAAATTGTTGATGTTGCTCTTGCTTGCAAAAAAAATCTCAGCAACCCCAAAACAAATGAACAAAACTACCCCCACCAAAGAGCTAACTGGTAATTTTCCAACACTTTTGGCAGAGGAACAATTACAATGCTATACTCATTCCTACACATCTGTTTGTTCAATTGTTCTACATTTAGTGTGGTTACAGTATAGGCTGTAAGTAGAAATGTGAGTAACCAGATGTTTTCATAAGACTGAACCCTTAGGGGTTTTTATCAGATGTTATAAAATTGTGTCAGTGTGTTTCTATAGTGTTACTGGACAGTAATTTTTACTCACAGGTAAATATTTGGCTAATGCTAGAATTGATTCACGTAGATTGTCCTTCCTTCTCTTCCCGAGTCCGAAGCTGACAGAATTGCAATGAAACTACCATGGGCTTTGAAAGTTTTTCTGTGTGTCTTTGTTGTGTCCCCCCCTGCCCCAAATGTATGAGTCTCACTGATTTTTTGCCAAGGAGCAGAAGAGTTGAAGATAGGTTTTCTCAGAGGTCCATGGGCCTGGGGCAGGGGCCTTGACCAGGTTTTGCCATGAAGGAGATGCAGGTACATTTGCTTCAAAGCTGAACACCACTAAGTGTTCTGCATCAGATGTGATCACTTGTCTACACTCTGCATTGACATTTCACACACTCTTCCCTTCTACAGAGCAGAATGCTCAGAGTGCCTTCACAATGCCATAGTATAGTTCAGAAGGCCTTCTAAAAACAGGTATTTGGGAAAAAAATCAAAGTTTGTTCTGCTCCAGTGGAAAATTAGGGAGGAGGGGTGGAAAACCTTGAAATTTCTGCAGTTTTTTATGAAACAACATTGTCCACTGCTCAGTTCTGTCTGCATCCTTGTGCCTCTTCCAATGTGATTAATTTTGAAATATATTCCTGTATCTGTTAATATTTCATTATTACAAACTCATATATTTTTTAACATATCCTCTTCTGCTGTGTAAGAAAAACCAAACCTGAGTCATCTCCTAAATTCACCATGGGCTCATCAGCAGTGAAAGATGAGCTCTTCCACAACTCCTACAAATGCTAATACGTGAATCACTGCTTGAATATCTACTGGCAGAATAATGTTGAAAGGAGGACTTAGGCATTTTAACTTTTATTAATTTAGGAATTCAATTTTTAGACCATAGACCTTGACTTAATTAAACATACATGTCTGTAGCTGCTCTCTAGAGAGTGGAAATTTATGTTTTTAAACCAGTATTGGGTTCAGTGCTTCAATAACCACAATTTGCTTTTTTAAAATAATTTTCAGTACACCTTGTTCAAGAAGGGACTTAGTGCTTTATAAACAACTGTACCAGTAAGGAAACCCAGGGGGAGAATGTAGGCAGGGAAAAATGTCAGCGCAGAAGAAATGTGTTTCCTTTGTCTCCTGAAAGGTTCCGGCCCCGGCACGTGGGGCTGCAGGCACTCGTGTGTTCCCCTGCTGGCACACCAGTGCCTGGACAGAGCCTGCAGCTGCAGCTCAGCCGGGCTGCACAGGGGCTGCTGCTCATCCCCCCTCACAGCAGCACCTCCTGAGAGGCTGCAGAAGGAGCAGCACCAGGGACTGGTGGCAGCACTGGCTGCACTGAGTCTGTGGTTTAAGAGTGGTGCTGACGTTGGAATTGACACTTGGAGTGACAGTGGGGCAAAGATTCCCAGTGGAGTGTTAGCAATTAAAAAATGCTAAAAGCACTAATTTCTTTCTAAGTCTTAGCCTTTCCCAACTGTTATTGTACATTTTAGTGTATTCTGCACCAAATATCAGGAGCCAAATCCTGTTCAAGCAGACGCTTCTGGCCAAAAAGTGAACAAAACTGATCTGCTAGGATAGAACTTCAGTGAAGATAAATTAAGAAATGTATGAAAAATAGCTGGTGTGTCCTGCTGACTGCAGCCAAGGAACATCTCCAGCTTGCTGAGGAGATCAGCCAGGGATGGCCTGTCAAATCCAGTTCTTACAGGCACTGCAGCTGTTTGTCACAAACCTCCTCCAGACAGGGCGTATGTGCAAGCCCTTCAGCTTGGATCTTCTGTGGCAGGGCTTCCCCAAGGACACTCACGTTCTGCTTGTGGTCCAGCATCCCACAGAGTAAGATGCTCTCAATTCATCACATTTTCCAGCTTCAGATGGCCTAGCATGGCTTTTGGGGTCGTGCCGGCTGTGGTCAGAGAAGCTTGTCCCAGATCTCTGATAAATCACTAGGAAAATTCTGACTGAACTTTTAATAACAGGTGTTGTAATGACCTACATGATCTGTGTAAACTTTATGGGCTTTGTTTGCTTTTTTCTTTCATTTCACTGCTCTACAGAAATGTTGCCATGAAGATCAGAGTCTCGGGTTTGCAAGGTTATACAGTCTGTTTAGTAATAGATTCTCATCTATGAGGCTGTGTTGTGGTTTGGTTTGGGTTTTTTTTCTCCTGGTTGGTTACCGAGCTGTTTAATTTGTCTGATATTCAGCATCAAGCTACTAATGTTAAAGGGTTGACTGGAAAGAGCCCTTCCTGCAAACTCATCAAATCCAGCCATTATTAAGTTATAAGGTGAGATGGAAAGACTGACTCTTCCAGCTGGAACCAGCATCTCTGTTAATGACTGAGAAATAGAATTACATTATTACAATATCTTTCATTGAATGCTTTCCTTAATATCCTTCTTGTAACAAAGTCACAAAGTTTTACCCCTCCTGAACTGAATTTACAGCTTCATGCCACTGCTCAAAGCAGATGGAGAAAGTGGTAAAAGTTCTGTTCTCGCTTCGTGGGTAGACACACATATTGTTAAACAGAGTGTAATTGATTTTTCCTGTCTTCTTCTGTAAATGATTGGAAGGTTAGAGAAGGCTGAAGGTCATAATGGATGAAAGGGTGTAAGACCCTACAAGAACAGACAAGAGGTGAAGTCCTGATTCAGCAGTAACGGAGAGGCTTTGGGAAGAACGCCAGGAATACGTGGCTCAGTCAGAAATGCATGGAGAGAGCATGATGGGCACTGGGGCAGCAGAGAGGAAATGCTGTTTGCCCATACAGGAAACACTTTATAGCTCTCTGTCCCTGGCATGGAGCAGCTGGACTGCTTGTCCCTGGCAGTAGCCCCAAGGCGCTTGTCTTGCAGGGATGCTGGTGGCTCTCAGGAGCTACGGAATCCTTTGTGTATCCTTTAGGACTGGTTAACAAATGTTACTAACAAGTGAAAATAAGATGAACAATTGTTAGTGAAGGAATGAGGAGAAGTGTGGGAGAGGCCTGGAGTGTGTAAGGCTATGTGCAATTTGGCAAGCCTAGTTTATCTCCCAGCTCTGCCAAGAGACTTCTTTGACCTTGCTAAGCCATTTAGTTCCAGTTGCTGGCATTTTCCCCACCTCCAGCCTGTCTTGTCTAAAGTGAAAATTGCTCAATGTGTGATTTTTTGCATGTGTTTCTACATTCAAACTCTGAGCTTATTGAAGTAACTGACTGTGAAAGGAGAACAAATAGAACATAGCTTAGGGATGAACACTTGATTGATCGATTCCAAACTAAATTCCAAGCTTCCCTCTTGAAAAAGTTGGAATTTTGAATATGCTTCTTATTTTGGCTGTATGATGCATTATAGGAGATGGATTCAACCTGTGCAAAGGTTTAAGGTTCCGTATTGATTTAAAGTTCTGTATTGGTTCTATTCTAAGGTTCTATGCAATGTATATATTAATTAATCAAAACCTTCCCATGCTGAAACAAGAACTCTGCCCTTAGACTCTGAAGAAATACAGAATTTTGATATGAAAAGCAGTAAGATCTGAAACTCAAAAGTATTAAGATAGTTGATTCCTCAGTGTTTGAAGATTTGTGTTCAGATGTTTAGAGTAGATTAGAAAGTTTTTATGAACAGTAAGAGAGCACTTCCTTTGCCTAAAACGCTAATTTCTTATGTTAATTGGTTGATACTTCTTTCCTTACTCTCTGATATTTCCTTGTTAAAGATTTGAGAAATATGAATTTCTCCTTTAAAGAGAGGTTTCTGATACTAGACTGCAGGAAGTCTAAAAACTACATCCCTTTTCTTGTATTTATTTTTATTTTTCATTATTAAATCCAGAGTAAAATTAGACAAAAGGAGCCATTGTATGAGGGAAATGTAAAGCAAACATAAAAGAAACCCTGAAGACATATGGAAAATCCTAAAAATATTTACCCACAATATAAACAGTTAACTGGGGCACTCACTGTTCACTGGTTAGTCAGTGCAGGAGTGCTTTATTTACAAAGTTTGGCTGAAAAGGAAATTAAATATTCATGATCTGTGGGCACTTTTTTTAACATAGGAAAATGTCTGGAAAAAGCAACAACAGGAGCTATTACCATTCTCAGCATTCCTCACTTGGCATCTTCCCTGAAAGACTAAGTCCGTGTGGATTTCATGAATGTGACACTTCATCACTCCACTATGCACAGGTGTTTAACCATATTGGAGGAGAGGAAGGCCATGACAAACATCACATCCTTTCAGTGGAGACATGTAAACCAACAGGACCTTCAGCTATTTTATCAGCTTTATTTTTAACTCTGGTAGAAATGTGGAGTTCAGGAAATTGTCCTGCTAGTCATTTGCTTAAGGTATGATCAGAAATCGGGAAAGACTGGCTTGTGCCAAAATCATAGCAAATGTAAATTATGGTTTGTTGAGAGTAAATGAATTTACAGCTGCCGAGGATGTGGCCTTTTGAAAATAAGGGTGAAAACAGAAATTACCTTTTTCACCTCTATTTCTGATCTGTCTACACTGGGCTGCAGTTCACAGAGGAAGAAGCAGAAAATTGCGTGGCTGCTGTTCCTCCTGTAACCTGCGCTTTTTCCGAGCAGCTAGTACACTACAATTGTGAAATGCCATTACTTCACACCAAATTTGCTGATAAATAATGCTTACCTAAGTTGCGAATAATTCAGAGCATCTCGGGTGCTAAATGGCATGCAGGTAGGTACCCCCCATGTCCAGGATTTCTGAGCCTTGCTGCCTCATTTGCTGAGACACCTTTCCTGTGTCCTTCATGCATCGAAATCCCCTGAGCTGTGCCCCGGTGTTCACATGCGTTTGTTTTGTCTCGGGGCCCAGGTGCAGGCTGTTCTGCGGAGGCACTGGAACCAGTACAAGATCCAGTTCGAGCACAGCTTCAGCCACTCGGACGCCATGCGCACGGCCTCCTACACCGTGTCCACCATCAGCGACGTGCAGGGCTACGGCTACAGCCACGACTGCACCAGCGAGCACCTGAACGGCAAGGGCTACCACGACATGGACAGCGTGGTGCTAAAGACTGAGAAGCTCTATGGCTGACGGGCTGCCCGAGCTGGCCTGTGCCCTGTGCCCGCAGGAACCCACGGCCCATTCAGTGACTTCATGGCCAGAAGATGTTACCTAACTTGGCATGTGTTGCTCTCCTCAGTGATGCAAACTAAACCAACCACGTTTCTCATACGTGTGCATGTGTGTGTATACACACGCACATGCATGTATACATATGTTTGTGTTTCTGTGTATCTGTACAGAATGGACATCTGTACATATATATCTATATATGTATGTGCATTTATATAAGGATTCAAACTTTGCCTCTTCAGTTTCTACTGTGTAGACAAAGTTGGCAAATTTTTGTACAAAGGGAATCAATGAAGGATTTCTTATTTTCTTGGAAGTTTGTATAAGACTGTGCTGTGTTGAAGCCACTTCATTTGCCTATATCATCTTAGAGTGTAAATACCATACTCTGTTGTCTTAATTCAACCTAAAATAGAACAAAGCAAAATGGTTTAAGTAGGTGCAATAATAACAAGAAGTTTTCCAGGTTCTTTTTTTTGGTCCAGCATTTGTTTGGCTGTCAAAAAAGCCGGACAGGTAGTCTGAGATAACAGATTCAAAGATAGATACTGCTGTTTTGGTTAAAGAGATTGATGCTTTGGTTTGGTTTGGCCAGGTGGTTTTTTTTTTCCCCACTGTTTTACATCAAGCACAGAGACACCAGTTCCAGCGTGAGTCTTGATGTACTTCTGTACTGCAGTGTATTATTTTGCACCAAGATTTCAGCAATTTTATTTAGGCTATTTCAGGATGTTCAGAAGTGTCTCCTTCTCCTGATCTGTATGGAAGTTTCTTCCAGATTTAACAAAGACAAGGTTGATGAGGCCTCACTGCCAGAGAGAAAAGGAGTAACCTGAGTCACTGTAAGTCCCTTCAGACACTGACAGTAACTGCAGCTGGTGGAACTTCCCTATGCGCGTAAGGAATTTACTCAACTCAAGAAGATCATGTACAGAATTTGTTGTAGCATTGTTCTGATTTTACTTTTAAGTATTTCCCTGGCCATATGCTTGATAACTTATTCCTTCATTCTTGGGGCAAAGTTTTGGTTAATTTTGTGGCTGGTTTTGGTGTCTGAGACAAGCATGCAAGACTGAACACAGTGCACGTGATATACTACCTTTAAAGCCAGTGTGTGAGACTCAGACTAGTCAAGCAAACTAATGTTAGTAGTTCTCAGTATTTGGAAAATCCACTATAAAGTTTGTATTGTGAAGGTTCAAAACTTTATGGATTGAGTATTTCAATATTATTTTGGATTGGTTGATTCTGAATCTCTGGCTCAGTTAATTAGCTAAGAACAGTATTTTATATGTTATTTCTTTGGTTCTGCTGGTGCATAAAGGTCTCACTGAAAACTAGGAGGTTGTCAGGAACATCTTGAGAAAATGTGTCTTTATAGAAATTTATGTTTTTGTTAAATCTTTACGCTTTAAAGAAATAGCAGTTTTGTTAAGTGAAATGACAAAAATGCTCAAGAATGAGGGCATGAAATGAGGTGAGTTCACTGAATTACAAATGTAAGGAAAATTTTTATACATTTCATTTGAAGATAAGTCTACTTGAAGTGGGGATAAACCAAAATTAAGTAGAAGAAAAAGTAGATGCTGGAACTGACAGACCAGTTTGCCAATGAACATATATCTGGTGCATGTAGGCCAGTCAAAAAATTGGAAGACAGTTCTGAGACCACTTCAGTTTTAAATAATTTTGCGTACAAAATATTGTGTACAAAACACCTTGAACCTTGACATTTAAACATTTTTGTCAGTAGCCTTTCTCTAAGCTTCATTAGTGTCTAGGTAATTTGCTGTCACGGTGTTTATTACTTTGTGACTTCAAAAGGCTTTAAATGCTTTGTATTTAGAAAGAAAACATTAGGAGGATGTGGCAAGTTCATGCCACTTGCACCTTTCTACAGTTTTTTACAGTTCTTATGTCTGGAGTTTGAATATAGAAAGTTTTTTACTGATGATTTGGTTTCACAATATAGAATCTCAGCTAGGATGCACAAATAAAGACTTCTCTTCTGCAAAGCTGTCTGGTCAGTTGATGGGAATTATTTGAAGAATCTCTTGGATTGTGTAGTGTAGAGTAGTGTGAGATGTGGCAATCAGATGTCACACTCTCTTAAATTGTAAGAATGACAGTAACAATGTCTGCTACAACATGAGTAGGGGTTACTTACAGCTCTGCTTCCTGATCTATGCTGTGTTACTTAAAATCTGTGCAATGTTCTGAAAATATCAGTGGTGCAGAAAATCCCTGCTCTGCTGTAGCAGCTTTATGTTTGTGGGACCAGATCATCAACTGGTATAAATCTGTCTTGAGTTCCCTTTGCAGAGCCCACTCCTGAGACTCAAAGCCCAGACAGGTGTCTGCCCATTTTAACATGCTGCAAGTCCTTTATTCCATATTGTTAGACAATGATTTCATGGTACCTGGTGGGTTATTGTTGCAATTAAGACATAGATGTTGGTTTAGAGTGTGATACAGTATTAGACTTTAATTAAACTTCCTTCTCAGGCAGTTCAAATTTAACAGACTATAGATTTTGTCAATTAATACCAAATACATATTTCTAATTGCTCTGTGTCCTCAGTTAGAGAAACTTGTAATGGTAATTTAGGAGGGAAAATTGTTTTTGTACAGAAATTGTCCTGCTTCTAGGTGGACAATCACAGCTTGCTTCTAGACACACACACCCCGCTCTTCACTTTGGAAAAGAAACGCATCCAGCTGGATGTGCAAGAAAATCTTTGTGGCTGTGATGGGTCTCATGGTATAGCAGAGCTATATTTCCCCTCTCCTGCTGGGGTTAGATAATCTGTTTTATAATTTGCATTGGAAAATACCAATTCCTTATTTTGTCTTCCTACCTCACCTTTATTCATTTTCTATATAGCTAAGAGAAGGGTCTGCTTCTTAAAATGATTTTCTGTCACCATAAGTTAAAATCAAATCCTTATGCTTATCTCATGGCTCTCTTCTACCGCACAGAAGGTTGTAGTCCATATCTGTATTCTCTGGGATGGAAGTAAACTCTCTTTTGATGGGACTGTGAGATTCCTTTGAATATGCAGATTATTATTTGTTTATTACCTGTTATTATTTGCTGTTTATTTTTTTTTAATTTAGTGAGGATTTGTTGTATCAGCCTACAGGGGCTACAGCAATACTTGTCTTATATTTGTTATCTGTAACACCAGCATGTTATGATTCAATGAGAGAAAATGTCTATTTTTAATGCTACTGTCTTCAATTAATAAATGGCTGCATTGCAGGGTCCCTCAGTTTGTTGTTTAATGTTGGCATTTATGTTACGCAGTTTTTCATGGTGGTGATCTACAAGAGTATTTGGCTGTAGAAATGCTGCAACAAGTACTCACTCCTTTTGATGTCAAGAAACATTTGGGCTGGCAACCAGGCAACATTCACATATTGTACAATGTAAATACGATTAATAGAAACTATGGCATTGTATTTATTGCTTACACTAAGAACGAAATGGAAAAAAATGTGAAGTTATTTTTTTGGTTGTTCTTTATTTTCACCTTGTTCATACGAATCATGCATTTTAATTGCTGAGAGAAGTATTGTTTCTGATCAATAAAATGTTACTCCATTTATTCATCTCTCCTGTGCTGTAATACAACGAAGCTGATCTAAACTAGGCTTTCACAGATGTTAGTTAAATACTAACCCAGGGAGAAAGTAATTACTTAGAGTTACTAAGAATTATTCTGATTTTAAGTGTTTTTCAATACTTATATTTAATACTAGAGTGCTGAATTTCTGGAGGAAATTTGTACAGATCATATAAGATGACCGGACAAAAAATTATTTACTCAAAAGTTTCATATTCCTATTTCTTGTCTTCTGAATCCACCTTTTAATAAAAAGTTATTAATACTTATTTATGTTAAGCCAAAATGTCTGTTTCATAAGGAACTAACAGCAGAGACTAAATCAAGTGTATCTATCATCTTCATTCCATCAGTTGAGGGGGAGGTGGATAAGCAAACCTGAGCTCAAATAAAAAACCAATCAATATTTAACCACACCAGGAGATCTTCAGCATGGGGTGTTAATACTACATTCTGCCTGTTACCCATATTTAAAGTGTGCTAATATCCATCCAAAAAATGACCAATCTCCTGCCTCTTCCTGACTTTTAAGCAGAAGCCTGTAATTCCAGGTAGTTTTTTTATCTTTAGTTCCTAGGACCAAGTGTCAGGCAGTGGAATTTTTTACAGATTCTACTCACACTAAGTTATGCCTACGCCTTCAGTTCTCTACCAATACCTACTAATACTCCCACTTACTGATTCTCTGCATGTGCAGACTTAAAACTGTTACATTTAACAATCATTCTGTACTGTTACACAAGTTAACTATAGAGAAGTAAATCCAATCCCCCAAATCCAAAAGTTGCTGCTAACATTTTATTGTAACTCATGCCCAGCAGTAGAAAAGGAACACAAATGACAGCTCCAGTAGCATTTTCCAATGCAGTATATGTGCCCAGAGGCAATTAAACAGCAAATGAAACACAGCATCCTGACCTCCTCAGATAAGAGTAAACAGTGATCCTTACACTTCCTATATAATTTGAAAAGAGGAAATCTTCTTATAGCACAAGTAGCTTCCCAATGTCCCATCAATATTGACACAGAATCCCATTCCACTCTCTGCAAGATACAAAGATTACTGCCTTTGAAAATATTCCTATTACTCTAATAGTGCATCTTGCATGTTCTTGTCATGGCAGTCCCCACTGAAGTTAAAGTTCTAAACCAAAGTTTTGGCTTTGGATAATGATCTGGCTCTAAACATCTACATGAGAAGAAAATACAAAATCCATTTTGAACTAGAACAAATCCATTCCAAAGTGAGTCTGACTCCAAGTGCTGAGGTGACAGACCCCTGTTCATAATTATCTATCAATCACCTACAGCTGCATCTCTCTAAACAGCTTTTAAACCATACTGCCTAAATGAACAATTCAAATTCATCCACATGGAGTTCAAGCTTCATTTGAGGCAAATGACATACAAGATTCTTTGTAAATTATACTGTTTTATCACTGCCCCCTAAATTTTAAAGATATTTTCAAGTCCTTATGACTACTTCAAAGTTTTCTTCCCCTCAACAAGATTCACCACTCTAAATGAAAACTTTTACAAAGGGAAAATATCATACGATTATTGCTAACTCATATGAAACTTAATACATTGTTTCATGTGAATTTAACAAAATACAAATACAGAAAAATCGAAGTCTGTTTTCTGAAAAAGTGCTTACACACTATTGTTAATTCCTGGCTTCAGATGAACAAGCTTTCCTGGAAATTCAGATTTCACAATCAGTATCAAATGAAAAATGGCCACAAAGGAAAAAATGACCAGAGGTGCTGGGGTCCCTGGTGCTGTCTGGTGAATCCAAGTTTTAATGGTGGATGCAGGCAATCTAAACAGAGTTCTTCACTGTGAAGGAGCCAGGAGCAAACCCTTCTATGCAGAGAACTGGTTTGGAGCCAGTGGGGCCAGGGCCGGTGTTTGGGGCAGAGTTCAGCAATGAATCCCAAAGTTGTACATATATAATATATAATCATAAGCCATGCACAAATTATCAAAGGAGAAAATAGGCTTGAATACAAGTATTCATGTATCTGCTTAATTCCTTACCTTGATGTTTGCAAATAAAAGGTGACAAATGTTCGCCTGTAGCAGAGAAAGTCCTTCCAAAGGTCCTCCATGCATCAGACAGAGGTCACTGTCAAACTGGGGGTGTGAAGTCCATAAACAGCTGCTCCATATTGTGACAGTCCACTGTCTGTCCAATAGCTTTGCATATAAATAGTTAAGAAAACAAAATACTGAATTAGTAGGGAACAACAATATTTAGATGCTACAAAAAGTGTATTGCACTAAACAGAAATAGCTTATCAGAGAGTTAACACAATAAACATGATGATAAAAAAAGATTGCTGGATATGATGGAATTAAAGCAAAAGGGACAAAAACTAGAATAAACTGTTCTGTGCTTATTTATTTTTTTAAATGTGCTATAAAAAGTTTTCAAATCAGAGTATTGCTACTTTTTAACCACAAATTTATAGACTTAGAGAAATTATGATGACTGTCCCTTAAGCTCCCCTGGATGTACACCTGAAACATCAGAGAAGAGCTAGGAACAAAAATACTTAATCACATTTTCCTTAGCTAACCTTGACCAGGAGCCAAATTCGTTCCTTTAACAGAGAGCTGCAAAGTGCATTTGGCCGGGTTTCCTGGAGGGATCTGCAGCCATGTATTCCACAGAAGAGTGTCCATACCCAGCTTGTTCCTGTTACTCACAAGGACCTCCTGTCCTGTGATGCCAGATGGACTCCAGCACTGGCTCCTTTCTGTCCCACTTTGGGCAGATGATGACAGTAAGGGTTTCCTTATCCCAGGGTTTCCTTCCAGAGTAGGCATTCAGCCTTCAGGGATACTTTAAAATCTGCAACGAGAACCAAATTCACAGCAAGAGATCTTGGTCTGAGATGACTTGAAAATTCCTGAAGTTCTCTTACTGTTCCATAGGTTATAGCACAGTGTAGTGACACTGCCTTGTTTTCCATATTCCCACCTCTCTTACAAAAAGCATCTCTATGTTAAAAGTTATTTAACATAACTGTGATACTCTTTATCCAGATGATGTGATGGACTTGCTACAAGACTTTAGAAAGTTACAATATCAATGCCTTCAAAATCTTCATAGCAAATACCTGTGGTAAAACTAGTTAAATTCCAGGTAATTTCAAGGTATGCACTCTGAGCCAAACAGTCCTTTCCAGTGCAAGTCTGTATGTGCTGTGAGGTATAGAAATTGTTTCCCTTTCCTTTTGTCAGTGGAAAATGACAGTAGCTATTTTTCATTTAAAGCTAATCACCTCTTATTTTTCCCCACATGGATTCATTTATAACAGGCAGGAGTGCTCTAAATAGCCTTTTCGAGCTGTAATTAAAAAGCTAATTAGAATGATCTGTAATTCATGTGTAAAAAATTCTTAGAGAAGATGGCTGAATTAGGAAGCTTTCACAGAAACAATGAAAATATTGAAAGCAAAAATAGAAACATGCAAGTAGCATAGCTCTGGAAATGTGTTTTTCTTGCAGACAACAGCACTACTTATAATTATGCTTTCATTATATAATGGAAAAAGATTTTTATCTTTTAAGCCATTTAAAGTGGGTGGTTTTTGGAAATACAAGCACTTAAAGTGGTAAAATACACTTTTTATTTAAGTTTCAGCAAAATATTTTGAGTTTTACACCCTACTGTCTTGTCCCACCACCTCAGATCTCAGTATTTCACCAGCACTGGCATGATTTTTTATTATTTCAAATAAAATCTTCCTCTCGTTTTTTATTATTCACCAAAGGCCAGGCCCCAGCAGTTATCTGTGTTCTGCAAGATGCTTTCCTTTCCCCCAGCTATCTCCAAATGTTGGAAACTGGAGGTAATACTGCTCCAGCCTGGCATCTTTTCCCAGCTGTGCCAGGAACACAGGAGCAGCGCAGGAGGGCAGTCACCAGCACTCCCTGAGTTTCATGGCACAGGGATAAAGGAAGTGCAGCCCCAGAGTCTTTACCTCACCCATTTCCTGGGCAAAGTTGTTCTGGCAGTGGGGAATAACTGGCATTGCTCCTTCCTGCAAGGAGGAATGCACAGAGCTGGTTTCTGGCTGGACTGTCTTTGCTGAGCTGATCTCCTCCTCAGTCACTCCTTGTTCATGCTTTCAGTGCTGTGGAAACAACTGACAGGAGCCGAATCCCCATCAATTCCTACATGCAGTGGTGGCTGCAAGCTGAAAGCCAGACAAATCTAAGAATTCATCCTATTCCTAATCTGGCAGAAGAACAAAATAAATAAAGCATAGAATTACTAAACACGCAGAGACAGTAGGAGCACTCTGTGACCAAATAACACCGAGGTCACGGGTTCAATCCCTGGACAGACCATTCCCTCTGCAGTTGGACCAATGGTCCTTGTGGGTCCCTTCCAGCTCAGAATATTCTGTGATTATGACCAAAGACAATATTAATATGCAATATTATGCTTACAGAGCAGTGTTGTAAAAAAAAAAAAAAATTAGAAACAAACAAACAACAAAACTAAACAAAAAACCAAACCAAAAAACCAAAACAAAAAAAGCAAACCAAACCAAACAAATCCACCAAAGAGAAAGGGATCAAAAAAGATGCTTGTACAGATATGGACTGTCTCTGATTTAAGAATTCAAAAAAAAAAAAATCTCTCTTCTGTCGTTGCAAAATAATTGTACTTCAGAATAAAGAAAAACTGCATATCCATCTACTTGCAGACATTCCCCACTGATGTTCCAGACACAGACATGCTGATGAGAGGAAAAATTAAGAGGCCTGGGGCTTCCTGCATTAGCATCAGTGGGCACAGCCCATATGCTTAGCAGAAATGAAGGAGTAGCAACTTCACACATCTCTTTTGCCTTTCCCTTCTTTTATGCACAACATAATATCATCTGGTTTTATCTACAGTGATTCTACATGATGAATTCCTGAGCCATCCAGCCCAGTTCCCAACAGTGAGTGCCAAGACAAAGAAATCATTCCCATTTCTGTTAAAGCAATATTTACTGTCAAAGGTATTTACTGCAGAATTCAATACTATCTCCTTTGTCTAGACTAGATAGGAAAGTTTCCATAAGCTTACGTGAAGCAGTTTGGATAAGATGTCCAGGCCATCCTAACAGTCTTGAAGTGAGCATGACCTTTTTAAAGGTTGAAAATACTTTCTTTTTTAATAATGTCTCCCTTGGTTGCATCTGAAAGCAACCACATACAGAACAATTAGCCTAATAATGGTTCCTTCTGAACTGCAACTAACTAAACTGTAGAGCACTAGTGTGGGTTTGGATTAAACACAGGTGGGTGTGCACCATTAAATAAATAAAAATGAAGAAGCAAGTTTTCCCTGCTTGCTTCCACGTAATCCTTAAACTAGCACCGTTATCATATTCCCAAACTAGCAGCATCTACGCAGTCCACCCACGGAATACCTTTTTGCCATGTTCCTTCCATTCAACTCCTTAACAACCATTATGAGACCACAGATTTCCACTCATTTTGCATTTGACCAGCTGACTCTGTGTGCATTCTAACTCTCCTGTATGGGCTCTGTGCTATCTTTACTGAAGTCCTATACATTTCTTTTACAGCACTTCTTTGAAGCAGCCTCTGAAAGTGCATTATCAGCTACAAGGCAGGAAAAACATCAGGTTTTAAAGCTCATGATAGGGCTGTGTCCTCTAACGAAAGGCAAGGTAGCTGTGCATTCTGAGGGGCAGGCTGTGTGTTTAGCAAGGGACACTTAGAGAATCGCAATTCTCTTCAAGTCACAAATAATTGGCATCTACTGGAAAATGTGAGTTACCCCAAAGGGAGAGAATATGCTCTGAAGTACATTAAAATACACAATGAAAAAAATCAAGTTAATGGTGCCTTCAGAAAACTGACACTGAAATTATTACCTTTTCCTGGCCTTTTGCGTTACGTGTTCAGGCCCACAATGAACTGACAGATGTGACGTACTGAAATCACTGTATGTACCTCTGATTTCAGGGCACAGTAGGAAAGAACAGAGGGGTACCTGGCAAAAATGGGTTCCCTTGTTGCTAAGATTAGAGGGTTTTTATCACTGCTGCCTCATTGCAATCATCATCTCGGTACTGTAGTGAATCTCCTTTTCTAGACCCAGATAATGCACTGGCTTGATAGTTACAGGGCCAAGATTACAGTTCCTTGCATAATAGAGATGCTTCAATTTAAAGGAAGATGCTGGCAGATATATCTCTATCATCATTTTCATACTCCATTTTTCAAACTATACAGCTCAGGGGACATACTAAAGATACGTGAAATATGATCCATTACGTTCTTTTGAACGCAGAGAAAGGCCCAACAGCCTTTTCCTCATATGAAGTGCAAATAACTGTTTAAAAAATGAGAACATGCAATCCCCTCACTAACAAATACATGGTGAGAGCAGCACGTTCTCATTTTAGTGATGACAGAAAGCACAATTCAGCAAAAAAAATTTTGCCTCTCCCCATTTGCTTTGAACTTGTCACTATAATTTTGCAAGCTCCCTTCCTCATCTGCAAATACTCAGCATGGTCATGTGATTGGAAACTACAATATTTTAGCCTCTCCAGCTATGTGTCATTAAAATCACTGCACTCTGCTTTGAGGCTCAAAGTCAATTCATCTGCAGATGAGCCTGAGTGCCTCTGAAGGCTGCGCTCCCGAGGAGCTGTGAGCCGAGAGCTGCCCAGCCTTGCAGAGGTGCGCCTGCCCTGCCAGAGCTCCTGAGAGCCGTGGGCAGGGCCTGAACTCTCAGCCATAAATAGTCATGACAAGAGCCATTTTTACCTGTCAGCTCAGTGAAGGTCTCTGAGCACCCAGCCACCCTGGAAGTAAACTTGCTCAGGGATCCTTTTTTAGCTGACACTGGATTATTCACTTCTTTCCTGTAGGCCATTTGGGAACATCTGCAAGGGAAAAGTTCCTCGAGACCTTCACCTCTCCTGTGAATTTGAACAGGGCCAAACATATTCAGATCTTCTATTGTCTAAATACTTAGTTTATTTAGCTATCTTGCCTCCTTTGAGTCTATCTTGGCTCTGTTCTAAGAGCCAAGATGTTCTTTTCAACAGCTAATATAATCTTTAGTGTTTTGGGGTTTTTTTTACATCTGTTCCAATACCCATCAGCAAGTGCTCCCTTCATATTGGGCAGTTTACCACAACAGCTATTCCAGACTAGCTATTCCAGAACTCCCATTGTGAGCACTGTTCCTCCAGAATAAAAACAGGATTGTGGAGTTTTTTACTTAAATTGCTTTATTTATACTGGAAGAAAATATTTTAAACCATGAAGTATTTTTTCTGGAATATCTACTCCGGCAGATGTCCAAGCACAGTTGTCCCATCAGTAGCAAATGGGGAAGTAAAACAAAGCTCTCCAGCAGTCCAGGGCATATTATGAATCTCTAAATCAGCCCCTTCTAGTATTAGGTCCTTATTTAATAATTTTGTGCTAAAAATTACTGGTTTTGTCCAGCTGACACGTGACTCCACAGCTGGTATGGGCCACCATTCAGCTGTCACAAATATAAGTTTTCTAGACAAAGAAAAGTGAAGATACCTGGGTATGTTGAAAGAATGGGAATAAAAAATGCTACAGAAAAATTATATTTATAAGCCTTCAAGAACTGTGTCACTCAAAATCTGTGTGTGGGTGAATGTGTATTTAACAAATGCACAAAAGCACTGATATTGCAACCAGTGTTTGCAAGAGCATTAAAGAAGGCTGGAAACACATCCAGTTCCCCTGTAAATTTGGCTTGGGTCCCGTGTAACTCTTCTGAACTCAACCTACTGCTGATCTACTCAATCTGACCTCAGAATCCTCACCCCAGAGGAGCCTACTTGGAGACAAAGAAACAAACCCATTCCTTTCTCGATTCAGGTCTCACTCATTCAGCACAATTTGCTGTAAGGGCAGCTGAATGTGTTGACCAACAAGCTCCCAGTCAGCAAAAATCTCTAGGCAATCAAATCGAAAGGGATTTGCCAGACTGCCTTACCTGTGCAAGCTCCTGGCATACGGGCCTTTCTCGTTTGCCATACTACATCCAAACAAGAGAAATATATAAGAAGCCTGACAGAAATATGCCAGCCCTGCACTCTTTGGTGGAAATCATGCCCTTGATATGGGACATGATTTGCTGCTCTTGGTTCCTTTGCTGGGGGGTGTCCATCAGAAGTGGTTTGTTAGTACATGGAAGAGCAGGTTCTAAATGGAGTGGCAATAAAACAAATGTTACAGACTAAACTCCATTTCCACCACTCCAGAAGAAATACAGTGACTAAACTCCCCTCTAAGAAATCGATCTACTATGTTTTTTAAAGTTATTTACTGAATTGTAGCTTCCAAATATTGAGGAAATAGTGAAGGAAATAATTGTTTATTTTTAGAACAATTTGAAGTTATTCATTAAAAAAATTATTTTTCTAGGAGAATGTTCATTATTTGTAAGAGGATGTGATAAAATACAGAACACAAAATCAAAGTACTTTACACATCAAAAATACGGAATATGAAAAGCAAAACCCTGAAATGCTAAAATTTGTCATATTCATTTCTCTCTGGTCTTTTGTCATTAAGACCAATATACCTTGGGTTTATTTTTCCCCAACATTTTCTTTTTGTCAGCATATAACATCATTTCAAACACAGTAGATTAAATCTATTCTCATCAGCAACTGCTGGTGCAGATCCCAGTTTTTAAATCCCTGCCTTGCAGTGTAGGTCTATCTCATAAACAACACGGTCCTATCGAGCACTCAGATCTGCTCTGAACACAAACTCCTGCTTCCTACCAGCTGCCTTCTTCAGCTCCCGGAGCCAGCTTCCAAAGGCTCTGCCTGGAGCTGTTTTCTGAACTCCCTTCAAACACACTATTTAAGCTTTATGAGCAGCCTGGAACAGCAGTGTTGAATCAAATCTGAAGAGTTGTGCCTCAGTAGATTCTGTCACTGCCCACAGGGATTGGGCAGCCACAACTTCTCTGGGTAACCTCTTCCTGTGCCTCACCACCCACACGGTGAAGAATTTCTTCCTAATATCACCTAAACCTGCCCTCTCTCAGTTTAAATACCGTTCAAAAGATAACAGCACACTGCCTTAATACATTTAATATTATTTTCGATCTTCTTACCTTGAACAATAATCCTAGATTTTATAAAAAGTCATGAATATAGCATTCATATTTAGGACAAAATAAGAAAGCTGTAGGTTTTTTTCATGTTTTCTGATGTCAGTCAAAGCAAAGATATTCTTTGGGCTCTGTCCTTTTAGCCAGTACATTCAAATCCTTAAAACATTCCAGGTTTATATTCAATTTGTGAATCATGCTTTATATCTAAAACATTCATCTGTCTACTCTTGGAAATGAGAAGAATTTGCCAAGATAATTTTTGCAATAGAATTTCATTTTCTTTTCAGACAATAAGGCCTGTCCATGACTCCAGACTTTCTTTTTCCCAGCCCAACCCAATTAGATTACAAATATTTTTCTTCATCTGATCACAACAGCACTAAGATTAGTTCGTGTCTGTGATGCACAAGCTGCACAAGTCCAGTTTTGCTTACAGCTGGACTGTGCCAGCATCCTTCTTGGAAAGGTCTGCACACAGCTGAAGTTTACCCCCTGTTGTCCCAGCAACATAACCACTCAGCCTAGTCACCAGGAGCTCGGCCCAGCTCTCATCCCTTGCAGAGCAGCAGTGGCAGACTGCTGATTCATGCAGCTCCGTTAGGCAGAGATCCCTTCCAAGGGAACCGATACGCGCCGGCAGCTGAGGCAGCGGGACGCTCCCTGCGACCCACTTAGAAACCTGCACGCTCACCTCTTCCCCACATCCTCAGAGTCGGTGTCATCCATTACATTATCCTTTAGCTATGGGCTGGCATTCCTGTTTCTTTCCAGTGTTGCCCTGAGCCTCTCTGATGATCTGTTTCTTCTTTTAGGTTCCTAAATAAATCCCTACACTCTCCTGGTGCTGAATACAGCATGTATCTGAAGTGCTGAGAAGTTGCTAAATCATAGCCTGCTGCAAGAGAGAGTCCAAAAGGCCACGAGTTTGTATTCTGCCTGCTTCTTTAAGTTAGTACAGAGAAACACCAACTGTTGGAAAGATATCTGGCATAGCATCTTTCAAATCATATTTTTAAAGAAGTAAAAATATTCCTTTTCTTACTTATTTAATTATTTTGAGTCTGTTCATACATCAGGGCCCTTTGGATGGATTTTTTCTCTCCTACAGCTAAGTGCCCAGTCTCGTTTCTCGGTATTTCTCCCCAGAATGATAAATGTCCAGCTGTGGACACAGGAGTTCTAGGCTCTGCCTACAGCTCTCTTCATGTTACCTGCAGCATGGCTGCAGAACAGATCTTGCTGGCCCATTGCTGAGCATGCATGAAAAGCACATTGGAGAGGTTATGTATTCTTAGCCACAAAAACCACTAGAGGGTCCCTCTGCTATAAGTTGATTTAAAAAAAAATTAATTCTTTCCAACTTCTGCAATACATATGGTGAGCTTAGATCAAGTAGTTGCATGTTGAAGCCATGCATAACAGTCAAAGCAGAGTAAGGATGTCTTGTCTACCAAAATGAAAATACAGCTGAATTTGACACTGGTCTTTTCCAACCCAAAGTATGGGTGGTTATTTTTTGTGAATTTATATGTGTGAAATAAAGACAGTAAAAAACAGCAAAAAAATAATTACCCATAGACATCTGAAGTTTTCTCCAAACCTAGATTTTTCTCTTAGGAATGATACTTGCGTTGCCTGTCATGCAATGTTGTGAATTTACTCTTATATTAATTTTTTCCTTCTCACTGACAGCAAGAGAGTGTGAACTTTGACCAGTAACTGTGAAATGCTCTGAACACTCTCCAATTCTTATCATTATTTCAGCTTCTTAAAATATATTAACAATAATATTCAGAGGACACATTACAATTCCAGCAATCCAAGTTCAGTTTTTCTCAATGAGCAGAGCTGCCCTGGGGGCAATATGGATCCCAAGCCGGAGATTTTCTAATTGCTTGTCTCAAGATGATCAGGAACAAAGAGTACAAGGCCCAGGAGCTGGAGGAATTTCCTCCAAACAGATAACTGAGCTGTTTCTCTGGGAAACGGTATCACTGCCTACAAGGCAATTATATATTTTAGGGGGTGTTAGAATTTTTCATTCTCCACACCATCCCGCCCATGATAGACCTTCTGAGGTGAATCACACTGCATGTAACATAATGAATTATCAATGACAAGAAGCTGCAAATAAATGTTTTTCTTACTTTGAGTTCATATGCATTTTGTTAGAAGGGTTAGAAAAGGGGTGATTGATAATTGAATTACTGTGCTTCCTTACTGAAGTCACTTCCTGATAAGCAGCCAAGCTAGTTGGCTAAAATAAATGAGAGAGCTTGAATAACCCAGTCATGGCCGGTCACAACTGGTGCGGTATCATACTAAGACAAGCTATGTTATTTACTTCTAAACAATACTTACCAGCCTAATAAAACCATTATGAATTTCTTGTAGCATTCAGATTTCTACATTTGAAAAGGTAAAGCCATTTACAAGAAACCACTGTCAAAGATCTCAACACTATCTTCAACCTCAACCTTTGTTTTTATTTTCTTTCTCAAAATCCAGTGCTCACGTGAGCAGGTTTTACACTGTATTTTCATGAAATATGTTTTAAACCACATGTGTGTATAAGAAAACCCCAAGAAACACCAGCTTTCATCTGAAACTCACAATTAAATAAGCGTAAGATTATTCCCATGGAAATTAAAAAGAGGTTTGTTATGCGATTTATAGGCTATAAGGCTAAATAGTACTGAATATATTTGCAGAATTTTTTAATATACTTTAAATCAAGAGAACATGCAAACTCCAAATATCTCAAAAAGCTTTTCTGAAAGTTTTATTAAAGCTATTCCTGCTGTGTTATTGGAAGTAGTTCCAGTCCTCAATGCAGTTCTTTCATGTTCTGCCATCATGTCAATGACCCTTTGTAGCCAATGCTGTCTCCTCTATAAGAAACCAAGCCAGAGAAAGTAGCTTTCTTTTTTCCACTTTTCTAGTTACTACTTTTTCAATGTTATGACCTTAATTCAGAACATTTGGTTGCATTTTAAAAATGCTCATTTAATTTGGAGCAATAAGCTTGAAAAGTTTCTCAAAAGTTCTGCTGACTAGAAATTGTTCTGTTTCTGCCTGTTAGAATGCTTGGCTACACAATGAGCACCGATAATTAATCTAATGCTTAAAAGTTATCAATCCTTTATTGGGAGCACCCTTAATTTAAGAATGTCTGTGCTACTGGAGTTTATGAACTCTAGAGTGGAAGTAATACGACTCACAAATGTTCTTTACCAAATCTCGTGCCCTCTTGGCCCTCTCCTGCTGCAAACAGACCTAATGGCCTTTGTGGGCTTACCTCAGTCACTTTGGCACAAAATCTGTGCCTCGTTACATAAATTAAACTTCTTTAAACTTATCTTTGTTGAACAAGTGACCGGATTTTGTAAAGAAGTGCTTGAAGAGAGTATCCACATGAGCACAGTGCTTCCACAGAGTGGCTGCAACAGCAGCAAATGTGTGTTTGAGCATGCTAGTGCTCAACATATTTCATTCTCATTGCAATCTACAATGTTGGAAATCCTCACAGTGTAAATGTAGGGCTTTGTTAATGAAAATACAAACATCAGAGGGGCCTGTCCGTGGCATCAGGCACAGTGACCAGGCTGCAGTGAAAACAACTAGGGGTCATTGGTCACCGAAGCCCCCAAATGATCTTGACTCAATAGTTTTTATACAAATTATTCCCTACTAAACAAATGTTTTCCTGAGCTAAAAAATTGATACTCCATGAAGGAGCTGGCTTCATTACCATAAAAATTTTTAGGCATAAAACTACTTTAAAACCTAAAATACTCATGCTATTTGGTATATCAGACTTGATGTCAAACTGTGCATGGAAACAAACACCAGCACTGAGTTTGATACTGGAAACTGAACCGTGAAAGAGGCAGCAGTATCCAAAGTTTCTTTAGCCTTATCTTAAAATAGCCCTTACTTCTGGTGATTACTTTGAAAGATGGAAAGGCTGTTTCCAGCTTCTTCATGGGCTATATCCTGGACCTGACCAGCTCCGTACTAGAAGCAGGAGGCTTTGAATGTAGAAGTCTCTCTGCCTTTAGCACTAATCTCAGGTCATCCCCAGCTGACTTGTACTGGCTGTGTCTCAGGGGGTATGGTGAAAGCCTGTGGGCAGTTTGTAATGGCTGGGGGAATGGTGTCGATGGAGTTTGAGAGAGAGGGTGACCTTTTTGGGATGCTGCAAAGTAGCAAAGCGTATTTCAGATAACATAAGGGAATGAACAAACCCACCGATACATTTCATGCACAAACCTCTGCAGAAAGTATTTCCTCCATAACCACATGTGGAACTGTTAGTGATTTCACTGTGTATGGAACAGTGGGATATCGCCAGTTATGAAACAGGATATAAGAAAATCTAGCGATGAATACCAACATCCTGCATTAATGGCAGTCAAGGTGTACAGGGAATTCTAAACCATCAAAAGTTAAAATACTCTGCAACCAAGTTCATGCTTTAAAGTAGATGAGCACTTCACATCACTACACAGTAAAGTGATTACTCTTAAACACATTTCCTTCTCATCTAAATTTTAGACCACTCTAAGACATCTTCGAAAACTCTATGAATTTATTTTAAGACTTCAAAGTCGATTTTAACGTACGGAAAGTGCAGACTCTTTATGGAAAATTTTAAATTATTTTTCCATTCAGTTGAAAGTACAGGGTGTAAATTTCTGTTTATAGAATGCAATTTGATCTATGACATCATTAATAGTCTAGTGACCACTCTGTCACACTGTGTACTGTGACTAAGAAAAAGGAACCAACCCAAAAATTATACAAACATCCAGTGGCAATTTTCAAAATTACACCTACCCATTGTATCTGAATTACTCTGAGAGTATTTCCATAAATATGATACACATATGTCTGACTGAAACAATAATTGCAAGGTAGTACTGTGAAATAAGTAATAATTACTATTTCTTCTACTTTCTCCTCTTTCTCCTACCCTCTTTCTTCCTAGGGCAAAAGTTCACAAACACAGGACTGTCCCATCTGTTTGCAAGATGACTCTTACCACTTACGCTCTCAGCAACTTCAGTTTACAAATATTTGGCTGCAGTAGAGATGATGTGCTTTTCATTGTTGCATTTTTTTTTCACCCAGACTGAACTCTCACCCAAAACTCCACCTTAAGAGTGATAATCGGTGCTTAAATAAGTAGATTATTATTTAATATAATGATTTATTTTTATTCTGCAATGTTCAAAACTCCATGAAGGATCAGGACTAACTGCTGTAGCAATCTGGAGAGGCACTGCCGCTACACTGATGGGTTTACATTTATAACAGAAAACAAACTTCCCCCAAACACCAGCCTCCCTAAAAAAAAAAAAAAGAAAAGAAAGAAAACAAAAAACAAACCAAAACCAAACCAAACCAACACAAAAAAACCTGAAACAAATGGGAAAATACTAAATCTGAAAAATTCTACCCAATAATAATATAACTTGTTCTTGTAACTCTAGTCAAGCTAATAGTAACTAGTTGATACCTTGCCCTTGGGGAAAAGCCTGTAGGTGTGCAGCCAAATACACTGAAAAGCAGGGTAATTTGAGAGGTTAGAAACAAAGGAGGATCCTGTCTGCCTGCTGGGCACAGCAAATGTTGTTACCTGCAACACTGTGCCCCGCTGGAGCCGGGGTGGCCACGGCAGGCAGAGCAATCTGTCTGTGGGTTTGTGCAGGCAGTGCCTCGCAGAGCCTCTGAGCCCCACAGCAACACAAAGCAACAGCACCAAATGCTGGGGAGGTGCTCCAGCCAGAGAGTGAGAAAAGACTCTTCCCAGTGAGGATGCATAACACCCAACCATTTCATTTCATGATGGAACATGCCAACATGAGGATCTAGAAGAGCATAAACTCTTTTTTTAAAAGACACAAATGTAGTCATTTATTTAAATTCTTTTCTTTCTCCTTAATTTACAATTCATTTATGTTTTTAAACCTTTTCTCTACAATCCTGATATTTACAGCAACTATTGCTACAGATTCATGATAAAACTTTGGTAAAGCAACTCAGAGACAGAAATGCTTCACTCTAACGAAATCTCTATCTCTGATCACAGATGATCAACCTCTTTAGCAACAAATCCCTGCTTCTTTCTGCTATAATCAACAATATCTTGCTTAAATCTCAAGGTATTTTCCACTTGTAGGAATACTAACCCTTGAATAGGTGGAAATTTTGCCTGTTGAAACTGTTTCACTTTGCAAAAAGGACTAAAAGAGTTTCCATAAATGCAGGAACATTCCTATTTCTTCATGGAAGTGAGAGAGAATCCTAACTGTCCAACAACTATGTTGTAAGCTGACCTGTCTATTTAGTCAATACACTTCACCTTTCTGCTCAGTGCAAGATATTTTGAGAGTGACAAGAGTTCAGGATGCCAGTCCTCAGAAGAGCTAAATCTCACTGGCTGGGCTTTGATTTATAAAATTTAAACCAGGAGTGCTTGGAAGCCAGGGCATAATTTTTGGAAATCAATCATCAAAAGCTTTACAGCTGGTTTAGGTCACTGTTGCTCTACCTCAGTTACCTGATTTACATCAAATTAAGAACTTAATCATAAAAGATGTGGATATAAACATCAACATATTGCAATTCAATCTTTGTCAGTTGTAGAGCACTTACCTGGCTGTTGTGATTTCTTCAGTTCTTTAACTTCTACAGCAGCAGCTCCACAGTCCTACTGCATGAGTTGTGTATATAGAAGACTTTTCAAATGATCTCCAAGAAAAGTTAAAATTCTAAAATTACTACAAATTTCATAGGAATTTATATTCTACCGAAAACAAGATAATTGTTTAAAAACAAAAAAGAGGAAAGAAAAAATTTTACAGGTGACTCCTGCTTGTGTTAGGTCATGCTATATATATATATATATATATATATATGATGACTTTAACTTGCAACAGCAGACTTGAACTATGCAGTTTTGGTCACCACTGCCATAAATATAATACTTTAAGAAATTCTTTACTCATTTTTATCATATTCAAGTCATATAAATCAATGTAAGTTTTTAGTGAATAATCCTAAACAATCCTAAAACACCTATTCTTAAATAACAGAGAAAATATCTTTGAGAAGGAGGTGATGGAACAGGGGAGAAATTGAACATAAGCAACTTCATCAAAATTCAACTACTGCAAATAGATTCATACTGTGGTCTAATTTCTACACAGGGAACATGCAGAAGGGAGGGCTCCTAACTGGCAGCGCTCTGGCTAAAACTACAGAGAGAGGTTTTCAAAATAGTCTTTACATCTGTTTTTCAAAGAGGTATCCCACATCTTCCCTCTTCAGTGCATGAGGACAAACCAGCCAGCACACTGAGGACTCAGCTTTAACCACCTGATTGTCCTCTCCCTGCTGAGACCTGGTTGAGAACCTTGTTCCACATCTCCTTTTTCCATTGGTTCAACAACCAAGTATCCAGCTAAGCACCGATTGAAACTCCTGCTGCTACAGGAGGACTTCTCCTCTCTCAGTGCCAGCCAACACCATGAGGGATGGTCAGAAATATCTTTGAAATAGATTGTTTCATTGCAGTAACACTAAACAGCACAGAAAAATATCTCTTCTATTCCTTACCCTCATGGTGTAAGACAGCCTTTAGAGCCATATTTAAATGGTCAAAGTTTTGCCCACCTGCACAGGCACACACAGTGTTCAGTCAGCAGTGCTTGGCTGAGAGCAGCTGATGAACCACACTCCTAAAGAAAAAACAGAACATTTGGAAACAGATTTAGGTATAGACGGCAGGTATAAGAGCTTCCTGACATATCCTAGTACGTTAAAACATCACTTTACTATCCATAGGCTTGTTACACTTGGATATTAAACTAATGACATTAAGCCTGAATTTTTCAATACTATTTGTTTTGATTTGGGATTATTTCTTAGACACAAAGAACTATGCAATTAAGAACGTAGTTTCAGTACAATATTAAATTTTGAATTATTTGTATTAGAAAGTATGGTCATACAAAGCCAGACTAGAAGCCAGATTTGCTTAAATTCAGTTATTTTCCATCACACAATATTTAAATTGAAATCTTTTTCCTGCCTTATTACAAAAACAAACTACAGAAGTATGGGGCTTTTTCTTGTTTTAAAACAAAAGAAATTCCAGAGTTGTTCTAATTTTAAACATTTTTCAAGAGGTCACTACACAGTTGATTTTGATGCACAGAGGTAGAAATCCATTATCAGATGTTACAGGTTCACATCACTTATTGTAAGGCCTCATTCTGCTAAAATATTTCAAAATTAGGAATTCAATCATTTTTCTACAAGACTGACATAAAATGCCACAAAACCAAAGCCACTAAATTCATCTTCTGTAGCGGTAGAAGCTCTACTCTTCAGCTCATAATGCTTTGGAGCAAACTCCAGTAAGGAAGCAGACAGGTTTTATGGTTTCTTATAGAAGCCTCTGAACTTCCCTACATCTAAAAGTTTTTACAGAAAAGTATTTCAACATGAGTTGCTTTACAATGCTGGCTCACTCTCACATATCTGCTAAAATGGAAATAGAGGCAACTGACAGCAAACACCAGGATTTAATCCAGGCGAAACTATCCAAATGAATGAGGGGAGAGAGGTAACCCTCTGCACAAAGCTAAGTTTTGGATGGCAGGTGTCCTAGCAATAAATATGGAAAGTTCCTGAATTCAGCAGCATAAGAAGGAATTTTTCTCCTTTGACATAATGTCCTTGAAATGATGTATTAGCTGCACTCCTCTTGTAGTGTCCCCAGTGTTCTCCCCAGTGACTTACAGTGGTCCCCCAGTTTATTGCTCCAGAACTTTGCTCCGCTTAGTGCTGTGCAAGGACAAAACAAAAGGAGAGCTCCTGCCCCAAAGGTTTAATGACCATGCAGATGGAGCCTCTGCTGGAAGACAGTAGGCCATAGGAAAATAAATTTATAATCCTTCAAACCCATGGTCCCTTTCCTCCTTTAAAGAGAAGTGAGCATTTCCCTTTTCTTCCCCTACTGCCTCCCCAGTGCTGTTAAATGTATCTCTGAAAATTCATATCCATCCCGAATTTAAGGATTTATAGCTCTGCTACTTCATGTGGAATAACCATAGAGCCTGCTTCTAAATTAAGAACTTCTTCAATTATCTTATTGCTAGCGGCATGTTAGCAGCATTTAAATTAATGAGAAGAGCATTCATTAAAGATAGCTTAGGGACATGTCTGGGAATACATAATGTGCAAGGCTCCAGCTTTTGTCACAGTTACTGCACTAAGCAAAGAAAGTTCCACTCTAAGCCCCATTTCTACAGATTGTACAGTTCACCTTTCTATACACTTTCTATGGAGTTAAGTAACATATTTCTTTTTAGTTCTAGTTTGCTCTAAACAATGATTAGTTTAATTTCAGGTAATTTGCTTTTACCAAGTTTTGCATTGCTCAGGCTAAACACTACCCAATTCAGCCTCCAGCAGGGATAGGATTCTAATTCACAAATGAAGAATGTATTTTATAGAGGTAAACTGTAAGAACATTTCTTTAGGACATGTACTATTATATCACCATGGTTGGTTTTAAAGGAGGAGTTTTCTGCAGTACTCACCAGATAATACTAAGCCCAAAAAGATAGACATTTGGATATACATTTTAAACCATTTTAGAGGCAACAGATTTATTTTTGCTCCTTCAGACTTAGACCATGTGTTTCAGGGTTAAATGTTAACAAGGGCTGCTCAGAAAGAAGAGAAATCCTGTGCAGCACTTTCTGGTGCTTATTCTCTGAAAGATAAACACCAGCATCTTCTGACATGATACAGTCACTTCGATTAGGAAGAAGTGTCATTATAGTAGTGCCTCACTGAACCTACAAATACTTTATAATTAGTGAGTTGCACTACAGATTCTTTTAGAAAACACCATCATGGTGATAAAACACAATTCACTAAGTCAAATATACAGTGTATATTTCATCAAATCCAGGCTGTTAAACAGGTAGCCCTCACTTAATTCTCAAGGAGGAGAGAAGGGCAATCTGTTTAATGCACTGCATGGGGAGTCAGGCAGTCTGGATTCTGTTCCCAGCTCAGACCTAAACCATTAGTCAAATCACATCATTGCTCTGTTCTTCATCCCACATTCTTAAATGAGATAATAACATTTCTCTTATTATTTGGTCCCTTCCAAGTGTATGTTCTCTATGACAGAAGCCCATTCTTACTATATATGTCTAACTCCCCTGTGCCTTGGATTTTGTTTGGGTTTTCTAAATGATTCCTTGTTTTACGAATTGCAGTGGAATTCATTGCAGCATTCATTTTTAAGGCTAGAACCTACAATAAAATCTGTAAAGCTGCCTAAATAAGAAAGAGGTGGAGACCCATAGAAAAGGTAGGCAAAGAAAAAGGAGATAATTCAAAATTAGAGGAAAATTGCCCTCTCATCAGCAAAATTAATCACTTTCTGTTGTAACTTGGCAGTAAAAGCATGAAAGAGAAGGGCAGTAAAGCAGTGTAATTATGCTCTGGTTCTTCAGAACAGTGAGGAAACAGATTTACTTTCAAAATTTAAAATGTTTAAATAAACTTCTAGGATTTTTTTTCTTTTTCTATACCTGCTTACCCTTTGTTTCTTATTTTGTTTTGGTGCTTTAGTTGTCTTTTCCTATTCTGCAGTGAGTTTTGCTTTTGCTAACAATAGCTCTCATTCAGGCCCTTTTTTTAATCCCTTCATGGTTACACATATTACAAACAAACACAAAGTTGTATTCACTCAAGAACACATTCTCAGAATTGTCTTCATCATCTGGTTTTCTTCAGAGCATGTCTACTTTTACTTCATGTGAAAGGCCTTCCTGCCTACACTGAGAACCTGTAAAGAATTGTGGACCCCTCAGGATACATGGGAACCCTAATCCTGCTTGCTGTTAATATATTTCCATTCTGGATCCTGTCAGTAGCATTCAGAAACATCAGACTGAACACTCAAAAAATACCGGTGGGCTAACACTCCCAGTGGGAAATCTCATTAAAATTAGTGGAAGTTACAATTAACATATTTCATTAAACCCTTGTTCAGGGGATTAGTAGAGATGTATACATCAGCTCTTTTTACACCTGACACACTGTTCACAGCCAAAGCAGTGCAGTGGCACCTGATCTGTATTCTGGGCCAGATATTCCCATTCAGGATTAGCCCTGCAAGGCTTCAGCACAAAGCCACTCACACAGATTGTGGCTTTCAGGCAGGAGGAAAGGCTCATGTTGGTCTCTCTGTGCTGACAGAATATTCACTCAGTTTCTCAGACTGCACAAGCACGTAGGCAAGAGTTTTTTCCTTCTGATGAAGAAAATAGGGTCAGTCCACATTCACAGCTGGGACTCCCAGGTTGCAGTTGGACTGACTTTAGCAGACATTTTACTGCTTGCTCTGCAGTCCTACTGACCCAGCAGTTTTCTTACCTGCACCTCTGCAACTGAGTACAGTTCCTGTCTTTAGAGACTACAGCCTGGAACAGGGAAGATTTGACTTTTGCCCTCTCGTGCCAATTTAAGTACTGCCAATGCGACTTCACTGCCATGCATAAAACATCAAATAGGAATTGAGATGAGATCAGCATGTAAAATGCCAAGATACAGCCCAGTGCAGGAACAAGCAAAATGGCTTGCTAGAAACTGCTTTTAAATACAGCATAACAATTTTTCTTTGTCCAATATCACCCTAGGAGAAGGAGGGATTTGTCTACAAAGCAGTGTTTCCTAACAGGATACTGTGTTTATCCCTTATTAACCCTGCCTTTCCCTGGGATTTGTCATTATAGCTTACTGCATAGTGTGTGTCCCACACTGTGAAAATTCAATGAGAAAGGAAAAAATGACAAAAGCTAAAACTAGCCACAAATCCAAAAATGATTGTTGCATAAAAGTTCTTGAAGTTTGTTTTCTGTAGTAATAAAATCATTAGTTCCTCTTCCAAAACTTAAAACACAAACACAGAAATACAGACACTACACTAAATACTACAGAAGAAAGATGAAATTCTGGGAAAAAAGTATTCATTCTACCTAATGCAATGAAGAATTTGAGAGCAGGACATTTTCAAATGAACAGCTGTACGTCAGGATAACTTGGGTGAACACCAGTAGAGATTCCAAATTTAATGTCATTTTTAGCCATGACTGGTCAGGTCCAATAGATCTCCAGAGTGAAGAAATGGAGGCATGAAAAGGTGGAACTGTTCCTCCCACAGATTAAATTCTGTGTCAACAACTAGACGGAAGATTTATCTCTCTCCCCAACTTCTGCATTGCCTTTTCACCTGCCCTACAATTACATAAAAATAAATAAAGAGAAAATGCCTCGATATTTAAAAAATTAAAGAAAAAAAGGAAGATATTAATAAAACTTGGTCTGTTCCACTTTGGAAGTTTCAGGCAATATGTAAAGATTGGTTTAATGTGCAGCATCACTCACTTCGGACAATTAACATCTCCCTGCAATTCCAGTTTAAAATATAAGTTTGTATCCATCACAAGAAAGTTGACAATATTATTTGAATTTAAACCCAGGTTATGAATTCTAATTAATTTGCTCAGCCTTCCTAATGAAGGGAAAGGCGTCATTTTCTCTCTATATGATATTTTAATGGAAAAGTACAGTATCTTAATATTAAACATGTGATGTTGTTTTTAAGGCTGTAGGACATGTAAAATACTTCATTGACAGTAAACTACTCCAATAAGAAGTTCTGAATGAAAAAGATTTCTCTTTTTTTGGTCACAAGTCAGACTCTACCTGCTTCCTCTGAAAGCTGTATTTATTTTGAATAAGATCATTAAATTCAGGAAATTTTGCTTAAATAGTAGGATTTTCACAATAGCAAAAAAAAAAGACAAATATTGCTATATTTTCACATATTTGGTTGGACATGCTTTTTTTCTACTCTTTAATGTCATAAATGACTTTAACATTGAAATTACACAAATAGTCAAATGAACTTCTAATAAGCCTACAAAAATTTTCAATGCTAATATATAACTTAGAACAGTGGAAAGAAGGATTTTCTGAAACAAAACTTCAAAGTAATTCTCTAGAGATCAACAGAGTTTCACGGGGGAAATGTTTCTTCCTTTGTTTTTAGCACAAGGTCTATACCTACCTTGGGCCATCTCAACAACTATCCTGTGACAATAATTTATGCCAAAAGTACAAGTGGCATGGGAAACTATGCTCTCCTTCTGTATGAAAAACAGAAATTATTAAAAAGCAATTTAAGAAGGGCAAGTCATATATGGGTGCGTGTTGGTGGAAAAAGACAGAGAGCCTGGAGCAGTGTGCAACAAGAACCTTGCTGGAGAAATAACTTGAAAAATAAGTTTTGATTAGATTGATTCCCTTGGTATATTTAAAACCTAGTATGCTTAAAATTCATGCTTGTCCTAAATCAAATGCAATTGAGGTTAACATGAATTTAAGCCTAAATGTAATAAGAAATGCTAGAAACACAGGAATACAAAATCCCAGAAAGTGACTGAAAAATCCTAATTGCGTGCAAGCCAATAAACGCAGGGAATTGTTAATACCACTGCAAGAGGAGTGTACAACTGAAATAGCAGGAAAGGAACTGGCACAAGAGGAAAATAAATCACAGGCTAAACAAAACCTTTACATAGAAGAAAAAAAAATAAATGAATCTAAAAGCTGTCAAGGAACTTGGAGAATGTAATGTACGGAATGAGGCAATGCCACAAGGAAACAAATGTGGAAAGAGATAAGGAAAGTGATGAGAATGCAATAGGAAAAGCGTCAAGGAATGACATAACTGATGAAGTAAAACAAGAAAACACAGGCAATAGGATGGGACATATGTCAGTTGTGAGATCATCAGTGAATGCTGCAGATCCTTTTCATATCCAGAAGGAACCTGCCCCAAAAGCAAAGATTTCCACTGCTTCTCATCCAAGTGTTAAGTCGCATACATTGTGTCTATTTGTCAAAACACCTGAGAAGTGGTGCTTTTCAATCACATGACAGCTGTAACACCTTAATGGGAGCCTCTGCATTCTGAATAAATTATTAGTTATTTAGAATCAGAAATACCACCAGGGAAGAAAAATCCAGGATCTGGTTTGGGATGAAGAGCTGATATTGATGTTTTATAAAGCCAGGAACAAACTCAATAACATCAAGAACATGACAGTTTCCATGCTATTTAAAAATAGCTCTGTGAACGCTGTGGAAGAACTGTATGAAGTCAAGTCATTCAAATTTCAAGCTGATATAGGAAATACTCACTTTTGCTGCTGAAACCAGAGGGGGTTTGTACATTGACACAAGTGACAGATTTCTGTATCAAGCTCCAGAACATCCACAGTTCAGAGCAGCTTCCTCATCACTTCCAATGCAGTTCACCTAACAAAAATTACTAATGAGAAATTAAAAGTTTGTTCTCTAACTTCTGACATTTTGCTTTCATTCTGCCACTTCTTCAAGATGCTTGTACTTCGTGGTAAATTATCCTTATGTCTAGAGTCTACTTTGAGAACTTAACTCTCAGGCAAAACTAGTGCCATGACCACTTTAGCCCTTACAAATATAAGCGAATACTAAAAGCAAGCCTAAATCTTTTTATCTTCTCAGAAATATCATCGTGATTTTTTTTTTACTTTGAGCTGTACAGACTAATGTAAAGATGTGAAGACTTACTTTTACTTGTTTTATTTCCAGTGAGATTAACTTTGACATGCATATGCATCCCCATAATCCTGTGGAATACAGCTCCAGATTAGTCCTGAAGTTTTGTTAACTCATGCAATAAAAACACTGGTGTTTTGGAAGCAGAAAAGCTACTGCTTGGCTTTGTTTAAAAGTCAGAAGTCATACCAGACAATTGCAATTGCCTTTAAAGCAAGCAGAGTTCCTTCAGACAAGAGTTATGAATAGTAGATTAAAAAGACGTTGGATTTGGAAGTCAGTAAAAAAGGCAGAGCAATGAAAAACATATTTCATTTGCAGAACAGCAAATTATTTCAAGTCACAGAAAACTTTTTTAGTAATTACAATTTTATACTTTAAAAATCTATTAAAATGGTACCATTCATTAAAAATGGTTGGCTGAATTGAATTTCATATTATTTTCTTTTAGTGCATGGAACTATGCCTTGAAATTGTCTTGACAACCTGTGCAAATGATATGTGTATTCAAGTTGTCTGGTTTACTGGTGAAAACAACACAACCCATGACTTCCAACACTGCAAGCACCCCAAGGTCTGAAACGCGAGCTGTGTGCAGTCTAACCTCTTTCAGCACTAGTAAAGGTGCTGAAGACAAAAATGTTTTTCATAGAAATACACAGATATGTCCCCAGTGTGTTCTGATTGGCCTGTCGCTTGCAAACACTGCAGATTCCAATAAAAGTAACAAAACCTCAAGAACAACTATCAGCTGAAATTTGGCACTAGAGTGAGATACACTGAATACCACATTTGCTCCACCCTACGTTACCTTGGATATACATGACACACACAGATCTGTGTAACAGCATTACTTTGCAAAGGCCTACAGTGGAGAAAAGATAATGGGTAAATTTGAAGGGTTGAGATGTTGAAGTCAAGTCTTCTAAAAGTATAATTATTCTTATTCTCTGGGTTTGATCGGTGTAGAAGCTCCCAATATTAGATAGACACTAAAGCAGTGGCCTAAAATTAAGTGTCATAACAATGCTTTTATTTGAAAAACATACTTTAAGTATGTGTCCTTTCAATAGAATATGTCTTTACCAACTATTAAAAGAAAAAAACAACTATTTTACTGCATTTATCATCATTTATACTACAGAATAAATACTTATAAAGGAGCATGTGATACTGGTGAAGAGAGAGTTAAGCCTGAAAAATCCTAGTAAAGATTCTTAGTAAAGGTACATTTAAAGAAAAAGGGCTTAAAAACTTCACATCCATGGACTCATTTAAGTGCCCAGGTAATTCGCACCAAGTTAAGTGTACAATTTAATGTCGAAAATCAATATGCTGGGAAAGTTACTGAATAACAGTACATATAAAAAATGAAATAATATTCTCATATTCCTCCCACACGCTTACATGGGAAACTGAACTGAAATTTCCGATAAACCTCCCCCCGCGTTATATTTACAAACTGAATCATACAGACTTAATTGTATTACGATGGGTATAATAAATAAAATACACATATTATCTAATTTCCTACTAAGCTTCAGTGTACAATAATGAAATAAAATGCTAAGACAACCAAAGGAATCTGTAAGAAATCCATTTCCAAGACTCCCATTAGCAATTTGAGGGCCTTTTGCAGTTTACTGTCTCAGTGAGAACTCCTAGTGCTCTAACAGTAGCTGTACTGGGTAAGTTACAAAGCATGTCTTCCTACACGCCCTTCTATCCTCGGAGTCTCACATGCTCAAAACAGGTTTTTCTAAGTCACAGTCAAACCATCATTTGCAAACTTAAGGACATCA
Organism: Oriolus oriolus; assembly: GCA_013400235.1. Taxonomy (NCBI): domain Eukaryota; kingdom Metazoa; phylum Chordata; class Aves; order Passeriformes; family Corvidae; genus Oriolus; species Oriolus oriolus. Next base: position 138,764 of record VXBT01003965.1, read on the forward strand.
GGAGAATGTCTGATCACTGTATATTAAGGACTGCATCTTTTCTTTACACTGCATGGATCTCAGAATCACACAAGAACCATCAAAATTGGAAGAGATCTTCAATATCACCCAGTCCCAACCATCAATCTAACCCAGCCCATAACAGGCACCCCTAAACCATATCCCCAAGTGCCCCATCCTGATGGCTCTTGTCTCTTCCAGAGACAGTGACTCCATCACCACCCCGAGCAACTTATTCCAATGCCTGACTGCTCTTCCAGTGAAAACGTTTTTCTGGTATGTAATCTGAACCTCCGCTGGCAAACCTTCAGGCAATTTTTGCTGGAACCACGTAATCAGGGCATAACATACTATTGTGACTGGTTCCAAAGCAATTTTGAATAAGGACACGTTAAAAAAATATTGTACTACCTACAAGAAACTTGGGGGACGTATTTTTCTGTAATGCGTAACATAATACAAATATTTGCCTTGAGTTAAGTTAAACCATTAATTATTTTTGATCTAACAGCACTCAAACTCTCCCTGCATTTTCTAGGAAACAAATTTCAAATATTTGGTCAGTTTTCCTCATTAGGAATCTATTGCAATTACTATCAGATTTTTTTTTCTACATATATGGACTTCTAAAGGTGGTTTCCATCAAATGACAAGTTACTTAATAACTGTATTATGTCTGCCACTTTGATGTTTCCAAGATTAGGACAAGGCTATCAGTGACTCTGAGTTCTAGGCCATAAGATATTAACTTTTTCAGCAGAAATATAATTTAGTTGTCTAGTTGGAAAGAAATATGGCTGTATCTTCTGAATGGGATCTGGTTGCAGACAAAATCTGTGATTTCATCTTCACTTTAAAAAAATAAGTACACTATAATATTTCCTAGGTGTGTCCCACAGGGTAAACACAATACAACACATTCTTTTCTTGTCCTTAGGTTTACATCTGAAAAAATAAAAACATTCTTGTACTCATTGTCCCATTGTGTCTCTGCTAGATCAGATAAAGTGGGTATGTTCTTGTTCCCTTTGAAGTTCTATCACTCATCTCTGCGATAGAGGGATTTAAGCTGTGTATTTAGACAACATCTACACAAAAAGCTTGAAAAGCATTGTATGTAGTTTATGCAGTAATATCCACCCTTCATTTATAAGTACAAGATATCTTGTTCTGTTATGAAAGTACATGAATTATTAGAATGATCACTGAAAAGCTCACAATCATAAGATCTTTACCATTAGACTACATTGTTTCTTATCAGTAGTCTTTTCCTGTCCCATGGGAACACTGTTTAAATTTAAACAACTAGCCATTGAATAACCATGGAAGGAGTTTTAAAGATACATTAGAATTCCTATTCTTCCTAAAAGCATCAAATTTTGCTGAGACACAGCATACTGGAAAAAAAAGATCTGATTTATTTTCTTAAAGAAAAGGCAAAGTGGCTCAATAAGTTGTCTAAGCCTGGTATCAACTGATTCTCAAGAGTACTTAAAAAAAATAACACAAGTCTGGCCAAAATTAATGTGTGGGAACTCACTCATTTAACAAATATAAGGAAATGAACTACTTTGCTGTACACTTCCTACAGTTGCCCCTTTCTCAGTCCCGTTTGAGTCTCCACCTTCTGCACCACCACCTAAAGTGACTTTCCTATCTCTGCACATGCATTCTCTTGAAAATCCAATGATGGAAAAGTTGCAGGGCTCACCCACCAGGTATTGATGCTGTCAGGATGTGGAAAAAAATTCTTGCACAGCCTGGTGAAGAAAAGTGGTGGAACTGTTCTTTGGCTAATGCAAATCTGGATGTTCTGTCAAATCTACTTCTGAACAGTCTTTGTGTACATAAACTGATCCCACTAAATCCTCACCAAACCCCAATTTCAGTAAATAAAAATATAGGTGAAAGTCTTGAGTATTTAGGATGTTCCTGTTGTCTAAATTACACTCCAGGATTTCTTGTATTTAAGACAAGTTTGTACACACTAATAGGAAGTTTAAAAAATGGAAAGAAATGTATCAGTATAATTCCAAATATACTCTCTCCTGGTACAAAATATGTCCGGATAATTACGTTTCTTCTCTTTAATAACCTTTATCACTCTAACTTGAAGTAGGTTTGAGCTCCCAAAGCACCTGAAATGCTGAACTTTGATTATGTGCATGTGAGTACATTCCAAATAGAACTCTCAATTGCTGTTTAAGGAGGGAAGATGAGAAAGGAAATGTCCTCTGACAATTATGACATTAACCAATAAAAAATTTCAAAAAAATAATGAATTATAACCTACACTGAAATGCTCAGGTAGCCAAGAAACCATCCACAAAAGCAAAGAAAAATCTCTGTGGAGTTTGAGATAATACGAAATAGCACCAATTCCCAGTTCTATTTACCTGTGTTTATTGTCACCAGAAGGATGGCTATGCTCATTAGAAGGAAAATAAAGCTGGCTCTCTGGGCTTGGTCCACACTTGGACTTGTGTGAGCAAAAATAGATGTAGTACAGCCCACTTATTCTAGAATCATGAAGTCTCTGAATCACATGTTCATCACACCTTAGATTAAAGATTCTATTTCAATGGAAAACAAGACTTCTCTTGGTTAATAATCACACAGACATCTCAGGAAAGGGAGTGTTGGGGGGAAAAACAAAGTGATTTTTTTCCTCCCTTTTCCTTTGATATATTGGAAAATAATTGTATAATCAGAGTGAAATATACATGATTTATTATCAAGGACCATCTATTCTTTTGTCTGTATTAGTAAAGCAGTTTACAGTAATAAATGAGCAACTGTAGACCGTAACATAAAAGAAGAAAACTCAGAGACACACTTTAGCAACCTGATAATTTGCAACACGTTTTGTAACCTAATTTTATCCTGTGTGAATGTGTGTTGGGGGAGAAGCCACTGCCTAAACATTCTTAGACCGTTCAAGGAGAATGCTTTGAGCTATTAACAAAAAAACTGTTCTCAAATATGAGTATAAAAGCACTACCCTGCTGTAAACACATATCCTGGTTACACCAGTGCACTGCTAAACCCAAAGACACTGTGAATTTTTGGGATTGTGTCTCTGAACTGTGCTTGTTACTAGGACAGTGCCTGTACAGAGTACAGGTCTCTGTACTAGCTTTAGACAATACACAGCCTGTATTATTTTGATTTCTTTTCACCTTTCACAGTTTTACGTGGAATACAAGCATAATGACCCACTCCACCCGAGCCAGGTATTTCCTGGTAATTAATTAATGGCAGTTAAGGGATTTTAGATTTTCTGTTGGCACTCAACTTAATGAATTATCAACCACCAGGAAATACCCTCCCTACTTGTCCCATCTGCCAAATCCCTAATTAAGCATCTAATGCTGAAAAGCAAACAACATTTTTATGCTGTTAGTTTCATGTATTTCAACTAAATTAATCAATTAAATCTTGTTGTGCCTAAAATCTGAACAATAGGCAATTTGCGTTGTGTAGCAGTGCCCACTTTTATTGGTGGAAACAGACTACAAAATAACAAAGACAAATATAAATGAAGTAATAAAAGAGATGGGCAACTCTGCCTACAACGCCTGTCCTTACTAAATCAACTATTCACTACAAGTATGTATAATAAACTCAGATGTTGCTTATATCCAGCTTCTCACAATAATTTTACAAATGCTAAAAAGCCAAAAATTCAACTGAAAATATTCACGTGTTTGATTTGTATTTGCTGAATATGAAGGAAGATGTAAGGAAAATGACAGAGAAGAAAGAAAGGAGGGAAGAAAGGAGAGAAGGAGTGCAGGGAAAAGGTTGAGATGTGTCCCATTTTGAGGAACTAAATTCACAAAACTATTTTAAAAAATGAAAGCAAAGTGTTGCTGTTCACTTTGCACATTACAATTTAGAGATCAAATGGCATAGCCAGGATATATGGAACTTCAGGCCAGTGCCTTTTGGCATGAGTCAGAACAAATATTTCAATAAAATAACCCTTCCAATCTCTTGGTCTCCTACAGGAGATTTTTATACTCTATGTACATACTAAAAGAAGCAATTCCTCCTGCAGAAATGATTCTATTTTAGATAAAATGCAAAAACATTCATTACACCAAAGAATGAAAGCATGAGTATTAACACAGACATTGAACCTGAGGCACCCCAACCAACCAATCAACCTCTTGTTTACCATGTTGAAGAAGTGTCCCTGACTGCTTGGTTTTGAGCAGCTTCTTCATTTCTATTGCAGCTGGCTGAACTGGGCATTAAAAAAAATACACAACTTGAACAAAACATTAACATTTTATGGGAAATAAATTTGCCTCTCTTGTTACATATTAAAATAAATTGCTTTCATAATAACAAAATCAGTCTATGTAGGAGCTGAGTAAATAAATCATATTTCTATTCACTTAAAGGAAATTACTCTCAGGTCTCACTGTTCTAAATGCACAACCCACTTTACTTAGGCTGTGTATTTACATCTTCTGCAGAGATCAAACCTAGCCTTAATTCTGATTGCCCAAGAGATGTGCTCAGCCATGCTGGGGATTGGGTGAGAAAATACTCAAAACTTCTTTTGATTTTCTTATTACCTTTCAGCCTCTTTCACAAATGTGAGACTCCTGAAAACGTTTAGCATGACAAGCATTAGTGCCAATTATTACCTTACATCAGCAGCAGCGGCCAGAGCAAGAACAATGGGAGCAGTTTCCGGGAATGATGAGGAAGCCTTTGTTTGGATTATCCCTTGGTGCAGTGACTGCCACTGCGTAGCATCTGAAGCGGTAGGTGATCATTCATTTCTAGCCTCTCTTCCTACAATGTCATTACAAGAAATGAAGCCTTCATATCCTTAAAACAGACACCATCTCTTGCTTCAGCATAAACTTGGCTTACACCAAATCAAGTGTTGTAAGAGAAGTTAAAGAAAGAGGTATATTGTTCATGTTCTTTTTGCAAAAATGGAAAAGAATTAGATTTATCAAACCTTACGTACTTCCCTTAGCTATCAAACATTTCAAAAAGTGAGATCTCCTGGTAGAAAAATTACCCTTTTTTATTAGATTGCTTTAATTAATTGTAAAAAATACTTTCTAAACCCAAATCATGTGTTCTTTACTTGCTTAATTAGGAGGAACCTGCAACAGTGCCTAGGCAGTCAGTGAAAGACCTTGAACTGACGGCACTTAATGAACCAACGTCTTTGTTGTTTTTCATCAAGTTTAATAGGTTTTTCAAGTTGCAAAAGAAGAAATGAAAGGTTGACAGAACATGCAATTCCGTTTCTTTTAAATAATTTTCTTTTCATCTTTTCAGAGAGATTTTCAAAAGCTGCTGACAAGAGACTTGCTACATTTCTGAAGCTGAAATAGAAGACAAACTTCCTTTTAGCTTCAGTAGCAGTGTATTTTTATTAACCCTAAGTTCTCTTCAAAATTCTTCCTGTAATTTTATATTTGTGCCTTAGCTATGGGTCAAGAAAGGTTTTGCAGCTGCAGTAACAAAACCTCTGTGTCAGTGGAATTGAATCTTTTGGGGCCAGCAGGTTCTTAACACATGTACTGTAATAAGAACCAATATTGTGTTAAGAAACAAAGTTGATATATACAATATACTAATATTTAACAATTTTTCACTATAGAGGCTAATAGGCATAAATGTTAGGTTGGACCGCAGTTACTTATCTTGTTAAAATGAATTCCCGTGTTTCATTCCAGAGTAACTGAACCACAGCAAAATGCCTCTCTCAGCACTTCTTTTAGTGTCAAAAGTCTGCATCTATCTACTTTTTTCTTTAAGAGAAAGAAGAAATGTGTCCTTCCAGATAGCAAGTTCACCTTTGCAACCACCACATGAAAGTAAAGCTACGACTAACAGAAGCCAAGTTTTAAATGATGCTAGAACTCTTCATGCTTCTACATTAAAGTCCCTACATTCAAATGTATTGGAATTCATTTGGGGGGAAATTTTTTATGCACACTGAGCAGCAAGGCTTTATTCAAAGCATTTTTACTATTAGGTACTCTACTACTCATGTTATTGTGATTCAAAGTATTATTATGATTAGAAAGTGGAGCCACACACAGAACAAAACAAATGTCTGCATCCCTATTACACATGACCACTGTCCTCCTACTTCAGTCTCAAGACTACTCTCATTTACAGCAGCAGTCAATGGCTCCAAAGAACTGAAACTGCAGGAAAAGGGGATGAAACATCCTGGCCACTTTCCTTCTGCAGATTAACTAGGCAATCAAGAGAAGATAGGGAAAGGAGACACCATCAGTAATGTACAAACAAGTGCAACTTGTCTCTGAGGCAGGGATACCAAAAAAAAGAGGACATTTAGCTCCAAAAATTCTCCCATTTACATCAAGGTTGCATCTGCCTCTGCATCTAGTACAGGATTTTATAATAAAATACATCAAAGTCAGAACTGACAGATTTAAATTGCTATGTTAAGCAAATTTATGTCCAAGTGTAGGCATGTGGATGAATCCAGATTTTGTTTTTCCTCTTCCAGCTTTAGACAGAGCTGTACCCAGCGCATTCAAGCAGCACATACTTAAAATTATCTCCTAGTGCCAACATCAAATATAGTGACCTACAGACAATGCTTTTATGAGGCTTGCACTGTCTGTGCACTGAATGCTCCAAGCTCAGCCTCAAGCCCTTGCAGGGAGCATCAAGTGCATGCTGCCAGGGCTGTGGAGGGGTGATTGTGCATCCGCTCCATCCAGCCCAGCGGCTCTGAGAGAGCTCCCATGGGAAGCAGCAGTCCCTGGATGCTGAGGGGTTTGGTGCCACACGAATGAGGCTATGAAACTCCTGGCCAGAGGTGCTTCACGTTTGGCCCGCTTAGCAGACAGGGAGGGCAGATCTGTAACAATTTGTTCTTGTGCTCTCACACAGGTAGACTATTTCGTGTTTTCTCAAAACACTGCGTATAACTTCCATATCTCTTCTATGGCTCTGAACCTGATAGGGAGATAGTTTTAGGCAGGAAGGAAGTAGTTTTAATGAGCAATAATCCACTTTTTTCATCAATAAGGGATCACAATGTTTGTTCAACTACTTGAGTATCCACTGCAAGTTTGCATAGAAAACCTGTGAATCGAACATTAAACAAACCCAACAATCAAAATGAAATATCTATTCAAAGGCATCTAAATGTGGTAAAGCACACCAAAATGCACATATGTATACTTTCAATTCAATTAAACATCCGTAGCATAAGTTCAACACATGATCTATTGTGGCTGCAATGAACAGGTGTGAGTTCCAAGCCACTACAATTGCACGATTTTTAGATGGGCAGAAACACACAAAGTCAATATAGAAATAAGCAGCAAAGCAGCAGGACTAAAAACCTGTGAAGTAAAGACAGATATCCACACAATATTAGTTGATTATCTGCTTTTCTTGTAAATGTATACCAAAAATAAGATGTTTGTAAACAAGGATCCTTCAACACCAAAATTCATGAAGGTACTAGTGGGCCGCAAAACACTACAGTCTACAGCACTGAGCCAAATATTACATGATAAAATAGTAAAAGCTACACATACACACAAACTTCTTTGCTGAAAAATGTCCTCATGTTTCCAGCCTTCCCAGAAGGTAGCTTATAAACACGGTCCCAGATCTTTTGGATCGGCCTGCAGGACTCCAAGGTCAGAGAAACAAGCTGCAATTGGAAAGGGTGTAATGAGGTAAGGTCATGAAAAATGAATGGGAGCATGACCCAGCACTACAGAGCAGTGAGGTACGAAAACAAACGGGATGGGAAGGCGCCAGCCAGCATGCTTTCCTATCTAATCAGCTGTGGCCCTGATAAAGGAGGAAGTAAGTTAAGGGAGGGAGTCTTCAGCACTTAAAACAATCCCCAAGATTCCATTTCTGCACTGGTAATGTAGTGTCTTTAGGATGCAGGCCAAAAGCATAACTAAAAGGAAGCTTAGCAATCACAAATTGTCAGCTACATATTTGTTCATGGATAATAGTGACCTGTTTGAACCAGGAGAGCAGATACTGCTTTTCCCAAGTTACTCAGCACTGCCAGCACAGTGCTGCAGTCCCTGAAGCCTCAGAAAAACACAATACCCATCTCTGCCCTGGCAGGGCTGTGCAGGTGTATTAGAGCACCCAGCTCTGTGCTGACATTGACACTTCAGTTCTCCTTAAACATTCGATGACATTTCAAGCACACTGTTCTCATTCCTCACTTTTGGTAACATTAACATGGTCACTGCTCTAGGAGAAATCTGGCTGAATCTGAGTTGTGAAGAAGTAGTGTTTCTTCAGATTGCTCCAAATGCTGTGAAGAGATCTCAGATTTAATTAAATTAAGAGGTGATGAAGCAAGCTTATTGCAGCTATGCAGGTTACCTAAGACCTGCCATCCACCCTGCACGAGGATGCACAGGCGATAGAGGCCTCCAAGAACCAAATATACATTTGCTGTTCTCTGTGGGCTAGCACTTAAGGCAAGCTGAGCAGTAACACATTTCCATGGCTAAATACCTGTAGTTTTACTTTTGTAAGAAGAAAAAAAGAATTCCAACAGAAAAAAAAAAATCCCAGCAAGTCTTGAACTGTAGAGACAAGTGAATGGAGAAATCATTACTTCCATCACAAGCTATTTCATTGTTCCTTGCTGCTCCTAATTTGCATTTAATTTTTCTATTAATTTTTCCCTTGTCAGGTACCAGATGTCATGTTTTGCTACACTTCTCTCTTTTATTTTAGTGTCTTTACCCTCCTGTGGTCCATACAATCCACGATGTTATTACTTGCGTACTGAAACCCAAGATAGTTACTATTACCTTCACTTTAAGCAGTAAGCATATATGATATTCAAATGATGGCAAAGGTCTTCAAAATAATTTCTTATTCCAATTTTGTCACAAACAGCACAATCTACATAAGCCTGCCAATGTGCAACTGAGAAGAAGTGTTTCTAGACCGCTACTATTTAAAAAGAATGAGTAATGAATGACAGAAAAACACTGGATATTTCAAAGACTAAATCCTCCTTGCTTGTGAACATTCTTGCTTTTTCTATGTAAGACTTATTTTAATATTCATTATCTTTTTCAATATTGCTTATAAATCTGAAAATGTATGAGTTAATTGCATGTGCTGCTGCGTGTTAGTTTTTGAACTAGCTTTGTGCTTTGCGAGAGGCTGATTTCTGTTGTCAGGGAGCAAGTTGATTTGTTTCTTGTATGGAGAGGCACAGTTTTCTACTGCTGTACAAGTTAAACAGAGCAGTGAAAAAGAATGGTCTGTTTGTATCCTCAACCTTCTCTTCCCGTCAATTTAAAGATATTCCTTTGCTGGGATCCTGTGGATATTACCTGGCTGGTTCTGAAGAGGAACAACAGCTGATTGCTTTCCACCCCTCATAGAGATGTTTTTCTGCCAAATTGTCTGAATTCAGCACCTGAGGTAATTTTACCTGAACTGTTGCAGTTTGCCCTGCATCCCATCCAAACAGACAGAATTATTCCATGGAGCAGGCAGCAGGAAGCTTTCTCACTGCACGGACCTCCGGGATCTCTGCCTCAAGAAACAAAAGGTGACCACCAAAGGAAGAAGGGAACTTGCAAACAAACACAGAACTTCTGTCCAAATGTCTCTATGCCTATAAGGATTCTCTGGGCGGGCCTCAAATTTTTTTGAGAATTCATTCGTAACTATATTTCAGTGCTCTGCTGCATTGATTCTGAGCAGCACTCCAGAGCAGAACTGCAACATATTTGAAACAATTGCTTTGGCTTTGATTCAATAATTACTTTAATGAGAAAAGTGAGCTGTTTATATTAAGATATCTCGCTTACACAAGACAAGCTGCTTCACCACAGCCAGAATTCATGAATCATTATTAAAGCTAGTATACAGAAAATTACAGGCTCCAGCTTCCCAAGATTAGATATTTTTAAAAGGCTTTAAAGCAAAGTAGCTCATTCATTTGTATGCAGAGCAAACAACATGTTCATGATCATTGATTTGAAAAAGACTAATGTATTTGCCTCTTCACCTCTAAAAGCAAGTGACTAAAAAATGCTATTTGAATATTTCAAAATTAATGAGAAAGTTGGTTCAGCTGAATATTCCACTAAATTCTAGATTATGTTCAGATCCCATAAGTGTCTTCTGTTGCAGCCCGGATAAAACATTCCAAGATGAGTTCTGTGGTTTGCTAAGTTCCATGTGATAGATCATTATCATTTTATAGTCAAGCGTAAAACATCTTTTGAAAAACAACCAACCCGACAGTATTCCACATTTCAAAATTACTTAAAACATGCTAGAACAACAACAAAACTAAAATCCAGACAAGAAAAAAACCTTCAAAAGTTTATAATATGATAAATAAAAACGTTAGGAAAAGTGCTAAATAAATTACTTTATTTCTTAATTATTTCTAAGTCTCAGTGTGAATTTTAAGAAGACTTGTTTTAAATGTTTAGTTAAAGTGTTAAGGCAATATTCATAAATTATTAGGCTGCATGTGAGGCTGATCAGCCTAGGATTTCTCTTTCAGCAAACAAGCCTCTCCTTTCACAGAGAGGATTATGAACTGGGAATTATCTTGGGAAATGTTTGCTCATATGTTTTTATTTGTTGCTACAGTCACTTTTATTTATTTTTCTTTGCCTTACCAGCCAAGCAAATGACTGCCTTTATGTTCTCTGGATTGTTTCACTACTAGAACACCTCAAAATATTTTGACAGTGCCACTATGTTTTTCTTTCTTCATATTATAGGGAAAGGAGGAGCCCTAATATTCCTTAGGAATAAAAGAGAAATTTCATAAACTGGAAGAGGAAATTTCAGACTGTCATGACATGTCAGTACAAAGGATGTTTTGAACCAGACAAAAGTCTCTACTGCTCACGTTCTGATGTCCTTGTTATTTCAAACTAAGATGGAAAACTCACGAGAAATAATAGCTTCTTTCTACGAAATAAGATTCCTGGAAAGTAAAAATCAGGCAGTGAAGAATGACAGCCATAATTTCCAAACTTCAAACACATGGCATAAATCAGCCATTGTGCTGGAAAGCCAACCTCTCCTCTCTGGGCAAGGAGAGGGACAGGCAGCAGAATAAAAACCAGCCATAAACCAGGAGACAGACTTGCTTTCTGCCTCTTGCTGGGTCACAGGATGGGGTTAACTGTCATCAGAAAATGTGGGACTGTGAGGCACTTCCTCACGGGATAAGAAAAGGAATCACTTGTCCAAAAAGGGAAGCAAAAGCATTAAGTTGCTTCTATAGCTGCTGGCTTCTAGCATATGTGAAAAAGAACCCAGACCAAAAGAACAAAGTAGGCTGGATTACTGAGGCACTGATGCTGGAGAAGCCTTTTTATTCCGTCTCCTATTCACTAGAGCACCTCTTCCACAGTTCCTGCTTCCCCAGAAACTTCATAGAGACATTGTAAAGCCTTCTTGCAATAATCACTACAAGTTTGTTATTTTTGACCACATTAATTGCTATTTATCAATCAACTATTCCTTAAATAATGGCTTGCCCCCAACGAACTGGTGTGATTCTACAGGCTGCTTCTGAATACCTTCCTTGATGAGCTCCTCCTAGTTAAAAATTTTCCCCACTGTAGGAGCAGATGTATTTATTCCAAATGGCAGAAATAATGGCAGCTCTTGGGATTATAATCTTCAAAAACTGTGCTCTGTAACTGAAGTTTTAATGCTTGCAACCAATGCATAACTATGCCAACATTTCCAATGATATGCAATTTATGTAATTTTTGGAAAAGAAACAAAAACTACTGTCACTTGATTTACTGCTTCCTTTGATAACCCCTTGTCTATGCAATTAATCATTGGTCATGGAATATAACCACAAGTTACAAATACTGTGATGCAGACACTTCTCCAAGCATGTAAGTCACTTTTCTAACAGTAAGTTGTTCCTTGGTATGAGGCTTTTTGGCTTTTCTGAATTAAAATAAAGAAAAAATAGGCACTTGATCTGTCAGCCAGGAGGCCATGAAACCCTTGATATTAAACAAGAAAAGATGCAGCTGGTCAGTTTGCTCTTCATATATTTCAAAAGAAATTAGTCAAATAATTTATTAAATAACAGTTGTTTTGTAAGCCTTTTCTACATTATTTTTTCCACGTGTGCCTTAGTTGTGGTTCCAAAAGGAGGCTTTTTTCTCAGCAAGAGCACATGTGCTCCAGGGGCTTATTTCTCAACCAAAATAACAGCCCACTACAAGCAGTATCAAAATTAATTACTATGTAAATGATTCTGTTTTGACAAATATGATTTAATGAGGGGAATAAGTAGTTCTCGAGAACTAATTGCTTCTTTGTAAACAGACACAACTTTCATTCAACCAAACATAAAAAGAAGGATTAAATCTGAATACCTAATTTTGATTTCACATGTAATGTTTGTGCTTGTTATTTAGCTATTCTCCATCTTACTTATATCCTTCAGGGATAACAGGCACAGAGAAGCCCTCCCAAATTAAAATTATGTGTAAATGGATTTTCAAAGTTTTTTTAAGAGCTGCAACAGCTTTTTTGCGCATTTGGATCACTAAATATTGAAAGTGTGCACTGGCAATTACTAGAACACCAGAACAGGCATATTTTAGAAATTCAGAGGTTTTTTTATATATAATAAGTTAAACTGAAATGTTAGTGGGGTGAAGGTTTTAAATCCACTCCCTCACCACTATAAGATTTCTTTTTTAATTTGGATAATAATAACAGTATGAATAAAGAGACTTTTACTTTTTCCTTCTATTTTCATCTGTGGAATTCCCACAAATTTAATCAGAGTTGGATTCTGAACAGGCATATTCCATTTAAAGTAAAATCAAAATACATGTCAAAAGGTCTTCTAAATATACAGAGACAAAAATACAAAGTTTCAGGTCAGAACAGCAAACACCTCTTTCCAAATATTCAGGATTTTATATTATTGATCAATTTGGAGACAGAGTGAATTATTCTACTGGGACTCTTCTTAGGGTTATACGCAATGTGATGAGCTGCGATTATAAAAATCCAGTGCTGAGGGTGACATACTGATAGAATGCTCTTGAACCATCATAACAGAGAGGCCACCAAGGCCTCACAATCCTGAGGTGCTGAATTGTCCCTTATCCTGCTCACTAGTCCTTTAAATACACCCTTTTGTCCTTCTTGTATGCAATTATGTATTGCAGGCTGACATCATACACAACCATGCCGTGAGCCTTGCTGGCTATTAGCATTAAGGGATTTTCTTCAGGGAAAGAAGAGTCTGGTTGCTCATATATGAGAATTCTGAAATTTCTCCTCTACCAGGATGTCACAAACTGCTGGAAAATCCTAGCTTGACCTTACAACCTTAGCAACATGCCTGTAACCACAAAATACAACTGGTATTTTTCATTGTTTCACATAACACCTGCAAAACCAATAGTCAGCACATCTATCACCTGCAGCCAGAAGACACTTGAATTTTATCATGTCCCAATTTGCTGTGACTAATTTATTTTGCAGGTGCCTTTTTCAAAATCACTTACATTGAAAAAAACCAAACCAAACAAACAACAAACTTTCTCAGTCACTGGCTTGTATATTTGCAAATGTGGGGCTTTGCAAACCTGATCTCATAGTGGCATAATTATAATATTGGTTTCGTGACTCATTCAGTGATTACATGCTAACTGGCCACTCCTTGTCACTCACTATTTGCCAACAGAGTGTTTATCCAAACCAGAGTGTGCTGACCAAGAAGCACATGCTCTTAAAAGTGCACTTAAATTAAATCATGAAGTTGCTCTTTTTTTTTTAATATCCCTGTGTAATTTTTGCATGCATAACACAAACACTGAAGCTGTGGACCCCTTACATTGTAAAATCAAAACAGTATTTGGTTTAGTTTCAATTCTTTTCCATTGCATTTATAGCCAGACCTAAGAACCAACTGCAAAAACGACTCAGTGCCTTCAGATCTGTACTGACTTCAGAGCAATAATATCTTCCTAAGCCCATCCCTGAAGTGTATTACCACAAGACTGACCACAAAGGGTGAGTTGCTCCCTAGAACTGAGAAAAAGTTCTACACACTTCCCATTTTTCTACTGAAGGAGAAGGGGAATAAGAGGGGAGAAGGTAGGAGATTGCTTGGGCCTTTATCAAATCACACCACCCTTGCTCTGCCAGGATTTGCCTGCCCCCACCGGGTGGGGAAGTGGCTTTTCTTCACTGCTACCTATTTTCCCTCAGGGTACACCAGGTGAGCTCCAAAGCACATCAACAGCTCAGTGCTGTGCCTTCAACAACAAGATTACTCAACCTCTGCTTGAACAGAACCACACAGAGCTGTCCCAGGCCAAGGCCCCCGCCTGGGACGTTCCACCCTTCCTTCTGTGTGAGCCCTGCAGCATTCGCACGTTACAGACTTGTCACGTCCTATCGTATCAGGCCGAAAGTATTAAAGCTTAACAAAACCAGTTCTCATGTTTACAGTACAACTATGTAATCTCAAGATACTTGGAAAGCTCAGATAGTGACAGAGTACAAATAAACAGCAAAATTGGATGCTTTTGGGAAATTAATTCAACTTTCTGTAACGAATAAAGCAAGGCCAAGCTGGAGCGGGAAGAAAAAATTTAAAAACACCAGAAATATTGTTCAAACAATACTTAAATACTGAACTTATTTACCATTGATGCAAACGGGACAAATGGCTGCTTGTAAAACCATTTAACTTAAGCCAATCTACTGGCTGCATGTAGCTGCCATACACAGTTTGATCTACACAGTAGTGTATGACTGCAAAACTATCAGAGCTTTGCTACAAATATGTGCTGAGAGGTACAGAATCCATATTCTTTGTCAAGAGATTCACAGATGATAGACCAACTTCCAATATTTCATTTAGGTTTGGTTCCTTCTGCTTGGCCATTGTGAGAGCAGCTGAACACTGGAACAGGTTGCCCAGACCACTTGCAGTCTCCATTCTTGGACACTGCCACAGTGGAGCTGGCCCTGGACAGCCTGCTCCGGCTGACGCTGCTCTGAGTAGAGATGCTTAGCCAGGTAATCTCAACAGGTCCCTTGCAATCTCAGCTCCTCTGTAATTCTAAAGGAAGGGCTCTCAGACACCAAATCCAGAACAGGGAAGACTTCCATGTTTCACTGAGTTCTAAAGATTCTAAGAAATAATCTCTTTTTTTTTTTTTCACGTCCCCTTGGTTCTTTTTGAACTAGAACTTTTAGAGATAAGTAAAACAACCTTAGTGAGACCAAACTTTATATCTGAGATGCCTACTATAATGATATTATCTTCATTTATGATCTTAAAATCAGCCTGACTTGCAGTACAGTGTATTTGAAAATACATTTTTCTAAAAAGCTGCATGTTGGGGAAAAAAACTCCCAAACGAAACAAACAACATGAAGGAAATGGTTCCTCTTACATTTCCATTTTTAGCAGTAAACCTGACATGACCTTGAATTTCCCATGATATAATCAGACATAAATAAGCACATTTTCTGATGAGATTTTACTTATTATTGGGGAGGACAACCCATGTACCTTTGTAGTCTGATTTTACCCCTATAGTTTTCTAGATGCACTTTTTTTTTTTTTCAAATACTCAAAAGTAATGTGTTCTGTACTTACAAACACTCCACACTTCAGAGTACTCTCTATATGTATGTATTCAGTCTGGGTTATATCTAGCATATTAATGTTAATTTTTGTAAAAAAATGCATTATAGATGAAGTCTTAGCCTAAAGAAGACCCATGACATGATAGTGCTCTAACTGGATTGACTGTCACACCGACAGAAATATTTCAGAGCATATGTAACCTCTGATTTTATTTTTCCCTTTGGTACATGTCAGGAAGAAAAAGAAAGAAGCATTCTTCTCAGTAGCGAGGTTTTCCCATGCTGAAGCAGCAAGAGTAATTATGGCTTAAGAATATTTATTATTCAAGGAAACAAAAACAAAATAAACTTTTCCACATGATACAGTATGTAGAGCAAAGTAAGTTGTCTGTAGATACTGGGAAAATTCTTGTGCTGTTCAAAGAATATTTTTAATTTCACCACTTAAAGTGATAGTTGAGCTGAATAATAAGATATAAATTCCTTATTGTTCAGTTCAGCTGCAGGAATGCCTTAGCTTTTTACGTAAATAACCGATACAAGGTAAGGACTTAAAGGTTCAAAAATGTAAAGAACTCCCCTGATTCTTCTCCATTGTGAATATCACTCACATATGAATTATAAAGCTAAGTCATGAACTTTGATCTGATCTAAAAATGTTCTTTAAAAGTCCATGGGAAGCTCTATTGTCCATCCCTGTTCACCAATAACCAAACATCGTTGTACCCAAGGACAGACAGCTAATCATCCAAAAGTCAAAAGCAATGCCAAGTAGTTACAGCAGTAAGAAGCATTTAGTGATTCTCTTAAAATATTTTTAAACTCAAGTGTCTTGAGTAGAAGAGGCTCATGGATCAGCAATTCAGAACTCAGTAGCTGATAGCCTACTTTTATTTACATGACCATAACATTTCTGACAGACTTATAGCAAACATCCTACAGGTTTCTGCCTCTGGATTTGTGTGTTCAGCTTCAGATACCTGAAGGATTCAAGTTTGGTTCTTAGTAACAGTGGCTAATTTTGTTTCTTAGTAAGAGTGGCTAATTTTGCAAACTAAGAGGTAACTGTAAAAGTAACTTAAAATACTCAGAGCAGAAAACCGATACATACAACTATGCATAAATTATCACCACTCTATACAACAAAGCACTTTTGGAAGTTACTTTTTCAGACATTCTTATTGTCCAGTAACCCAGAAAACCATTTTGTACTATCAAATTAGCACAACCCAAGGTACAGACCGACTGATCTTATGGTCTATTACAAAGCAAATGAGATGAGTAATAAAAATATTCTATTCATGGAGGCTGTCTCTATGCAGGAAGCTTATTCATCTACATTAAGAACAAAACACTTCTGATACTATCAAAACAGGATGCTGGCAGAATAAAATGTAGTATTTTGGACATGTGTCTAGGGATATTCACTTTCATTTGAACAACTTACATGGAAGCAGAAAACAGAAAGTTTGAGATTGTTTATAAAAATACCTGTGTCTGAGGCTCAAGTTTTGACACAGGTTGGAAGAATCATGCCACAGCATCAAGAAAGCACCTTGCCTCACCTAACTAAGGCTGCTTAAAACTCATACATGCTCCCTTATCAGGCACCAGAGTGAAGGCAATCCATCCCACCACGAGCAATCACCATCAGGAATTTTGATATGAATACAAAAACCCAGCTCCATGAGTCACATCAGCAAATACTCAGACGAGAGCAGCACCTGCATCTGAGGACTTTACTGCAGTTCAAGATCAGAAATTATTCCAAAATCACTTCTGGAATAAACCATGAGAGACTTCAGCACCAGCATAAGTAACGACTTCAGACACAACAAATAAATAATGAAACATGATGAACAAAATCTAGAGCTTAAACCATTCAGTTATACTTAGAAAATATCTGGATACCAGATTATGCTAGGCTTGCATAATTAAAAGATGCAGAGAAATCTGATCAAAAGAACTGTTTTCTCTCTCTCCCACACCCCATCTTCGTCCAGCTAGCCATTTTTAACTGCAAGTTTCACTTTGAAATTTAGGCATTTTATATTCCTCAAAGTGTATTTCCACTCTTTAGATCTGTTCTACAGACACTGGATATATGGCACAATTCATTCTTTCCTCAATTGCCCACATTCTCTAATATACTAGAAAAAGGGAAAGCAATAAGTGCATTTGAAAACTGACTTATCTAGAAACCAGCAAAAACTCTTGCTATCTTAAGCAGCACGAGGGTAGCAGAGCGAAGCGTCAAGCTGTCACTTCTCTTTGCAGTTATGGGATGGAAAGAACCAACTGTCTGCTAATTGTTATTTCACAGTTTTTGTCAGGTTTCAACAGTTGGTATCAAACACAGAGGAGCCCACCCCAGCTGGCTGTGTTTCCCTGTAACTCCTTCCCTCCCAGTATCCTCATTTGCCTCATTATATACATTTTGGGCAAGGATACCAAGAAGATGCACTCAGCATTCCAGGCTCTGGTGGGGGAGTGTGATGTGTAAGATGCTGTTGTTAGAGCTTTTGCAGGAATATCTTGCCTCTTCCCCACTCACTTTAACTTTTGCCTCCTACCACTCTACTGTTGCTGGCATCAGCCAACATTTCCCTGAGCAAAGCCTCAGGCACTCTCTGGCAGAACTTCTTGGGCAAAGGTCTGAGCTTAATCTGTTGCAACAGGCTGCAAATTCTGTAGTAACTTTGTTTAAATATATCTCCAGGTTTCACAGTTAATAAGTCATTATAACAGAAATATACCAGACATTTCAGAAACTACTGAAAAAGAAAAGAAAGGCACCTCTTCCTAATTTCTGTATTTCAACTCCCTAGACTTTTCTCATTCCAACTAGAAGAGACATTTCTAAGCCCTATTCCACACAGGCTGGTCCATGGTTGTAGAAATTGAAGCTTAGCCCAGCAACATCATCTTTATCTAAGAATCAGTGCAAATCCTCACACTTTATCTGGGCAAACCTCCCATGCAAAGCCCAACCAAGAAACCCACACAAGACCCAGAAGCAAGATGGTTACATTAAGCATTAATCCTGAAAGCCCAGGCATCAAAAATAAATTCAAAATACTTCTGAATAGTCTATTTCTCTTACCTCATGGGTTCTGGTATCGCTCCCATTTTGCCCACAGTCTGATACTGAAAATAAGAATAGCAGACTTTTAACATCAGGACAAATAAAATTTAAAAAATCAAAACACCATGAAATATCTGTTTCTTATTTCAGTGACATTTCTAGAAGTGGAATAATGAAAATTAATCAATATTTAGTTGAAACTCAACTCAGGCAAGTATTATTTAAAAAAACAACTATTTCACTTTTTTTTTAAAGTATACTTGGTTTTAAAATACTGGAACACAATAGGACAAACTGTCTAAAATTGTAACTTTTTCAAATTCTTGAAAGAACAAAACACAGTCAGAACCATTGTCCTCTTTATCTGAATTTAACAGACACAATGCAACTCTAACTTTTAATGGCCATTTAATTGACACAGTGCTGAAGTAAACTTCAGCTAAAGAGACCATTTAAAATATATGCAGAAAAAAGAGTGAAGGATATCCCAAGAGTAAAAATTACATCAGTGGCCCAAAAGACTTACATTGTGAAAGAATATTAAAATGATTGTGATTAGTGACTAGTGAGAATCTGTCATTTCCCTCTTTTAACAATATTTATGCAGGTCACAGTTTGCAACATCCAACTTACAAGGTAACTTGTCAAATTTGTAGTAAGAGAATTCTTAAAAAAACTAACATCAAGACCTCACATTAAAACATGACATTCAGACAACTTAAATGCTTAGAATCTGTTCCATAAATTACGTGCATCAACCATTTTCATTACATTCCCCCTGGATTTAGTATTAAATAAGGAACAAAAAGACACCAATTATGATAATTAGGAAATAACACCCACTATTAGCACACTTTTGCTTTCCAAAGCATTACTGAAAGACATGTCCATTACTGCTATTTCCAAGGTCTCTTGGCTCTCCAAAGTGTGGCTTTTTTGTACAACAGTAAGTCACTAATTATGCTTTTAGGGCAGTATTTTAGGTTCAAGGCTGAGCGTGTTAAAATAGGGTGTATGAAAACAGTTGTTGTGGGCTTCATGCAAGTATGTCTGTATTAAGGCCCCTCTGAGAGGATAACATCACCCTAAATATCTTGGACATTGAAAACCTGTGAAGGTAAAGAAGTTGGACCGTAAAATGTAACCAGGGTTTACTAATGATCTTCTTACTTCTCCATCTTCATCACATTTCTTTTAGGCATAACATCAGACACACAGTGCAAGGATCACATGTGTAATTTCACATATTCCCATGCAGGGAAAAACAACAATTCAATTATACAGAAAAAAAATTAATCACAGATGCACAGAATGGTTGAGGTTGGAAGGGACTTCTGCAGATCATTCCGGCCAACTGTCCTGTAAAAGCAGGATCAACACAGTAGGCTGTCCAGGGCCTTGTCTGGCTGGGTTTTGCCCATCTCCAAGGATGCATATTCCACAGATTCAAGATTTTGCTTTACTCAGGTAAACTCACCTGCACTTGGCATGAATTTAGATTTAAGATGCCTATAGTCAGCATTTTGCTCAGAGAAGTTCGAAGTTAAGATAATGGCACAGCTTCGCAACCACAGTCTGAGGAGTAAGTGCTGAAGAGGAAAAGTAAATCTCTCTTACTGTGGCTACCAAACCCTTCAGTTAAAGCAGGAATGATGTGAGTTTATAGGTCTGACTTTTTTTGCTGTGAGGGCTTGGTCTGAGACAAGAGCATTTGCACAGGTAATCAAATAAGTCAACATCTTCAAGTCGCTTTGAGGTTATCAAGCAACCAAATGCTCTGAACAAACTCAAAAGATTTAACAACAGTCATAAACAATTCTTTGTTATTTGGGTTGTGTGTGGGGAATTGTTAGTTTTTTGTTTTCTGAAAATGAAACATTACATATGGGATTAAGATCTGCTCATAGCAACAGTTCCCACAAATACAGAAAGTAGTTGTGTCATCCTCAGTGTTCTGTCCCTACACATTGGGTGGAAAATTTGGAAAAGAAGTCTCTTGAACCTGAATAATCAGTGCATTGGGTGGAGCACTCACTTTGCAGCACTAAATATTCACCTCTGGAACTGAGCTCAAATCCAAGTCAAACTGATGTAACAGAAAATTCTCCGAACAGAGCATTAACAACAAAACATCTTGTCAGAAATCAGCTTCAGAAAGATTATGCCTACAGCAATTTTTTTTAGTATTAGCTGTTGAACCTTATGGTCAGGGTATTATAGAGCTGTAGTCTGAAAGATAAGTCCTTAATACTTTGTTTTTCCTTTCAAGATTGCAACTGCTAAATTAGATACTAAGTTTGTTGAAACTTTAGGTCTTTGTTTAGATCTCTGAAGGATTTATCAACAGAAAACTCAACTTCACAGGGAAAAGCACTGAGCCAAGAGGCTGAAGAATAAATATTCAAGCTGAATTCCCATAAGACCAAGTTTTGGGGCACATAAAAATACATCTGTATCTCATCCTTCCCTGATCATAATCATTTTCCCCATCTGGAGAAACCAGTTCTGTCTGAGTGAGAGAGAGGACTTCCAAAAGGCAGGAAGGCACAAAAGTGCTGTTGAGTGTTACTTTACCATACTTTTCTCACTTGCTGGATCCAAACAGCATCAGCAGTGCAATGTCTTGAGAGAGGTGGTTTTCTGTGCATGTCTGATTTTGGCAGAAAAAAATAATTCTAGAAATCCTGCTGAATTCCCAACCGAAACTGCACAACCACAGGTTCTCAACAGGTAGTTGTACTCTCCGATGTTAACCTGTGGTTAAATATGCCTTTTATATTTATTCAACTTCACAGTAGTAAAATGTTTGGTTTACTTTTGCTAATAGCAATAATGCAAAGGTCACATAATGAGACAGCTTCAGAGTACACTCAGGTGCAGACGTGTTCTCAGCAACGGGGCAGCCATAGGTGGCGTCCCCGAGTACTAAATTCTTGAAGCCTCATCACGACAGAACCATTTCCATCACTACAGAAACATACATTAAGACAGATAACAGACAACTATGCAACATTTAGTCTCTCACCACAGCCTTGAATAAAGCTTTAGGTCAGCACATTGGCACCGATGAGACAATACAAAGTGAGCCAGTGACTTCAGCGTAACAAGTCACACACAGAGGTATTTCCAAACCCCCAGGCAGAATGGGTATGAAACAAAATGCCTTAAACTCCAAAATTAACATGTTAGAAGAGTTTAATCAAAACTACACTGTCCCCTCAGTGATAATTGGTGCCCCTCTTCTCAGATTTAGAGATAAAAGAGCTCTGCGGTAAAACAGTAGTACTATCAAAAAGAACTCGTGGCATCACTGTTCATACTTGGCCTATAGGATGAAGAAATGAAGTATTAATTTGCACCATATACAGGGCAGTGCTCTAGGAAAAAGACAGATGAAAGAACCCGGCTTCTCTTTACTGTCTATTATAAGGATTTCCATTAAAATAATTAAGAAGTGGTTTAAAAAGCTTTTCCCCTTTCATCCACCTCATGCAGTCTTTTTTTTTTTTTTCATTAGAAGCAGGAAAGAAAGACTGGAAGTGGATAATTTTGACAAACATTTGTGATAAAAAGAAGCATATGCCAAAGTAGTGCTGCAGGGCTGGCATGAAATGAGCCCATGTGACCCAGCTGAGTTCACAGAAGCGTGCTTTCCCCCTGATTAATACTAAATCTGGCTCTAAGGAAAAGTACTTACCTGACCAATTGGTTTTGTATAAGAGGGAGCAGTGCAAACTTGGGAAGGAAATGCTTCAATTTCAGAATAAATATTTTAGAAGTAGTATTTTAGAAATATATGTGTTTTCTTAGGAACAGAAAATTTCAGCTCAGAGCCTGAATGAAAAGGCAGAGATTTCATCAATAAGCCCCAGGCTTATTCCTCCAGCAAAGCTCTACATTTCACATTCCTTACTCTGACATTTTCTTACTAGCTGTCCTCTGAGATAATAAAGCAGCAGGCTGCAATCCGATGATTTCAATTCTGTGGAGGATTTGGATCAGATGCTTCTTCTTAGATACACTATTTCATATTTATATTAGTGTGAGAGGTATTAGAGTTCACAGAAGGATCACAAAAGGCTTTTTTTTTAAGCTACCGATTTTCCAACTAATGTAAAGCAGTGCTAATGAATGAAATCATTAATTTTAAGGTTCATTTCAATAACCTCTATTCTGGAAAAGTCTTCCATATTCTTTCATTACACATTCCATTCCTGCCTAGAAGGACAATGAGGAATTACAGAATTCTCAGAAGCTGCAGAAACAGGTTTTTAAAATTTATTACTATCCACATTTTTTTTCCAAAATTGTTACTGATAAGTTACACTGGTGGGGGAGTTATGCTGTTAGTGTCAAAGCTTTCATGCTCGACAAAAAGAGATGCAGAACGTGTAAACATGTAAAATTATACCTGACATTTTCAAGTTATGCAGGATCTATAGGTTACAATTTTACTTCTCTTAGTTTTATTTGAAATATGCAATTTGAAAATAGTACCTCTCAAGATACTGTAACATTCACAGTGTTTTCAGAAAGTGTTATTTTGCCATATGAAGAGACCCTTCTTAATAAGTACTGTGCAATGATTTAAACTGCTTTGTACACCACAGAGAGCAGGCAGCCTGACAGCTCCTGAAATTACTGTTAGAACAGAGTTCAACTGTTTGAAGCTCTGAGAATCACATTCTAATGGCCTTAATCTATCTGCCTCTTTCTTTTGTCAATACTCACTCTCAATGAATACATCATGAAATGCTTCCACGTGTGAAGTCACAGATTAAAGCACATTCCTCTCCATGGAAAAAAACTTTTCTTATTAGGCTACAATAATATCCCTAAAAGCGCTGTGGAAACAGACTGGGAAAAGCTTGAGATCAACAGGAATTGCTGTTATCTCAATGAAAACAGGATAAAGTCCTGAAGAACGTTTACTTGCACTGATCAGTGATAGACCCAAAAAGTATGACAAACCAAGTTATTATAGAGGGCATTTTTTATGTCCATAAAAATTTATTCTGAGCTAAGTGTGCTCCAAGATCTTCCATCTTTCTGACTCAATCATTCTGGATGCTATTGCTTCCTCATTTGCATTAGTTCAACACTTTGTGCATCTGGTAATTAATGAATTATAATTAATTAAATACATTATATTTGTTAAATATGTGCTGGGAAATACAAAGATACAACAGAGAAGTGAATTTGTCACAGTTAAAAACATATCAGTGAAGATTTCCAATGTCAATCACATTAATAATTGACAAACCTTTAAAACACTTCAGTACTACTTTTACTATTCATACTTCACTAAAATAGCAGTGAGGACTCTGTAGGATTCAGGCTTATTTCAAAAGAAATACAGCAGGAAAAATAGCTGGACTTATAGAAATTTTGGTCCAAAAAAAAAAACAACAACCCTGTGATTAGTTATGTTTTATGTTTCTGATTTCTACCCCCTCTCAACACAGTCAAATACTAAATTAACAAATAACAAACTTCGTTTGTACACTGATAATACCTGCCAAGAACCCTTATTACCTAAGATATAATCATGGTGGACAAACTTTGAAAGTCACCTAACAAAGAAATGAAAGTTTTAAACTCAAAATTGCATCTGCATAACTTTGTAATTAAAAGCTATTTTACAGCAAAACAATCTACATTTCAAAATAGACAGAATCAGTGCTAAGAGGTTAAAAAAATATAATCAGTGTATTTTATTACAAAATTAACCAATACTAGGCTGCTCCAAGCTTATTACTGAAGCACTAATAATTACAACACTCAAATATCACACAAACTGGACGGAGAGGAAGAAACTACATATGTTGTGTGACTTCCAGAGAGACGAAAAACCTCAGAGCACAACTCTCACTGTACTTTTTTGCAACAGATTTTAGCACAGCCACTGATTTACAAAAGAATTTCCCAAGTAAGGCAAAACATCCAGCTAGTGATTTATGACAATGGTAGGAAGTGCACTTGGAGCTGGGGCTGCTCCCAGAATTTTTGCAAGTATAGCACAAAAAAGTCTCTGTGATACAATTGGCTTCTATGGGCAAGTATATGATAAACACAGCATTCTGCAGCTCTGTGAAGCAAGAACAAAGACCTGGCTTAAATTATCCTAAAACTTTCATAAATTTTTTCATTAATTAATACCTTAATTAATTAAGGTATTCATTAATACCTCGAAATAGGCAAAATTGCTTACAAGAGAAGATAACATTTCTATCAGAAACTAAGTTATTTCTCATGGCCATCAGGTTCTGCCAGGAATTGATCTCTTAGATTATAATTTACTTTCTGGTTTTCATTTTTCATGCTTTCCATGGTAAATGCAATTAGCTTAGCTCTATGACTAAGAGTATTTTCCTCTTTTTATTATTTATAATTTATATTCCTTATAATCATATCCAGCTTGTCTTTGTTTTTGGAAACCATAAGAAAAAACAATCTTACAGATAAGGCTGGAAGCTTTGATAGACAACATTCAGCTGATATGTGGATCTTCCTAATTTCTCTTACAGTTGTTCCCAAGATCACTACGTCCAACATTTCTTAGGATAGAGCCCTAGTGACTGCACACTGACTGAAATCTAAACAGAGTATTTTTGAAAGTTGTCCTTAGGACAACTAATTACAAAGGACCCTGCAGCAGCAAGGAAAGGATTTGAAGGACAGTAGGATTTGCAAGGTGTTTAAGAATGTCCCCTCTTAACTCTGGTATTAAACAGAACACTTGTTCAGCTTGCTGTTGATCATAAGGATTTCTCCTCCAAGATTCAGAGTGATTTCATCACTTATCAGCCAAAAGATGCATCAGAACTGTTTTAATGAAATTAACTTTCTCTAAGACAGAAGTTTACAACTGAAAGAGGCAGTTCACAACTCACTTTCAGGAAAGAAGAACCAGTAATACAATTTAACTAATTTAATTTTGATATCAAGTTGTGTAAGAGTTTTATAATTAAATAATACAGAAGAAATCTACTCTTGGAACTAAGATAAGATCTATTACTTGACAGGTTGTATAGGATTTATAGAGGCATCACAGAAATATGACGTTATTCTTTTTAATGAATGGTCCCAACACAAATTAGGTAATTAAGTGCAGAAAGCACAGACAACAAGAAAGCTCCATATAAATTCTGTTAATGACTTTGATGTCTTCAATAAATCCTCTGTCATATTTATTGTTCTAAATCCAAAGTGATGTTTCAAAGCAATTACAGTAGTGGATTCTTTATTTTCCTGTCACACATTAATTCAAAGCAGCATGCTGAAAGTCAATCAGCAGCACCATAATGTCTTCATGCTGTTGTCAGTGGCCAAAAGGCAACACGTGGCAGCCACCATAAACAGTTAAATCACTAACTCTTCATGAACAGGAAAACTTTGAGGTCTTTTGTCTCACAGAGGATATTTTAGCAGAACACAGGTTTTCCAATGGGACCTGGCTGCACAGCTAGCAGAAGAACCACAGAGGAGCTGTTTATGAAGCACGTTTCAGTGGGCTCTGGATAAAAGCGCCCCAAGGAGCCAACTCGGCACAGGGGCCATGGGAAGCACAGCTCTCTCCCAAGCACTGGGCAGTGCCCTGCACTCGGGCCTGGCCACAGGGCTGGAGTGCGCTAACACAACCGCACAGCCCCGTGCCTGCCCCTGGACCCAAAGCTCAGAGCAAGCTATTAAGCAACAAAGTATAGCAGACTTCATGTCCCCATGAAACACTCACTGAAAGAGAGATCCAAACTTTTATTTACATGTCTAACTGTTCACAGCCTGGGTTTTGGATGACCACCACGTGAGGTAGAGCAAAGGCAAGGAAGCACTGCCCAACACTGGGTTTCTCTGACGCATTAATTGACAGCTGAGTAACAAAGATGCCTTATGCTTTCAAAACTGCTGTTTTAGCAGACTAGAACAAAAATGAAAAGGGGAAAGGCAAAAGAGAAGTCAAATGTTTTCCAATTATTTTTAAATCATTCTGTAATTATTCCTTTCTTTCTGAGCCAAAACACTTAGATCAGGAAAGGATTGTTTGGAGGTGTTAGTGTCAGATGCACTCAAGTCCTCTTTAGCACAAAATATCCTCAACAAGGGACTGGTGCCATGCTGTGTGTGTGGATCTACACAAAGAAACAATTCAGACTGGGGCCATATAGGCTTCTTTTACCCATATTCATAGTTATACAGGCAAAGAAGAAATAGTACTACTACTAGCAGTTAAGTACCGCTAAAAGTGTTTCACATTTCCGTAATAAAATCCTATCTACAAAAGTTGTTTCCCTGAAAATAAACAAAAGAAGATATTTGTTACTCAATGTTCACACCACTTTTTCAGCCTTTGAATTACCTGAAAAGCTGCCAGCTTTTCCACGAAAACAGAGCATAGTGTCTCTGTGCTATTTTCTTTGAATATGCTCTTGATTTACCCAGTAAAAAAAACATGTACCTCTCCAGCAAAATATTCTGAGCCGTTTGCTGCAACTTTGGCTGTAGTTTTGGCAGACTTCCAGGGCTATCCACTCAGCACGTTTCAAAGCAACCCAGAATCAGCAAGCAAGCTGAAAAGTTCTCAGCCCCTCCTTGTGTTCACACATTGGCCTCAAAATGGTTATACAAATGTAAACACAATAGTAATTTTTTCTAGTGTGCCTCTGGAGCACATTTTCCATTTTAATTTTTTTTTTGTTAGGTCTTGGTTGCTCTGCAATATGAGCCATTGCACAGTAAGGGTGAACAAGGGAGATTCACTTCAAAACCACATTCCTGATCTAGAGCAAAGACCTGGTGAAAATGCACTCTCTTTTTATTTTATTACAAAGACTTGAATACTTATACCGAGTTTTCCTGTTCGAGCTGAGACTATATCTGGTTATTTACTTGAATATTTAGCAAAAGTGAAAATCACCCAAGATATGGGCTGTTGTTCAGTCCTCAGACCAGCCAGCCAGCCAGTTCAAACCCTTTTCTGGTAATAGTCCTTCAAAGAAATCTGCAAGACTGTCACCTGCTGAAGTCAGGGGCACCCTCGCTGCAGAAAGGGAGCAGAGCGTGGTAGTCACTAGTCGAAGAAAGATATTATTTAAAGATAGGGATATAGGCAGAGATAGCATTTTGCCTGTCTTTCCACAATAAACTTTTCCCTTGCTTTATTTGAAATACAACATTTTCTCCTCTCTCCTGAGGACAGTTTTATATATCTAGGGAGCTATGAAACTCCAATCAACCAATCAAAACACCAAGATTCTATTTTTACAATTAACAACTGATTAAATGATGAGCTATTTTTACAACAGGGATCAAAACAAGAAGCTGAATAGCAGCAAATTATGCCTCTTCTGGTATTTCTAAGACATGGTGATTTTTACTACAGTAAATACCAATTTTATGGCTGTTCTGTCTGACTAATTAGAAATGAAACTGCAGAGATGCACTTCACATTTAGCAAGACTTATGTAGATTTTATATCACTAAATCAAAGATTACATAGTTCATTCTCTAATCTTTTAAATGGGGATAAATAAGTAAGAAATCTTATTCTTTAAAAAACACAACTTTAATAGACCTTTAAGCCATTTACAACACTGCTTATATTAAGATTTCACACTTTAAATTCTTGTTAAATATACCAAATTTGTGAATTATTGCCATTATATTTACTATGGTCAGGATAAAAATCCTTTTTCAGTGGGAAGAAAACAATCTGACAGTTTAGGAGGAATGCATTCATTTTAAAGTTAAGAACTCCCAAACACAAACAAACATTCAAATCCTATCATCACCTCCAACTGTACTGTGTTTGCATGTCCTGGGAAAACTTCCTTTACTTCTGTCAGCATATACCAACATTTGTTTTTCTGCAGTGCAACCTCTTTGTATTGTTTATCTTCTGCAAAATGAAGTTATTATTTTTTCCTGGACAAGGAGTTTCTATGTAATCTTAAGGAATAGATCAATCTATTTTAAAATCAAGTATATTCATCTCTGTTTCTAACAGCCATCTGAGTTTTAGCTAGTTTCAAAGCTAATGCAATAAAATAAAACTTGGTAAGTGAAAGGTTGTGTCCTGACTGAAAAGAATTCTTGGATTACTTTAACTGTATTCATACTTTCTCAAAGGCTTTTCATCATGTCTCACATGCTGAGACTTTTTATTCTTACCAGTTAAATTTGTTCCAAAAATCTCAATTCACAAGACTGTAGCCAGTGTTGCAAGACTGAGCAATACAGATGAGGTTTCTTGAACAGAGCAGGTCATACGAAGCAGGACTCCTGGTTTTGTACTTGCCTCCAGGCACAGGAGCACATATTTAACGAACAGATGATGAATTGCCCAACCACCCTCTGTCCGCAAGAACAAATACAGATTCTTATTATTTTTTGCAGGTGCAGTACTATAAGATTCAGCCAAATTAAAAATTCAGCTTTTATTATCTTCAACACAAAGCAAGATTCTTCTAATATTTTTGTGCCTATCATAAACTTAAAAATCAAAGTAACTGACTATCATCCATAAAATGAATGTTTCTTGAAGCTCTTTGTAAAACCAAATGTTACATCAGAGTTTCTTTTAAGTATTCTAGAACAAATATTTCTGGTGGCTGGGAAAATTCCTCATTTCAAAACTTCAGTTTTTATCGTAAAAATTAACCCAACAAAATTCTTTTTGCTTTCTGTTCTAAATGTACTGATTTTCTATAAAAAGATAATCTATTTGCAGTGTATTTTAACCTCCAAACAAAACATAAGCACTGTCATGCAAATATTCTAGATGTAAAAGCTAACCAGAATAACCCAGTTTCATCCTGTATGTTTAAATCCCACCCATTTTAAAAATCTGTGGTTTAGGATTTTAAAAACCATTTATTTAGTGCAGAAATTGTCTATTCTTTTCAAATGACATAAACCAGTGTTTTTTCAGAATTATAATTCACAATAGCAGTTTGTGGATCTCAAGAGACACTCCAATCTGCTGCCCAAGCTTTCACCGTTTTGCTTCGAACTTTATTTTACTCTAATTTACCACAGCAAATAATACTCTAATTTACCACAGCAAATAAAAAAGAACTACTTGGAAAACACATGCACGGGGACACACACACACACACACGCATTGACCTTCATCTGAACTTGTTAGGGAAACGTAATGAAACAGATAAAAACAGTGACAAAGGGGATAATGACGATATGTAATATAGATTTTCATTTTTTTTTCTGGAAACAGAGATAGGGTCTTGATGCCTTGGCCCTACTACAAGTGACACTCCCCTTCTCAGTTTATGCAATAAGTGAGTGAAGGTTATGAAAGCTTCGCCCATGTTAGGCTGTGAGACTGAGGTCATACTGCTACACTGAATCCGCAGATTTCCCCTTTAAACCTCCTGCAAGCGAGGAGAACACGCTGATCATTAACCACTTACTCCCTCCACACAGCACAGCTAACATATGAAGGTGAGTGGTTTGTGACCTTTAACAGTTTTTCTCTAAAACAACAGAAGTTTCTGTGAATCACAGTCACATGAAGATTATTTTAGGGAAAGAACCATTTCTGGCACAGGCAGTCTCCTAAACAATAGTTTAGTTTTGGCTTTTTTATGAGTCTCTCAGAACAGTGCTGTATTAAATAGCACAAGCAAAAAGAGTCACACTAAACTGTAAAAAAAAAAAAAAGCATTTCATGTCTGTTTGGGCCTGTGATGATATCTAACACTTGTCTGGACTCTATAGCCACTACAAAATGTTGACAAAGGAGCTAGAAATTCTCGTAGCTGTTAAGGCAGGATACTTAAAAACTCTAACAGCTAAACAAAGAAGCTCCACATCTTCTCACAAAATTTCACTTTTTTTAGTATTGCTAATTTGTTTTTTCTGAATGAAAAGGTCTTTTTCTCTTTTCTGCCTGTCCCAAATGAATTACAGTAACCAAGTAAAATCTTAAACCAT
The DNA here is from genome assembly GCA_013400235.1 of Oriolus oriolus. NCBI lineage: Eukaryota > Metazoa > Chordata > Aves > Passeriformes > Corvidae > Oriolus > Oriolus oriolus. The sequence continues at coordinate 169,443 of VXBT01003965.1, forward strand.
ATTGCTCACTACACACATCCATCAAAGAAAGATCTGAATGTGAATTAATCCCATGCCAGATTAGGAGAAAAACAACCACAGATGTTCTTAGGACACATGATACAGTGTGAAATATGCCTGAATACCTGTCTAGTATCAAATATATTTGGAAACATTCTGGAACAAAAGTGAACACAGTACTGAACTCGTAAGGTTTCACCAAGGAAGCAGAATTAATTCACAGCGACCTGGGATTTGTTCTCTTAAAGAATCCAAGTGTCTCCACGGAGTATTTATTGAGATGCATATTTCCTAGGCTTTCTTATCCTTTAATGGCAATTTATCATGGGGTTTTTCAAATTGCTGCAGCTACAGATTTGAACCAAATAAAACAATAAAAAAACAGAGCCTCAAATAAACAATTGAATCATGATAATAAAATTTTTGTAGCTTGTGCCTCTAAAACCATAGTCTATGGCAATTTCCAATTTCAGCTTTCCTAAACAATGGATTTCATTGTAAAAAATTATCCTATTGGTGTAATAATTTGCAATCTAACTGTAAATACAATCATCGTGGTTAAGAGAGGGGAAAAAAAGTTCTCCAGAAGTAGGAAATACTTTACTATGGAGTAGAAGTAACAATTTGTGAAACAGGGTCAATTTTAAAAATAATTTTGTCTTTTCCATCCATTGTGCAGTTGAAAATTCTTGTTTGTGGTGTTATAAGGCTATAAATCAAACAAAATAGGAAGTGTCTCCTCAAGCCCTCAATGAATAGGGTACCAGCTGCAATAAGAGTGTCGTGGAATGAAAGCTGTGCTATATTCAATTTTAAAAAGCTTTAAACATCAACAGTAATTATTCTAGTTGTGTTTTATTGTACAATAATAAAGTACTGTTCTTGGCAGCTCCCAAGTTTAAGCAGAGAATTATTCAATATATTTTAGCATTGTTTACATTTAATTTTAGACTAGCCAAGATTGGTTGTGTGACCCTAGTCCCAGGTCAAATAACAGACCTTCTACCTTATTATGTGATTTCAAGCAAAGTCCCAACTGAGCTAAAATAAGGAAACTGCAAAGGAAAGAGGAAGCAAGTTCAGGCATCCTCCAACACGGCTGATTGTAATAAATCAGCTGAACAGAAAAGTGAAGAAATATTCTTCCTAAGATACAGGCAGGATGTTTGTCCAGCTTCACAAAACCATGCTCGGGTACTGCATTAGCAGTTTTACCCTTGTGCATCTTAATCCTGACTTTTAATGGGGTTATACTTAGAAAAAAGATTATACAATTATATCTTTTCCATCTGGTCTTGAAACTAAAGATCAAAAAGCAAGTAACATGCTTCTGTCATTTGAAACTTATCCCAGGAATCATCAGTGCTCAGCTGCCACACAAAGAGAACAAAGTTCCATCCCAAAGCCAAGATAGGATTTCCTAGTGCATTTACTGGGGAGAGAATGAACAGTTACTTCCACAGGGATTTCACCTGGAATGGGGAATAAACAAATGAGAAACACTTAAGAGAGAAGAAAGAGACAGATGGCAGTTACAGCATAACTCTCATGGCCAAGTCTTTAATAATCTTATTAAAAATAAGGCCTCTGGGCATGTTACTTGGAAGCTATTTTCCTTTTTCTTTTTTAACTTTAAAGTTTGTTTGTAATTCGCCATTGAAGAATTCTCTGTTCAAGAGAAGCTTCTTTCCACTTATGATGACCAAGACTATAAACTTAAAATCTAGACTTAGATTTCAATCCTCTAATCCAAAGTCTTTTTTTACCCCCTTTAAAATTAGCTAAAGAACTTCAATACAAGCCCATTTTCAACATCAGGCTGTCACAATATTATGCAATTTTCATAAGATTCCTGAAATATCCTTTAGGATCAATACAAAATAACACAACTTTTCAACATGACATATAATTCAAGACTGAACAAGTTGGTCCATGCTATGCTGAAACAACCTAGTAAGAACCAAGATACCAAATATATTGTTCCATGAAGCTTGCAAATTAATTAACATCTTTCTATGACACTTTAAGACCATTCTTGTCTACATCCCTCAGAAAGGATTGAATCAAAAAAATAAGTGTGTGAATAAAATATCCTGACAGACGCTGCTTGCTTTGCTTCAAACAAATTTAGGCTTTTACTACAGGTCTCTAGAGAATTCCAAACGTTCTGAAAAGCACCAATCTTACGTAAGTTATTGTCTAGGAAACAGCTGCCAGATGGGTGCTAAATACGCCTTTGTACATCTATGTTTCACACGTCACAGCCACCTCTGATTTAGAAATGCTGTAAACCTGTACAAAGCAGGGGCATTTTTTCATGCTCAGAAGATTGCCACCCCCAGCTAGATATCCAAAGTAAATGCACACAGTATTCAGTATCTACATAAATGATGGGAATGGTGGAACTGAAAGAACACTCTCCAAGTCTGGGGGTGACATCGAGTTAGAAGGAGAGGGAGATACAGCAGAGACAAAGCCTCCTCAGGAAGAGAGAGCAGAGCAGGCTGGAGGACTGGGTTAACAAGAAATGTGCGAGCTTTAGCAAAAATAAATGCAAAGCTTTGCATGTAGGATGAAATAAACCCCAGCAGCGACTGAGGCTGGGATCTCACTCGCTCAGGTGTGGCTTTGGCAGTGCTGGTGGGCACAAAGCTGAACACAGGACAGCAGCTGTCCCACAGCAACAGTGAGGGCAAACCCTGCCCTGGGCTGTGCGGGCAAAGGCGTGTTCAGCAGACCAAGGGATGGGATTTCACTCTGCCACACCCAGAACACTGGGGCTCCTTGGAGTTCCCCCACCCTGAGAGACACTGGCAAACTGGAGAGCGCCACCAAGCCAAAGACATGGCTGGAGAACTGGAGGCAGGAGGAGACGCTGAAGGAATGGAGTTTACTCAGCCAAAAGAAATGAAGGTTTGGAGGATCTGATCAAACTTGTGATATCTAAAAGGTAGTTATGGAGAAGGTAGATATTATCTCTTCACAAGGATAAATGGTGCTGGGACAAGAGGAAACAGACACAAGTACCTTCAGAAGGAAATCCATACGGCAATAAGAAAAAAATTCTTCATCATGAGAAGAATTCAACATTGCAACAGATTGCACAGAAAAGTGGGAGAATCCCTTCAATTCAAGCTGCACCCTATAGAAAATCTCTATCTTGTTTCAATTCCCACTCTTGGCAAAATTCTAAATGGTTTTAAAAAAATAAAACCACCATAATTTCTAAATATTAATTTAAGTTTTTTGTGGTTACCTAGACTTTTGGTGGGACTGGTGGACTGCTAGTTAATTCTAGTGGACGGTTAGTTAATTCTCTGTTTATGTGTTTCAAATGTAACCTTCTTCCTTCATGTGAACTACTAGTTTGTTTCCATTAATTCCATGGAGATCTAAATTGCAAGTGAAACACACAGTCAAGAAATACGAAAAATAAATTTTCCCAAGTGGTTTCTAGATGAAACAGGCACGTAAAAGTCACTCAACAGAGTTCAAACTCCAAACTGAAATTATTTTTTCTCCCCCAGCATGCACTCCTAGGCTTTTCAGATGTTTACAACTATCCATGGGGTTTTTTTCTTAATGAAAACTTATTTATGTGCTGGCAAAACTGAGGTATTTAAGCAGCCAGGCTATGAAATTGAACTACATGTCATGAAGTCCATCTCTTTTTATCAGCATCCATTAAAATAACATTTATTTAAATCATATAGTGGTAGCTTAACAAGCTGAAATAAATTAACGTCAAATCAAAGCCAAACTCTGCTGGAAGCACTCCAAACACACTGTTTGGACATACATATAAAGAGTCCCATTTGTGCTGTGCGCCGGGGGAATCCACCGGCCTGACCTACAGCTTAGTGAAATCTGTAGAAATTTTTTTATTGACATGTTGGGCTTTGGATTAGCCCCATGTGTATTTGTTTACTTTAATAAAGACTCCAGTTTCTCCCATGTTAAAAAGCATCTGGTAGTTTCTCAAGTAAATTATATTCAATGTAAAGAAATACTCTGCAACAGTTTCAAGTGTTATCAAAAAGGCAAGACTTTGCCTTTTTATGTAAACCACCCCAGTAGCATGATCATTTACTGTATTTTAAACAACTTCAAGGTTCAGCAATCCTGAGTCGATATCCAGCTAGTAAATACTTCAGTGTTCTAATTAGTATTATATTAGTTAATGGTTTAATGCTGGTTTTTATATGTCCCTTTGAGAATTATCACACTTTATTCCTGATTTTATCTCTAATTTCCATAACAAATTCAATACTGGAGGCTGAGACTCTTCAAATTTCATTTAACCAGGCTCTGAACTTGCAATGATACCAAGCAACAGTTCTCCAATTCTTTAATTCGGTTTTCCAGAATCTACTTTTGGACTGTCAGAATCATGCCACATCCAGATTTAGTTTCTACCCAATACAAGCATGAAAACGACAAGAACAGAAATATAAACTGGAAACAAAGGCAAAAAAGATCTTTTCCAGTGACTGACCACTCATTTAAACAGATAAAGCCTATCCATCTGCAATCATGAATCTAATATTAGTGATACAAAGTCTGAAAGGTCAAAGTCAAAGATCTGCATTTAGCAAGATAGGGAAGGGATTAAAAAGAGAATCATCAAGGCACCAAGCCTTGTCTCGTGTAAACAATCCTGAGTACATCCGTGTTCACAAATAGTGCATAGTGCATCTTAACAAGTAACTTGGGAGATTCTCTCTCTACCATTTACATGACAGTTACAAACCAGCTAATTCAGAGCAGAAATTTGTTAATGGGTAATACATTTATCTGACCATCACTAATGTATAGTTTAGTTTAGAGAACATTACTCTCAATAGCTACATGAAGGGAGAGAGGGATTTAGAGTAACAGGAAGAGAAATCTCTGCATGTATTTTTCCAGGTTAAGTTTTGGTGGTCTCCCTTTGTAAGCTAAAAAATAGCAGACATCATAAAATCCTTAAATAACTTTTTCATTTAAAAGTTAGACATGGTATTGCATGGTTTGAAAATACAAATCATATGACTTAAAATCCTGAGTAACAATCTAAAGGATGGGAAACCCCAAAATCTGTAGGAGCAAAATGCAGCTCACAGAGGAAGGGCTTTCCCCAGTAAATGAGGAGGACTGATTTCTCTGATGACAGAAGCAGTTCCAGTTCTCAAAAACATATTTACCAACAGAATATACATCCCAGATGTTTTACATCGGTAAAATTCCAAGACTCCTATTTGCAAATCCAAGGCCTTCAAGCCTTGGTTTACTGAACTTAGTAATGCACAGGGAACCAATACTCCAGGCTATCAGGTAGGCAGCTTGGGATCAATGAGTGTGGTGGCTAAGGTGACTTCTGTATCAAATATATTCTAAGCAGCATGCGAATGTACAACCAAAATTCACTTCCACTTTTTAACTAAAATAATATTCTGCAAGCACTACACATTAAATAGTTGTGAATCTTTAGCTTGATGTAATCCCAGAAAGCCTGGTCTAAGGTCTCTGCAACTCAATGCCCTCCCTCTTAAAAGCTTCTGTAAGCATATGAAAAGTATATAGACCCGTACAGATTAATCCCATTTGTAATCTGTCATTCTGAAGAAATTTATTTAAAGCTTTTTTTCATTTCGATGGTGAATATTTCTCTATAGTTTTTTTTTTTGCCTGCCCTTGTGTATTAAATCCTACAGAGAGTCCAGAAGCAAACAAAAATATATTAAGGAGGTTTAAAATGTTAGTATTAAGCTCTGTGGGATTTCACATGAAATAGACATTTTTTTCTCATCTGGGGGCAGTGTCAACACAGTGGTTCGTAGTTAAGCTGCAAAATTAGCTCCAAGCTTTACTGGTGAAACTGCTGGACATCAAGCAGGTCCTTGAACACAGCACAAAACTTTTTCCTCCCTCACCATTCCCTTCTCCCAAAACCAGAGAAGCAATGGGAAAACCTACCTGATTTATTAGACCCCTTCTCAGGAATACAGTGGGTCAACTGAAACAGGAGCTTTCTGAACTGAAATACTGCCTTTGCAAATAGGAAAGCTGGACTGCCACAGCACATGAGCCCAAACCCTTCTGATCCACTGTTATACTGCATCAATGTACCTGCCAGCAGAAATTGGGTGTGACTTCTCATGTCAGCAGTTCCAACATATTTAATTATATTTTAAAAGGTCTTCTATTCTGTCTCACATCTGTCAGATTAAATCACATTCCATTCATAAGAAATAATCTTTTCTTATGCCTTTACTTCACATTTTTCCTATGCCTTGCTTCCATGTCCAAATACGCCTCTTCAAATCCTGCTACTGAGATTTCAGGTTATGTTCTCTCTTCCCAGGTAGGGAAGTAAAAGGAGCAGCAGAATAGGATGGAGCACTTAAGAAATCAGTAAAGACCTCCAAGAGCAAGCAATGCTAAACAACACAGTGTTTCTGCCCATTGCCAAAGAATCACTGCATATTACTTTCCTAATGTCCCTGCCAGTTACATACATGCATTGCTATCACACTAGAAAAAACAAGGCTTCAATCCTAAAGGCCTTGCGTGTGCCATCTTTAAAACCTGAGCACTGATGAGGACATAGCAACAGCACTGAATAATTATTTGAACATGACTTTTTATTCAGAGGTGTATAGCCACAATTCTGCATCTGAAAAATTCTTCACCGAACATCGTGCCACGGAAGAATTGCAGGAATATAACAAAATACGTAACAGGTCATGAAATACAAGCTAGTCTTATTTTAGCTGCTCACTAACCAGGGTTAGAAAGCTCCTAAAAGTTTGTATTCCTCAAGAAAAAAAGTCACTTTCACTCCAGGAGCTCCTTGTGGCTGTACCAGCAGGCCTCCCACATAGGCACAATCAGTTCTGCCAGCTCAAACAAGACCTATGTGCTCCTTTCCTTTTGAAACAAAGATCACTGCATTGTTTCCTATTTTCACTTGTACCTAAATAAAATTTAAAGGAACACACTGATGTTTTTTATCATCTCGAATATCAAATTATTCTCTTTAGAAAAAACTGATTCTGTATTATATATCTCTGTCACTACAGTGGTGAATAGCTTACTTTACAGAGTAATAGTCCAGGCTTTTTTCTGAGACCAGCGAGGGGTCAGTTGAATTTACACTGACTGTACAGACACCAGGCTGGTAGGGCAAAGACCTTTTCTGTGTCTGAGTAGAGTTAAGATATTTCCAAAACATTTTGTTACAATATTAGCTCAGGATTTTCCCTTGCATGAGCAAATAACTCATCTAGGTACAGAAATCTTCTGATTTTGTAATACCAAGTACTTATCACATTTTTTCATTACTTAAATTGGGAATACCACTTGTAACTTTATTTATATGACTTTAAATTAAAATCTGTTATGCTTCATCTGATTTTTATAGCTCATAACACACCACAGAAACATATTTTCATTCTACAATTACTGATGCACTTTAATTTTTGTCCTTTCAGATTAAGGAACTATTATTACATTCTAGAAACTCAGACAACTGTTCAAACAATAAAAATAAGCTTAACTTCCTTTACATTTGGAAATGCTGTCTTTTGTTACATTTAAATGCAACTTCAGACAACATAATGAAGAGTAAATAAATCTTTCAGAAAATGGCAACTGCTTTTTTATTTTATAAACCTCCTTCTTTTGGGTGGACATCTGGCACCAACTTCTGTTTAAATTGTCTTTCAAGGCAATAATAACAATAATGCATCTGTGTTTGCTAATAGGAATCTTATAATTCCTTCCTGCTATTGTAAGATGTTTCTGTTAATTTTTCTCTACAAGACCTCTACTGACATTTCAAAGGTTTCAGCACAGTCTGTGAGCACAATCAGGCCCTAAGATGGGCCATGAACTTATCGGGGTCCATTTTCATTTACACTATGAAACAAATCTATCCTATTTATCCAGAGAATCAGGAAAAGAAAAAACTGAGGCATCATTTTAAGCAGTAGAATGGAGCGATTCCAGAATGATGTGGTTTGACTGTATATTCACAAACATCAACGTTTCAGGCTACCAAGTAATTAGCCCAATGTATGAGATTTTGCTGTTCACACTGGAAATCTGAGCCCTTCTCACTCCGGTGATCCCTTTCCAATGCCCTTCATTTATTCCTCCACTGTTTCACTTCACAATAATATCCCTCTGAGGTTACCCAGAGACCTACTTCTGCTCTGGCAAGTGAAAACCATACCCTTTTGCCCTGCACTTACTCACTTCTCCAAGTCCTCCATGATTTTCCATCTCAGCAGCTCTGTCAGCTCACCCATCGTCACCATGATGCAAGCTGCTGCTTCTGCCATATCCTACCTTGGTACGAACCTCTTTAATTAGCTAATTGCCTCCACACATACTCTGATACTTTCCTTATCTAAATTTGTAACTATGTCATCAAGAAAGCTTTAGATTTCCAATTAGTATACTAGATATCCACTTTTACCACAATCAGCTGGGAAGCAGCTTTGAGATGTGTTTAATCTGTAATTAAATCTCTGGAGCTAAATGTGGAACTACTATTTAAGTTAGCATATGGTACATGCAATGAAATTGCCAAGTGTTGCCAGATTAGGAAGGTATCCTTTAGGACAAGTGGTAAAGGTCAGTTATTTGGTACCAAGCAAACTATCAGTCAGAAAGTTAAAATACCAAATTTCAAAAAGGAAACATCATCATACCTAAGCATTTCAAGATTTAATTCCTCTGACAATCTGTGGAAGAGAGACTGCATCCTTACAAATCAGAGGACAAAGCCTTGGCTTTTATTTGAATGAAAACACAAAATACCAAGTTTGGACATTATTCTCATGAAAAGTTTGTTCTGTATTTTGACATCTGCAGAGGGGTTAATATGAAAAGGGTGCTGCCCTTATTAACCTATATTTCTAAGGATTACTTGGTTTTGAAACAGTAGAAGAAACAGTATTTAAGTAGCAAGGTCATGATCTAACTAGCACTATCAAATCCAAAATAGAGGCTCTGTTTTGTTAGTACAGGGCAGAGTCAACAACCAAAAGACCGGAAGGCAATTAAAGATTTGGCTTAAGACCAGGCCTACAGCAGTTTTAGGAGCCTGGAGGTATTGCTTTCTTAAGACACTATTAAATAAATGTAAAGCTACACGCACACATCCAAGAAGCTCCAAACTCAGGCAAATCATTTCTCAGCCCTGCTCTAGCATCTTCACATCATGGCCCTCCTGCTTCTGTGGAAGAGACACCCAAGAGATCCCTTAGGAAAGGTATCCAAGTGAAGAAGCTGCAGTGTCATAGCTTCTCCCCAGCTCCCTGGGAACCAGCTAAAATTCAGCTGGAAGAGTTCACCAAGGTCTTCCTTCAGTGTTTATTCTGGAATCAGGGAGGCGGTTGATTCACGTACCAATTGTTCTGCACTGCAGCTGATCAAGTGGATACTCAGGAGAATATCTTATCAGGATTTCATTCGGCCTGAGCCAGTGCTAACGCCTGCTCGGCTCCTCCCTGTCTGCTGCTTTACAGGCAGTGGTCTCACCAGCACAGCAGAAATGCTGGTAAGGCAGGAAAAGGTAAAATGGGGAGCACAAAAGCAAAATGAAAATAGCACTAGAAAATTCCCTTTCCTACAAATTCTCAGAATTTGCCTTCAGCATCTCTTTTCCTACTTCCCCTGTTTGCCACCTTCTGGAAGAAACCAAACAAAACTCTTTTGCTGGTGGGATAGATATTTGTAGTTTTAGAAAGGTGAAAAAATTGCCCTTGCTCCCCATTGTGAATCCTTCATAGAAAGGAACAATCAAACATGGGATTTGAAAGTTGTCATTAAAATAAGGGAATAAGAGGTTTAGCATTGAGTGGAAAGGTGGGGGGAAATGACAGGCAAAAAAAGATACTGACAAAGGTAAAAACTAAAATAAGAGAGGAGAGTGAAAATAAACTAGCAAAGAGAAGTGTAGGCCGAGACAAATAGAGGAGAGTGATCAAAGAAAAGCAAATGAAAGAACCACAAACAAATAGGAGGAGATACAAAGGGATGCAGGAATACTAACTGAAGCACCACAGGTAGGGGGAAGAGAGAGAGAAACCCCTTCCAGGCTCATCAGTTACAAACTAAGTAAAAATGCAATCTAAAGATCTAAATCTGAACCCTCAACTTCACATCACTCAAACCCAGCTGCTTTAATGCAGAAAAATAGTTATTTTCATGCAAAACTGAATTAAAGGTTCTTCAGTTACTGAACTTTCCCTATGTGGCTTCATCATGCACTTATTTTTCAAGCAAAAATAAATAAATACTCTCTCACTAATGTGCTACAATATCATACAGCTTCAAAACTGTCAACATGAATTGGCTAAGATTACCTAGCATTGAAAAGGTTAAGGCAGCATATACAAAAGTGGTGTCAGAGACAAAAAGTAAGTACACCGGGAGTGAGGAATTTTAGTTTTCTCTAACTATTACTTTTATAGCATTGGTATATGTTAAATTAGTAAGTTAATGCAATATGAGGGGGAGAAAATACACAATCTCAAATTTTCATTCTGTTACTACTGATGAAGGAATGAACTTACTAAGAGAAAAAGAAGAAAGAAAACAAACTCAAGTCAAAATATGAACTTATTTTGTTTGTAAACTCTGCTTCCAAATTAATTTCTTCTCTCCACTGTCCTACTTTAACAAGGATTAAATCCTTGTTTATTTATTAATCCTTTAACAAGGATTAAAAAGAGAAATGTGCTTCAGATTTCACAGAAATTGCTAGCAGCCGTTTTGCATTTATGCTTCATTCCTGCAAGCATCTACACCTGTGTTTTAATCAAGGAATCCCATGAGATCACACTTCATAACATCATAAAATCCTCACTTCCTCCAGGTAACTGGGTAGGAGCAAACTTAATAACAAAAAGTAATGCCATGCCAACTTTTCCAAAATATTGTTCTGTTTTGAATCTCCACCTGTTCTGCTGATGTGCCAAGATGGAATCTGCTTCTCATAGTGGCAATTTGTTTGTGAGGATATCTGCTTCCAAGTGTTTGCAGTCCCAGAAACAAAAAGGGAGCTACAGTGCTCCCAGCAAATGTTGAGAATATAAAACTAATGCCAAGAAAGATACTGCTCCCTACTGGCTCATCTAGATAAGAACAGAGAGCAATTCCCTTACATATTTCTCAAAGTAAAAAATTGTTATTCTACAGATAAACCACAGTTTTGAACAATAAAATAAATATCCCTTAAAACAGTTGCTAGACATTGATTTTAAAAGTCAATTAGATGAAGCACACAGACTGTTTTCCAAAGGCAAACAAAGTGAGAAGAATGCAAAAAACCTCCAAAGCAATTCTACGTTACTTCGTTACCTTCATTACCCTTTATAAAGGGAAAATTAAAAAAAAAAAAAAGAAAAAACAATAAAACCCACACAAACGGTAAGAAATAAACAAACTAGCTAGGATATAATAATGATTTCTGTCCCAGAGTAAGGATGCCTAAACCCTTAGCAACACTTAGAGTTATTTTACTTATTTTTAGCTTTATCTTCATGTAACTTGTCACTACCCTCCCTAATTTCGACCGAGATCTGAAAGTGGAAACCTGGAATACTGCCACTGCGGATTAGCGCCGATTGCATGTATTTCAAAGACTTTGCATAGAAAAACAACAGCAACAATTTCATGGACTTGATAGTTTGCAAAACCTAACAAGAGCCATACCTTGATTCCCACTCATCAAAACAATCTCATATAAGGGCTTGCCTAGCCAGAGAAATGCAAAACAAGCTGGAATGTCAATCTTAAGCCTAAGAACTCATCTCCACTAACTTCCCTCAGCGTCACTCACTGAGAGGTAAACGGGTCATTCTGTGGTTTCAACCCTTTCCAAAGGCACTGGCATTCAACCACGTGAAAATACTTGTATTTTATCACTGCTAAGGTGTTTGGGAGAACTGTTGGCTTTTCATTAAGAAAGTTGTGCCATTTTCTTATGCAGACTCTACATTGATTTAAATTTTGGGGAAAAAAATAGAACTTCTGAGCATTTACCCAAAGCAGGCTTGAGATATTTTAGTTGTCTAGCTTGGAGAGGCCTCTCACCCCTGGTACTCTAAGAAAGGCCTGGTTTTTCCCAGTCAGCACAAACAGGAGGGAGGATTTTTTCCTTTGTTTCTGACTGTGGACATTTTGGGGTTTTTTTTTCCAAAAATTCTGATCTATGAACTCTGAGCTAAATTTGGCACTTCAATCCAGAAACTGAGTTTATCTTTCTGCCTTAAACTTACACAATCAAATAACTCTAAGCCCTATAAACATGCCCATTCAATCCCAAACTGTACTTGTCACTAACAAAATAGTTACCTCAGGATACCTTCTCCGAGGTAAAACAGAATTGTTCTCTGTTTGCTATTTTCAATAGTGTGCAGCCAAAAGGATTTGAGTTGTGTTTTATTCCATGCAGTAAGATAACATATTCCTCTTCCACCATGCTTTGGACACACGGAAGCTACCAACAGTTCAGCAGCACTTTCAAGTTGCTAAGCAAAAGCAGGCTGAGGAATGGCTGGACATCAAACACCCATCTTGATAAATTTTAATCCTACTGTGCAACTGTCAAAAATAACAGAATGGGTTTGCAGGAGAATGGCAAGAAAATTCTGCTTTCTACACTTCTATGAAAGGAGAGGCATTCAAATTCTTGCTGCTCAGTTGGCCGTCCACTACCATATACTGCTGTAAAATTCCATTATCAATGAAGATGTCACAGCTTATCATATTCCACCTCCCTCTGGCAAAAAATCAGGTAACAAAGGCAATTAAGAGTTTCAGGATCCTGCCTTTTCTCAGCTATGCACATATCTTCTTCAGCTTAAGGTAGAAGAATTGCAGGAAATGGTGGAATTGGAGCTTTCTTTCCCTCTAGAAGGGGACTTTGAAACTTAGAAAAGAAACACCTATCAGTGCTCTACTTACACAACCATGAATTGGAGGAAACTGGTTGCATCAAGTGGATTTAAGCTGACTGACATGACAGAGAACTAGATTGTCACTTCCTAAAAGGGATGGGCTAATACCAACCCCGGATGCACCTTCCTCTAACATTTCCTGTGCTTTTCCCAATTAACCCACTCGTGATATTCCACAGAAACCTTAATATGTGGGCATGAAAAAAGGCAGCTAAAATCCTCCAAACACATTCAGTGTAACATGTAAGAGCTGTTGCATGGAAATGCTATAAATACAGGAAGAGCACACTTTGAAGGGGGACAGATAAGACATCCATTATGAAAATCAACTGAACTCCTAACAAGTTCACTGCCTGAGGATACGAAAGTATTACTGAACACCCAAGGATGGGGCTAAACTCTTCAGAGTTAACACAAACTCCCAACTTCACAAGTTATTTATGACAGAAAGCTCATTAAGTGCTAAAAGCAGAGGGGTCAAATGCTGTATTTTATTGCAAGGCATTACTTCCTATGGAAACATATTTATTAACAAGATCCTAAGACAATTGAAACCTTAACAAGAAAACTTTCAGCTAAGGAATAGTGACTGAAGGGCAAGGCATTGCCTGGGGATTAATGGCTGTCTGGTGAGAGCTGATGGCACCTGGCTGAGCTTCAGCTGATCCCAGCTGATCTCTGAGTCCCAGGAAATGTCTTGAATCTCAATCATTATTCCTGTTGTAATATGACAGCTAAATATGAACATGCATGCACACAGGTCTACAGTGTTCTAACACGGGATCTGCTGTTTCCTCTGGTATTCTCCAGGACATTGCTGCAGAATTAGAGCTCTGTAAATTAGCCAGCTTGAATCATTTCTCAACATGCCATTCATCTTATAATAGATTACATATGGTATTGCCACTTGTCAGGCTACAGCACAGATATTTTGCATCTATTTCTACATGTCTTCCTGTTTTAAATGTCTGCTCAGAGAAATAAAATCTCTGGTCAAAACTAGATTTCCTCCTTTAATCACATTCAGCCAGACATACCAGTTCTGAATTTAGCCTGGAAGTTATCTGTGTTTTACCTCTCAAATTGTTGTTTCCAATACATATATCTGCTCTCTTTCTAAACTTATACTGGCCTAGAATAATATTTTATGCTTCCAATATTAATATTTTGCCTTTATAAACTACAGAGGCTGACACTGCAATGCACAAATCCTACTATGCCCACAATAAGCAACAGAGAGTGTATCTTAAATGAGGCTTAAGTACACCCTGATTTAAGGCACAATGACCTAATCCAAATCCAGGAGGAATAAAGCTAACTAGTCTTGTTCAGTTCTCCCAGGCTCAGCACTGTGCTGATTGACTTTGCAAGAGAAGTTTGTCAAAATAGTGCTTTGCACAGCACAACCTAAGGGGGAGCTTCAATATTGCACAGCATTGCAGCATCCAGATTCCCCCACGCTGAGGGACATGGAGGGGTGAAGGACACACAGCCCTCCAGTGCTGCCACTTCGAACCTGATACGCTCAGCCTGCTGAGGCACAATAAACCAAGTCACCGCCTTGAATTTATACAGAAATGCTCTACTAGAAACAACAACAGACATTCAAGGTGGAATAGTAGACTTATACCTCATCAATGAGCTTGAGGGAGTCAGCAGCAACACTTCTCCAAAGCTTTTATATAGCCAGGCTGCGCTCAACATTAGAAGGACTACTATACATTTATATGCTGCAGGCATTTAACAGGTGAGCTCAGTTTAGTTACCAACCATTAATAACTAAATAATAGCTAAAATAATTAGGCATTAGCATACTGGCACATTTATCAATAAAGTCACATCGCATTTTAGCAGTACTTTTGCATTCCAGTCTCCAGATGCACTCTCACACCCAGAGAAAATCTAATTTTTATGCTCATCATAAGGAATTTGAGGCTGAAATGCAGAGTCTAAGTCTCATACAAGGCCACTAAGGACTGGGAACAGGGGTCAACAGTTATGATTTTCAGTCACCTTAGCTTAAATACACAGCTCCTGGAGAGCAGCTAGTTCCATAGGAATTCTCACAACAGCCACCAGCCATAAACTGCCTTGAAAACAAGATTCACAATCTTCTGGTTCATTATTAATGTGTGAACAACATGGAACAGAAAAACAACCACAAAATGAAGATATTTTTGGGAGTTCATGGTTATGTTTAATGACAAGTGTAGCTCCCACACAGTTAAAACTAAAATACATCAATAATCCAATTACTTTTTCTTCTCCCTAGTTTTTCACATGACCCTAAACACACATGAAAGGACCCTGCTGAGGGACTCCTTACATTCATGTTCCTGCACTGGGAAGAGGCAGCAGCTATGTGTACTCTTCTATATGGGCAGCACATTATTCTCCCAGTCTGTTAGCAATGATAGGGCACCTATGGAATGTGGCTACAGCTACATAGCACTGCTCAAAACTCAGGCTTTCCTTCCTCCAGTCAATTGGGTGGAGTTTTTCCCCTCCTGGCTAGAGCTTAATAGCCAAGCACAGTGTAACTCTCCCATCAGGTGTGGCCCCGAATACTGAAAAAACATCTGCAGACAAGATTTGTCTCCTTCCCATGCCATGAGCAATGAAGTGAAATGTTGCCTTTTTGCTCTCTGAGGAGAGCTCTGGGACTAATTCAATTGCAGATTTTTCCTTTTTCTCTTGCCTAACACAGATCCTGTTCTAATCTAATGACTAATGCTTGGGCCAGAAAAGGCCCCAGCAGAAACAAAACCTCAGGATGAAATGAAGGAGCTATTTCATACAATGATATGCAAATAAGGAGTCAATCGAAAAAAAAAAATCATATTAGCATCAGTTACTTCATATACAGTAGTACTATTTTTTTCTGTCCTACCATACTGTATGACATTCTTATGTGTAAAAAGAATCTGAAAGGAAATTCCATATGAATTTTTGTTGCCAAGCTTCTTATCTGCTAGTATCTCATAAATGATAAACTACAGAAATCCTAAAACATGCTGTGCTTCAGAAAAAAAGTCAAGAAAATTATTACATTAAATAAGAGAAAAGAAGATATGAGAAAGAAAATTTGTCTCTCCTTCAGAGCCAAGCGATCAAACCAAAGTGGGGATATTGGGTCCAGATTTGACCCATCTCAGTGGTAAATCCAAACCAGATCCAAATTAAAAAGCAACAAAGGGTTACCGAGTACTGTGGTTGTCGATGGATTTGTCCATGGTGTTACCCCACTCTCTCAGTTTTGAGAGACAGAAGTGAAACCATTTTGCTGCTAGAAAGAGCAACTCCCAAACCAACAAGAATAACGAACTGCAATTTACAGAGAAGAGGATGGTTGTTGCCTGTTGTAATGGTCAGAGCTATCTGGGAAATGAGCTGGGTGTTATTAGAGTACATCTGTTTTCTGCTTCAGGATTAAGTCTTTGCGCAATCATTACTACCTACTGATTCCTGTAATAAAGTTTTCAATACTACAGCCCCACGCTCTCTGTAAACACTAGAATTTACATCCAAATATTCTGCTAAAAGGAGCCACTAAACTGCTACCAAGAGAGCAGTTTATCCAGAAACTTCAGCAGATACAGACTTCTATCACCTGGGTGGTAAATACAGGGCTTTACATGCCAGCTATCAGCATGAAAATCTCTGAAACAATTGAAGGTAGTTGTGTACACACTAACATCCAAGAAGTTCCTGAGCTACCAGGATTTCTATTTAAGGATTCACTGAGTACTATATACCTTTCCCAATTATCCAGAAAAAATAATAAAGAACAAAGTAGGTTGCTCTCTTGTGTGCTTTTTACATTGTAACCACATCCTTTGGCATTTACGAGCAACAGTATAATGCTCCAGTTTGTTTTCATACAGCTCTTCCAAAGTACCGGGTATTACATTTTTTTTTTAGTCAGATAAATCTCACTTCAGAGTTTAGTTATTCAGTTTAATCATACACTGAAGGAGAAAGTTAATCTATTTTATGGGGGGTGCAAGCAGCTGTTGAACGAAGCCTCCAATAACTACCTTTTATGAAAGGATATAAATAAACAGAGTGGCTTCTATTTATAAGCCTCTAGTTCTGAGCCAATGTTCCTTTCAATTCCGCTGCCAGGCTCAGAAAGGAGACACAAGAATTAAACTGACAAGAGACAAAAGTTGACCTTCAACGGCTGGAGGAAGTTGGGATGCAGGTCTGAATTTAAATGCCAGAGCTTTGGGGATTGTTTTTATCTGATTCACATCTTGAGATCACTTCTCAGAATAACAAAGACCTTCAGGTAACAACTCATAACAGAGCTACGGATTTTTGAATACTAACAGAGATCTCTGAATATCCACCCACATTTATGCCAAAGGATGGCAACCACATGATGATTCTGTGAATATACTGTAGACTGAAACCTGGATTTCTGAAATCCAGCGTTGAGATAATATTTCTCCATGCAACTGTATTGATTTCAGTGTAAAATTGGGTATTAAGTCAAAATAGAAACCATCTGAATCAGTTCTACAACTGATTTCTTGACAATGCATATTTGGAAAAATATTTTTCAAAAATATTCCTTTTTCTGATCAGTCCATTCCTCATGTGAGGAACATCAAGGGAAAAGAAAAAAACAACCCAAAACTGTAAACCATATACCAGCAACAGTCACAGACTAAGAAAATCATTATGTTCTAAACAAATATCTGTATTTATTTAAAATTTATTATGCTCCATGTGAGGTATGCTATAAACACCAGGTTGTGTACCTTTGCCAAAGAAACAGAAAACAGATAAAGAATACAAGTTATAGATCCTAAAATAACTGAAAAAAAAGCAGCCTGGACTAGACAGAAGGGAAAAAATGACACCCTGTCTATCATTAAAATGTTTATGCAAGAATGGCAGGCTGTAGGACTTTGTTTTAATTCTGTGAAAAACTATGAACAAAGCTCTAATGAGAAGCAGATAACCTGACTCTTTATCACAAGCCTGAATGTCTGAAGAAACAGACTCTCTTGATAGTTTTCTCTATTTATTATTAACTGCAGTGCTCTGAACAGCTGATGTTTTTTGAATCCAAAAGTCAGACACGTCAGCAGATGAACTACAGTACACCCAGTTATGTCAGTATTTTGCATGGCCTTTATCACTGGGCGTGAACAGTAACTTCCAGGCGTGTGAAACTCAGAATTAGATGCATTTCTCAGACAATCATAGTAACGAATGCTCCTCATACTTAAAAAGTAACTTATACAGGGGGAATTATTGCCTTTTTTTTTTAAAAAGGAATACTGTGCATAAAATCAACCATCTTTGCAAAAGCATTGTTTTAACGCTCCCTTGATGAAAACAGAAACGTTTTACCATGTTGCTCATTGTGCGTGCAGGGAAGTTTTGCATAATGAAGTTCCCTTGGTTGTTTTCCTTTGTAATTCTGAAGACGTGCTATAGTCAAATGAAAATATATTTTCAAATTATACATTTCTGTGATTATTCATACTTTTACTAGAAATAAGAATTACAAATTTGTTTGAATAACAGATATCCATGTTTCAAGATTATTACTTCATTTTTCAGAAAATTACTATTCAAGTGAGAAGATTTATATGTTTAAGAGGCAATAGGCTCTGTAGTATGCACACAACTCATCTAGGTTGTCCTTGGGCAACCTTAGATATTCTCAAGGATTTGAATTACAATCTGTGTCAATGATTCCCAGATTTCTTTCCTCCTCACTCACTTCCCTTTTGTTCACACTTGTAATTCAAACTGCTTCTACAAAATCTTCTCCAGATGTCCTCTTGCCAAATGAAAATCAATGTGTCAAAACCATCTCTTCTTTCCTCCCAGCTCCTTCCCTCCTGTTCTGTTCTAACTGTCAACAATTCCACCATCCCCCTTCTCCACAAGCCTTTGAGTACTGGTATCATTTTCAGCTCTTCTCCACTTGCAAAGCGCCACACACCCAAGCACATGCTTAATGTTAACCCTACTGCCTTCCCTAAAATCTCTCTGCAGCAAAGTTTCAAAATAGACATCAAATAAACATCAAGTGCCACAGACGGTCTGAATGAAATGAGGATTTACCAGGCACAGAAAGCATTATCTAAATCTGACAGACGAGAAAATGAAAATCCTTAGTCCTGCAAAACAGGTTGTATTTGCTTGCTCATATCAATTGTTAATCTTCTGGTTTTCTACACACAGGTATAGAAATATGGGAATGATACACAATGCAAAACAATCCTTCGTAAGACAACAATAATTTAGGCACTCAGTAAAAAAATGTCATCTGTCTTAAGCAAGGCTGCCTACTGCAAAGGTCTTGACACAGTACCTTACTTAACTCCTATTTCAAAGTTTGAAGACAGTTATATCTTTATTATAGAACACATAACTAAAGTAGCCCCCATCGCTGGACTTGTTTAGTCACTTATTCATCTTAGCTCTTCTTACTATTCACACAACTTGACCTGGCACTTGGGCACAAGTCCTTCGATTCCAATCTTTAGATCTAATCCTAGATCATAAGTAAGATGAAAGTCTTTCTTTCAGATATGATTTCAAGGTTATTTTATCTTTTGAATGAGAGGAAAAAAACCACAACAGAAACTCAGTTGTATTTTTACTCCATTTTAGAGTCCCTGGACTTCACTTCAGTGGCATCTTCTCAAAGCAAACATTATCCTAGGCAAGAATAATGTGCACTTGAACATAAGGCTAAAAAAATGACATTGTATGCACCATGAAAGATCAGGGATTTCATCTTTTTTGTTTCCTTTGGTCCATCTTAGTTCAACACAAACATGTGAAAGATACTTCCCCCTGTTGAGGTAACAAAGGGATCGATTGTGATCTTTATGATTTAAGAAATTCTCCAAAACAAGTGTAATATATATTGTGCGTTACTAAATGTTAAAGTTGAAAGAGGCTATCCTAGTTTTCATAGATAGGTAACGTTTTCATATACAAGAGACAATCTTCTATGCATATTTTAAATTTAAAAAAAAAAAAAAAACATTGCCTGGAGCATCTTATGCCAGTTGCCTGAAATAAGATAACCAAGCCCTAACACTCAGTAAAACTGTCACTTTTTAAAGTCAGAATTTGGTCTCATCTTCTAACCTGGCTACTGCATTTTTTTCATGCAGCAGTCCACTTCAGAACCATAGCATGAAGCAGAGAGGGTTTTCATGAAATTAACAAACAAAAAGTGTCAAGCAATTCAAACCCACTCATCAGGAAACTGATAAAGACAAAGAAAACAAACAAGCAAACCCCCCCCAAACAGTGACAGCTCATTTTATTTCAGATAAGCACCACCAATCTCATGCCAAATTTCTTAGTTATTTTTATATAGAATTATATGTTATTCACTGTGAAGAAGGTTGAAATATGTTATAGGTATTTAACACTTATCTAGTATCAATGGGTAAAATCTTGCCTAATCTTAGTATTTCTCAACCATTAAGAAATATCATTCCCTCAGCACTGACTACAAAAAAAAAAAAATCCATGAAAATATTTTCAACTTACAGGATATGATCACTCCTGAATGGTGCACTTGACTGATGATTTTTGACTGAGAAAATAGTTTCCAGAAGGAGATGATTCATGTAAACCCAAAATTTCATGGAATATAGCACAGGGGTTTTTTTGAGGGGGGAAAAAACATTCCCAAGAGATTAAGTGTTGTTTCCACTGTCTTTGAACTTATCATTTCCTAGTTAAAGGATGTTTTCATTGTCTGCTGCTCACATCTTTATAAGGACCATCTGAATATGTCATTTTGCAGGCTATCTTGCCCTCTGTGACTCAGGGAGTTCTGCCTGTCAGTTCAGCTCATAAATAGGGCAAACAAGCACAGAGCCATATGGGAATATAAGTACAACTAATTACTGACTTGTTTTAGTTTCAGCCAAACTTGGATTTCATCCCAGTATTTTCTTCACATAAGCCATCATGTCACATGTTCAGGCAAAGTAAGGAACATTTATTTTCTAACCCTTAAAAGGGCCTAATAATGACTTAGCTGTCCAACTCCCCAGTTTTATTTACATATTTATTTACACGCTGTTATTTACATCCACATTTCCTACCAGGGAACCCATTTGAATCAAGCCTGATTATCTGTGGCACAAAGAGGTGGGGGGAGAGCCGGTCCCAGTCCATACACAGGCTCCATTTTTTTGGAAATAAGCAATGGTTTGGAAGACAACACACTCACTCCACGTCAGCACAGCGCTGGAACACAGGTCAGAAACTAATCTTCCCAGAACCAAGAAAAGTCTTCCGTCAGGCACAACTGCTCAGACAGCAGTTCCACCCACAGATTTTGCAGCAGAGAAGATACAAGTGACAACATACTAACCCACCCTAGAAAGATGATGTGCTGGAAAACCATAACAGTGGCCACTGTGAGCAAAGTCCCCACTAGTACAGTTTTTAAAACCCTCTGTATGCTGTTTGCTGGTCAATCTTGAAGATTCAAAAGCTACTTTTCTGTTTATTTACAATGGTGGAGCGGGCTTGGTGTTTCTTCCCTCTTGGTTTTGGTGCTCTTTTTAAAAACAGCTCTGTCTTTTGCTTCCCTTGAAGGTGGTTGATGCAGAAGTTAAACAAAAGCTTTTTAGAGCTCTCATACATTTAAAGATCATTCGAAGAAAATCCAAAGACACAACTGTGAAGAATAGTAAGGCAGTGCGTGAAAAATCCCAAAACATCTGGGACAGCAGCAGACGAGTTAAGAGAGTAATAGTACTAGAGAGAAAAATACAAATGGGAATTTTTATATTTGCAAAAGACATGACAAAATGAAGGGTCACATGGAGTACTTAACCAATTTACTACTTCATTCCACTGTGAATAGAATTTTTATATTTAAGTGAAGCTTACTTGTGCTTGGTTTCAGTTGTTGAATTTTGGTTGCTTCTGCAGGACTTTCATAAGCTGACAAATTTTTAGAGCCTTACTTTTCCCTCTAATTTAAATAATGGTCTCTTCATTCAAATGCATTTTAATTTATTGTATTTTTATGCTTCATATACTAACAACCCTCAGCAATTTCATAATTTCAGTAATTGAGGCACAGAGCCTGTACTGGAGGAGTACAATGGCTAGACAAGTTAGAAAAAAGTATTTTCCTAAATTTCAAACTTGTGGTTTTTTATTCAAAATCTTTTCAGTGTCAGCACAAAGAAACAGCCCATCTTTCTCAACACTGATCATCTGGATAAGCTCACGATTTCGCCCAGCACAACAGCATCCACATTAATAAAAATAATTCAAATCACTTCAAACAAAGTACATTACAAAATCAAGTTAAGGAAGAGAATAGCATCTGTGTGGAAACAAACAGTTGAACACAATACTTGGCTTTTGTTCTCTTGCTAGATTTATTGAGAAGGTAGAGGCCAAAACTATTTTGTTGTTGTTGTTGTTTTTGTTTTAATTTAATGCCAATATCCAGAAAAAACATCTGGTTATTCTACACAATATTAAAACTAAAATTGCTTGAGAACAGAACATCTTTCATAAAGAGTACTGAGTGTACCTCTCAACATTCTCAGGTTTTATTTTCACAATTATTAGGGCTGTTTTTTTTAATGTCTTTCCACAGAGAGGCAATTCAGGAATAAGTCTTGGATCTACATCACCTACTTTTACCACCCGCACAGTGACAACAAAGCCTCATTTTTTTTGAGGGACATAATTACTGTTAATTCACCCAGACTGTAGACAATCATTTAAATATCTAGGCTTTGAGAAACACCGAGATCTGAAAGGTGTTTTTAAATGTGTTTTCTTGGTGACATATTGTAATACATATGTCGTGGCACAAGAAGAACAAAAAATGAAAAAAACCCCAAACCAACCAGAATTCCCCATCCTGGCTTTTCCTACAGGATGCAGGCATCATCAGGATCAGTCTCATTTTTAAACAGCAATTGAACTCATCTGGATCATCATGCAAGACTTTTGTGTAACTCAATGCTTACATGATTTTGTTATAAATCAAGGCAAATAACTGACAACTTTATCTCAATTAGATTACAAAGCAAAGCTCAAAATTCCAGAGGCATTAAAAAAAAAAAAAAAATCACATACGTGAATATAGTTCCTTTTTGTTATGTCGACATGGATTACAGATTGCAGCTGCTAAAACATGGATATTGCAGCACAGTTTTCAGAATTAGTATCAGACCAAAAAAAATGAGGGTAGATCTCTAGAGATCATATTTATTTTGGCCATTTTTTCTAAAACATTCTGGGGTTTACTATGCTAAACAAATTTTAATAATATTTTATTATTTTTCCTCTTTTTTTCCATACATTTAGCTCTTCTCCATCAGAATGAATTAAAAAAAAAAAAAAAAGAACATTAGTTTTAATAATTTTATTGTAGGTTCCTTTGAATGTCTTAGAACAAGTAGTTTAATTCATGAGACCCATTCCCCAGCTGGTATGCATCATTAAAACACTACTGATTACACTGGAGCAATGCCATTAACGTCTAGTTAATCTTCAAGTCCTTGAACTAGGAAAATTCATAACAAATGAGAAAGCTACCAGATTAACAAGCAGAGCACTTCAGTGAAATATTGAAGAAAATCTCTACAAATGGTCATGCTATATTTATTTGCAATTTGGCAAAAAGTCCTGAGAACTCAGAAATATCTGAAAGCCTGAGAAGCTGCCCTAACAAGGAAATCCCCTATATAAGTTCTGCAGTGTTACAAGGGCAGCAAAAGCTTTTGGTCCTTGTGAGCTGTTGCTCCAATGCAGCATTTACTGCAAACATGCAAATAATCAGATGAAGATGGAACAGCAGCAAGGCAGCCCATTACACACACCCCAGGCAGAAAATGAGAAAATTGAGCAGCTACTGTGTATAGCAAACAGTGTCTACACACCACATGAACTTGGAATCCTTCTGAAGACTGATTCCTCTTGACGCAACTCGTAAATAAAATAATTCTGATATCTGTTTTGCTTGTGGCTGTGGCAAAGTACAGGTTCAATTTTATTGTAACAATTCTTTCATCTTGCAACCCAATACTGTGTGTCCAGCTGTAAATATAAAAGCAAATGCTTGAGGAGTTTAGGTCTGTTTTTTGGTAGGATTTTTAGTTAAGGGGGTTTCAAATTTGCTCAATATCGTTTTGTTCTAATAGCTTCACATTTTTAAGGATTTGATTCTAAAGTGACAAGTTGATAAATCAGAAAACAGATAATTTGTTATTGTCTGCCTATACAGAAATGCTAGCAAATAGGAGGGTGCACACAATATAATAAACTTGGGTGTGATTCTAGACCACTACTTCACCTAAAATAGCAATAGGACAAGGGAAAAGGCATCACCATCCTCAGAGCAGTCTCGGTGGCTTGGCTGCCAGCTCTCTGTGTCTGGGAGGGTATGACAGTGGTCTCAGCCAGCACTGACAATCAGGATGACTGTTCCACTCAATGGCCAAGCTCCTCTTAGCTTTAACAGGCTAATGTTTCATCTCTTACCATGCCTGTATACCTCTCATGTCGTATATGACACCCATGTGATATGAAAAATTATAAACCACACTTTACTATGATTCAACAAAAGTGTCTAAATGAAAATGTTTTATGGAAGGTACCTCCATTAAACGTTCTCTCCCTTTATTCATTAGTGTATATCACTGCAAAATTTTTATTTGACTGAGGCTTGTTCCAAATGTAACCATGTTAGAACTATCACCACTTAACGAATTCTAACAGGAAGGGGGAAAAACACCCTCTAAATATATCCTCCAATAACCATATCCCACCTTTGTCAGGAATACTT
Organism: Oriolus oriolus; assembly: GCA_013400235.1. Taxonomy (NCBI): domain Eukaryota; kingdom Metazoa; phylum Chordata; class Aves; order Passeriformes; family Corvidae; genus Oriolus; species Oriolus oriolus. The sequence continues at coordinate 194,214 of VXBT01003965.1, forward strand.
CCAGGAATGCATACATTATATACTTCAAATATTACCTCTTCAGGGTTTTTGCTTCTTGAATCCTGTCTATGTGTTGCCTCTTTTGAGAAATATCCCAAACAAAGCTTAGCTGTACTGACCAAACAGCAAACACATAAACCATTAAATTGTGTCTCTACAAGTGGATACAAGAACATGTATCTGCAATTTGCACAGATCTTGCTTTATGTTGTTAAGTTATTAAAGAAATGAAGCAGTCACAGGCGTGGAGTTGTCTTCTGTAGTCTTTTCCAAAGGCAAAACATGGACTAAAGGACAATTCTCAGGACAGAAAAGGGTCAGAAGTGTACACAACTGAGTGGGCAGGAGAAGGCATTTTTCTCTTATTGGTCAATGACCTGCAGAAGGGGGAGAATTTCCCAGTCTGTGGATATCATCATGCTCTTTCAGGCAGTCAAATGCCATGCCCTGCCAAGGAGCTCAAGCGACCCAACTCTGTAAGCAGGGAAAAACATGGCAGAAAAACTTTGATGTAAATAAGAGTAATAGAAGACACTGCAGGGAGAGAATGGGAAACACAGATGGGGTGGAGGCAGAGACAATCTAAACCATGCCATGATGACACTGAAATTGGGACTGGCAGTTACAGCTTAAGAAAAAGGACACTGGAATCATAACTGGCTCTTCTCTGAAATCAGTGACTCAGACAGTGACAGCCAGAAAAGCTAACAGATCATCAGATGTCATTCAGGAAGGGTATGAAAAACAAGTTCTTCATTCTGTGACTATAAAAAAAATCTTGCTATATCCACATCCTGCATGTAGGTCTGGTCACCTTGGAGAAGAGGTATGAAAAGGATGTAATCAACTTAGAAAAGGCCAATGAAAGGCAACTGAAAATATCAAGTGGATGCAGTAACTGACTTATAAGGACAGACCTAAACAGGCTAGGAAAAGTCAGGGGGAAAAGGGAAGGCTGCAAGGGTACAAATATAATCAAGGTTCAGAGAAACCTTCAACAACTTTATGATCTGAAACCCGGAAACAGAGATAGGACAGAGTTGTACCCTCCAAGATGCCAAAACAACAGTTCTGGATGCTGAGGAAGGAAAGGCATTCCATCATGGGGAAGGAAAAAAAAAAAAGAAAAGTGGGGGGAATTCCAAACAATTTAATTGATTGTGAATTAACAATGGCTCCTTTTGCTTTGCTGCTCCTCAGTTCTTAATCCACTTCTTTGGTGTGGGTTCCTCCACTGGCCACTGTCACTTTGGGTGTGCCACCTTCTCCTGTGCTTTCTCTGAAGTACTGTTCAGGGAGGTTTTCATTCCTGCCCCTGCTCAGACACCCCCACTAGGCCTTGCACCTCTCCTGTTTCTCCTCCTTTCCTTGACATCTCTTGTTCTCTACTCCACCTGCCCAGGTGTGCTTCTTGTTTCTCCTTTGCGCCTGCTCAGGAGTCCCTCCTGCCCTGGCATCATCTCTCGCATCTCATGTTTCTTTTGCCAAGGGGATACAGCCCTTTCTTCAACAGATTTTTCCAGAAGCACCCCTGACTCCCAACTGGGCCAGGTCTGGTGCAAAGGGTGTCCACTGCATAGCCAGGAGTGTGTGGCACGGACAGTCCCTGACCCACATGCAGAGACAGCTCCCTGCAGTGTCCCTGCTACCAAACTCCCGTCCAACACCCAGAGAGAGCAAGAGCTCTCCAATCTGTGCTCATTCTAACTGGCCTCTCCTTGACACTGTTGGAGGCACCCATGGGCTTCACACAGTAAGTAACTTTTTGGGTTTGACTATGCTGTCAGCCATGAAATATGTCAAGGCTCCTTTAAATCAAAACCATAGCCTGAGGCAAATATGAATACACGTAGTTGTTCAGAGTTTTGATGAAATCTTGATTTCACGTATGAAGTTTCCGCAAAATCCATTTATCTACATTTGTCTTACCTAAGAGCCTATGCTGACCCAACAGGAATTTTAAATGGCATGGGAAATTAACATTTTAAAAATCCAAAAGAAATGGTTATCCATTACAACAGAGTTGTAAAACTCTCTTACCAAGTAACAAGTTTTGAACATGTTAATTACTGTGCTCCAGAAGAAAATTTCAGTCCCCAGCCTTGTAATAGCATTCAAATTTCCACCAGCATGCAACCTCCATTTGTACCCAAATTAAATAAAAATAGATTTGTAGTGTAGCTAAAACCATCTTATTTTTCTACCTTTTTAAATAGTTTAACAAAATAATTTGTTTCAATGTCTTCTTAAAGATTTACCAAAGCACTCATGACAAAAGTTCCCCTAGCTATAAATTTCCTTAAGATATTATTTCAATAATTTTCTCATCTAAAAGAAAACTTGCAGCTGTTGTGTTTTGAAAAATTTTGGCAGGGATGTATTTGTATGTTGTGAATGATGTCACCATCTTGTGACAAGCTACAGAATGCTTTTGGCTGGGTCAGATTTTTGTCTAGGCCACAATTATCTACATTTATTTTAAACTCTTAACTGAAATACGTCTTTGAAAGGAACGTGCATGCAGACATACGGCAATGAAAACTAATCCCTTTTGCTTGCTTCATTTGAGCAGTTAATTCATTATACCAAACAATACCATATGTTTCTTCTCAATAGAAGCATTTAATTAACACATGGGATCAGACAGATTTACATGGAAGCTGGGTTTTCATCTTCACCTCTTGAGAAATATTTTTCCAGCACACATTGTGTCTCAAATAATTGTTTTCTGTAGGGAGAATTCTGTTCTAAACAAGGCTGATCCATCGTATCAGTTTTAACAGTCAGCAAAGACATTCACATAAGGTCTCAAACAGGACAAGAAAAATCACTATAAAAGCAGAGGTTCTGTGAGAAGCTCAGGGGAAAAAAGACCATGCAGCTGTCAGGCATCCCTCCAAAAGGGCTGGGCATAAAGAAGAAGTGGAAGCACATAGAAGAGGAGGCTGAAGATTGACCAGGCTGCCACCTCTGCAGAATTGAATTTTGTCATCTCCAGGCCTGAGGACTAAATAAGTTAATTAAATTTGTTTAATGAGCTGGAAAGCTTCTAACAAGCCCTGCTTTTAAACATCTGGTCAGGAATACAGAAATCTTTCCAAAGCATTAAATCTACTACTTGCAGAGAAAGGGAAATGTTCCCTTGGGATAACAATTAAGGGTGGCAAGGGACAGAAAAGGACAGTTCTGTCAGGAACCTTAGCGAGGTAAAGCATTTTTCATTGGAGCATCCAGTCTTTTCAGAAATGTTAATTACCTTTCCTGTCTCCAGACACACTCTGCCCTATTTGGGACTGATCCAGGTAGGAGGCCGGAAAACAAGTTTCCACTTACAAGGGTGTTCACGAATTTTTTTCCCAAAGTTTTTATTTATTTTCTTGGAGAAGTAGATGAAGATTCTGCCCTCAGACTATGTTCCCCTTGAAAGATAACCGTGAAGGAAGAATGTAAATCAATCTGATGCTATTATGTATAAGAAATCCCTCAGTACTTTTCTCAAAGTTTGTTTCTGCCCAAAAAAATTAAAATATTTTTTACTTCAAAAGACATTTATAGTGGCTTTAAAACTTACTGAGGACATTGAAGGTATATGCTAATTTTAGACTTTAAATAGAAGCCTTACTTCAACTCTGTTCCAACTATTGTATGAATCTTGACAAATACAATTTTTGAAAGTGTATAGAATTATTATTAGATGGAATTGTAATAAAATGTTCTGTACCTTTTTTTTCCTGAAGTGAGTGACATTTAAACAGCATATTTGACTCTCAGGAATTTCAGCAAATTACAGTTCCCCAAACAGAATATTTGATTCCCATCTACCAGATTATGTTCCTTTCTTCACATTATCTGTTGTCTTCTGAAAGAACAAATATTCTTGAAGAATTTATTTTAAAATATATTTTACCATCCAAGTTCCAGTTTTACTTGTACTCTTTCAACTTGGCATAGTAATAGGGAAAAAGCAGACTCCACTGTATCATTCAAAATTAATTATCCATACAAAAGAAAAGAGATAACACAGAACATATTTCATATTCCAACAAATACTCAGTGTCCTTGAAACTTTTTTCCAGGAGAGTTAAAGTTATTGGTATGGGTTTGAGCAGTGCAAACTCTGACTAAAATAAAGCTGAAATACCTCTTTTCCCACCCCAAAGAAACCATGCCACGACTGTGCTGTAAACCAGCAGGTGCACTTCTGGCAATCATATTCCATATTCCCAAATGCTTTGGGTTTCTCCAATGAAGAAGCCTCTCAAGTGAAAGGGCAAAAAAAAGAACCAACTTTCTCCTTTCTTTTACTTTTTGTTTTAAAAATATGTTATTCCTGGTAATAACATATTTGACGAGATGAAGAAAGAAAATAAAATCCAAGTCCCATGGTTCTCTATAAAGAACTCCAAATGCAGCGTTTCTAGGATGCCAGGATTATGGAAAAACCAGCCTAGCTAAATATTTACAGCTGATCAATAGCACAGAACTTCATTTCTTTGTACATTTCACGTCAAGTCTGTGGTTCTGCAAATGTGCAAACCATTCAAGGCTGTCTGTTCTTCTTTTCAACATTACTAAGCCTCATCTCCTACAGCACTGTAACAGAGGAGTTCTTGCAAGCAGCATATACAATCTTCTCTACAAATCAATTCTCACTTTCTGTGACATGACTTTCCTGGTAAAACACTACACCCAGGAGCTGGAGCACAGCAGGAATTACAAGACACTGCCCAGTGCTTGTCAGCAAATAGAAACTGGGCCACTTGGTAAAATGGTTTCCTGGTTGCTGATACAGCCTAAAGTCCAAGGGCAATGACAACAGGGCATTAAAAATGCTGCATGAATAGACCTTCTTTATTAACTGTAAAAATAACTGATCCTCTGTGCTGAAAGGACAAGTTGAAAATGTTCTATTTTTATTAAACTCCAACTGGTGTGATAACAGCCTTGGTACAACCTGCTGAAATGGTAACAGCGCCATTTTTCCTGGCCAGATGCAAGAGGAACCATTCTGCTTGCAGGCACACAATCCTCATCTCTGTTGGTGCTCTGATGCACCTGAAATGACAAGAGCAACATTAACTACTGTGCTAAGAGACAGGGAAGAATAAAACTGAATTAGAATTCTATAGTACAACATTTTAGCTGTGAATGCTATTGCCATTAGTCACCATTATCATTAAAATTTTGCACAGAGAAATATATTTCTTTTTTAAATTATTTCAATTGATGCTGATGCTGTTCATGCCATTCTACTTTAACACTTCAGATGCAGAGATTTGATAAAGAAATAGAAAAGGCTGCCCTACATACTAACTTTATTTGCTACATTGCAACTTTTGAAGCTTAATTCCACTCTGTTTTCCTGTAACCAATGGACTAAAATCACTCCTCACTTCAGTCATTTCCAGCTTCTGTCTCATTGTGCCTGTTACAAGAACTATAAGTAACCAAAGTGCAACCCTCTTCATCACCTTCTATTCTTCCTCAAATTGTCCCCTGAATATGACTTATTTGCTCCAGCAGTGCTGCTGGGAAGTATGGAATGGGTGCAACTTTACTATTCAGTCAGCATTATGAACCATTCATTGAAAATTGCTACATTAAGATATTCTTAAAAATAAAATCTTTTCTAGAAAACAGATATAGACGGATATCTTAGAAAACTAATATAAAGTTTTAAAAACCTGGAATATCTAGTTTTTTCAATGTGAAAATACCATGAAGAATAATGATGTATTTAAAGTTTTTGACTTTTCCATCTTATTCTTTTGCCTTTTCATTTTGCTTGATGCCAAGTAGAGCTTTGAGACTTCACGGTTAAGAGCATCACCAGATTTCAGTGCACTCCACCTTTTTTTTTCCTTTTGGATCTATTCATTTTTCAGATGCCACAGGAAACCCAGAACTGTAATACCAGGAGTTTGTCCTTATTTTTTATTGCAATACAGAGAAAACAATAGCTAAATTTCTCAAACACTTAAACCACTTCACAGTGTCCTGATCCCTTATTACAAGCAGTAATTATCCCCACAAATATTACAGCATAAGCAAATATTTTTAACTTCCAAGCCCTTGTGGGACATTTGACATTGACTTCGGGAAGGAAAGGGCACAGGCGGGACAACTCTCAGCACCGGGAAGTCTTTGAAGGATATCAATGCTCCATTACATAAACAGAGGAAAGCTTCTTTCTGACAGAACAGCTCAGAAACTTTAATTTTCTGCTCTCTTTCCATGCCAGAAGCAAGGCCTCGATGAAAGCCTAGATGTGAAAATGCAGCCTGCTAGAAACAAGCTGCAGTGCCATGACAGAAAAGCACGCTGCTCCTAGGAGCATCGCTGAGCTGCACTGGACTCAAACACAGCAGTGCATTTAAAACACAGCAAAGATCTACTCTTGGCCACAATAAAAATCATAGAATTTTCATCTGTCTGCTGCCCGTAACACACTGCTGTGGCTATCTCTAAAAATGCAGAATAATAACCAAAAAAGAAAAAAGACGTTATTTTGGGGAAGATGTTTGAAAAAGCCAGCTCTAGGTCTGTATGAATTGAAAACTTAGTGACCCTACTCACTTCATTGATGGTCCTCTCTTCTGAAATGTGGAAAAAAAAAAACCCAAAGCCTAAAAATCATTTCCCCCCCCCCAACACCTTTCACCTGGTTTTTGTTAAACTTGAATCCATTTCCCAATATTAAAAAAAAGTAATTATCACACATCTGTTATGTATCAGAACAATTACTGTCACATCTGTTAACATTTAGTTTTCCCCAGCTCTTCATCCTGTCCCCCTAGATTATGGTTTCTTTGAGATGAGACTAATTTGTTCTGATGGGTTTTCTCTTTGCAGGTGTTCCTATGATGCCCAACACCTTGTTCCAATTTTCTTAGAGCAGGCAGCCTTTTGGTCATGAAGAAAGTTCTGCTCATGATCATTACATGTGCAATGCAATAAATTGCTCCAGACAGCCTAGCTCGGAAATGCATGAAAAAACAGGTCTCCCATGGGAGAAATGCCAAGAAAAAACAATCTCAGTTTCTTGACTAAAGTGACAGACATTAAACCTGCAAAGAGAATCAACAAACTTCTTAAAATAATGAAAATTACTAACCACTTAATCTCTCTATGCAGTTAATTTCCTCCATGTTCCCTATATCTCTAAACACGTGCCAGACTTTTCTTGTTAAAAAAAAGAAATCCCAAACAAACCAAATTGCCCCACAAAAATACTCCAGTTAGGAAACCAGTAAGAATTCACTGTTTTCCCCTAGAATTTCAGCCCAAATATACAATGATTCAGGTAAGCATTAGGGAACCACTAGCTATTTTGATATAGTTATATATTTTGACACACATAATTAAAATTTTTGGTGGGTTATGTCACTGATTTCAGTGCGGACAAAATACTCTGAAATAGGTATTATGATTGGTAATTAAATTCTTTGAGGGGAAGGGGTTATTCCATACTCATGAAAGAAACAAGGACAATTATTCACCATGTCTAAGCCTGACATCAGTACGACAATTCCAAATATCATGTAAGAATAAGTAGGTCACACTAAACATAAGTTATTGCAAAACAGTCTCGGGCTCATTATGCCCAATATTTCCAAGCCTGAGCAAATAACAGGAAGTACAGCTTGTAAAAAGTGCAGTGGCCATTTCTAGAAACAGACAGGCAAATACTGTGATGAGCAATTTTATTTAAAAATGAATCATATTTTGAAAGGCAGATCTTACAAGCATTTTTATGGTTTTCTCTCATGTAAAAAAAAAATAAAATTAAATAGCCTGGTTTTGTTACCAGGTTAAAGTTTACCATAGGAAGCCAAAAATACACTAATAATGACAAAAGGGAATTGGTTACTGGTCTTGCCCTATAGTGAAATACAAAACTTATGAAGAAACACATCTTAATAAAGTTAATACATAGTTGATAGCCATGTGATATTCTTTTACTTTCTTCTGAACTAAGTCCTACATGTAATCCAAAAAATGTTAGTCTAGAATCCACGTAAGTTGAACACAAGATTAACTTTGTGAATGTAATTAAGGCAGGGAAACTGGCTTGAAAGAAATGTCTCTAATCTCCCTCAGTTTTTCACCCTGCAATCATTCTCATTCAAAGGTCAGATATTGACAAATTTTACAAAATATTTATCATACAGATGGTAAATATCAGGAGGTTTTGTTAGGTTTGCTGTGCTTCTGTATCATATCCATCAATTGGATTCAATAAACAATTACATTCCCATGGTTTTCCTATGCAAGTTGCCTATGTGAATCCCATTATCTAAGATTTTTAAACAGTCTAGAACAGTGCTGCTCTGTATATCTAACAAGTTCAGCCTACACCGTAGCACCAGAGTGGCTTTCTGAAATTCATTACAGTTTATCCTCACAGCAGCCCAGCAAGGTCAGAATTTACCACCCCTATTTTTGAAGCAGCAAACTGACATCCTGAGTAAAGTGAATTTTAGGAAGGACTAGAACCAAGCACAACTGCTCTGACATGGTGCTGCTAAACTAGCAAATGCAAACCTTTTTCAGCCTGGGTTGTCTTCCACCCTCTGCCCTCCCCCACTGTGTTCCTTACACTTTTGGGCCCTGATCACAAGGTGCTGACCATGTGCTTATTCTGCCACGTGTACCAGAGCTCTGTCACTATGCTACACCATTCTTCTCATCCCTAATAGTTTGTTATTTTATGAGCTACAACAGGTATTGCTTAGCTCTAGTCATCTGTGCCTTTATTAAGAAAAGGCATAAAAAGCCTAAATGTTACTTTTGTTTTTCTGTACCCCCATACTCTCCACTTTGGGATTTTTTGAGTCAGAACTGTGGCGTACTACGAGAAAGGCTCAAAACTTCCAGCAATTCTAAAAGCAGGAAATACTAATGGAAACCTGTTTCTCAGGGGACACCCAACCTAAATACATGGATCTGAAAAATTCATGTAGTCAAAAAAGAATCTGTTACTTGGGTGTTCAGCTATACTGGGATTTCTGAGCACATTTTGAACCATATATTTGATATCCTGTTATGGTCAGGTCCAGAAGTGGTTTAGACAATCCCTTCAGAATGTAAATTAAAATATACAGTATCTACATTACACAGAGGCTTTTATCTCAAGTGGGACGTTATTCTTTTTACCTTGAACTTTGGGAACTACTGAACTACCTGAACAACTACCCTTGAGTAGTCCGGGCTTCAGATCCCAGGAGCAACTTCTTAACTCTTATTTCTCTAATAACAATACTCCAATAAGAAAAAAAAAAAAAAAAATTTATTGCAGAAATGTAAAACAAAATTAGTCCTGTGGTATCCAAGAATGCTTTGCATTTCAGAGAGATGCCTTTTCCTAAATGAGGCGTTTTACTTTTCCACGTAACTCTTAATTATCTTCCATCCATTTTCTCAGTTATATTCTTTACTGGCTGAAGGAGATCTATGATAGAAACCTTAATTTTTAGTTGAACTTAGGAGCAGACATTCAGACTCTCCTGTGCAATAATGGAATGCCTAGATTATGATGATATTCATAACTTCCACAATACCTCTAAAATCTTATTGCCTACTTCTGAAAACTAAATATATAAGTTGATTTTTCAGTGAAACACTGGAAATGCAACAGAACACATAACATAACAGAAGATCAAAATGAGATGGTACTGATTTGATTTCTCTTTTCAGTGAAGTCACTTCACATTAATCTATCTTTATCATGGCACACCTGGAAGCTGGGCATCCTTCAGTTTTTACAATTTAATCAAATAGCAAAGGACTGACAATAAATATTATATATTTCAAACTGCAATCAGCCTCAACTCCTGACTCCAGAAATAACTCCTCTGACTACAGTGAACTGTAGCAAAATAATTCTGTGCATCAAAATGAGAAATTGCAACACAATTACCAGCTGCTTCCATGACTGAGAACGTGTTTTTCACTGGCCATTCAAGGCTGGACATGCACTATGTAGACACAGATAAGTCCTCTTCATTGTTCCCTCTCCCCAAAAAAACCCAAAAGACATCCCACCACAAAAAAACAAGCCTCCACATAAAAAGCTTTGATTTGTTTTACTGTGCATTGTAGAAACAAAGAATATGTGTTCCTCCACTGATTCAATGCAGCACTGAAAGCCACAGTGTGGTTCAGAAGCACAAGGGTGAATGATACCTCTTTCTGAATGCATTCAAAGGAATGACTAATACAAACATGTTCAAGTGAAGAAATTCTTAAAATAACTATTTAAAAGCTACTGAAATCAGGTACATTTTGCTTTATACTATCCAACTGGATTTCAAGAACTCGTGTTATAACTTTGCACATGAACACTCTCCTAGATAACATCTAACTTGGCTCTCTGTATTAAGTAATCATACAACATCCTTTTTCATCAGACAGTTCCACAGGATTCAGCTTTTCGGCTAATGTTTAGCATTTATAGAATGCCATCAATTCTATCTTTGAAGTCCTACCTTTAAAACTCCAGCACTTCTTTCAAATCACTTAGTCCCTTAACATCATATTTGCCCATCACAAAGAAACAATTCATATTTAGTATTTCAATAATTCACTTGGATCCACGTGAGCAATGGATAATAAAAACCTGTTGTCTTGAATCTGAGGGCAGTGTGTCATGGCCATGACTACCCAGCCTATCCACTCCCAACAGGGGCAGCCAAAAGCTAGATGGGAACATTTTTTTGGTTTTTTTTCAATTTAAAATTAAATCCTGCCCATTCACAGTGGGCAGTTATGAAGCAGATGGTCAATGACAAAGCATGAATAAAGCAACAATTCACTAATATCGAACCTACAATTTTCCCCTTTGCTTTTTGTGTGCAAAAAAGCACCAGAGAAGACATTACCTATCGATGCCAAGCAGCTGAAGACAAACTCCTGACGCCTAACAAAAAGGCAATTATTCCCAAGATCTGATTAGTTACATCACTTTAATGTTTCCATGGACCTTCTGCCAGTCTTTTCCTCTGCGTGCTGTTAATGTCTACTCCCCATGGCATCGTGGCCCCTTTCTTGCATTCAAGAGAACCTCCCACTGATATTTACAGAGATCAACCCACTATGGCCATTCCTCAGCCGTTAGTGCAGTTTCTTGAGATTACTCCAGCTGAGGCACTGTTTCCTATGATTTGTTTTGTACTGCTTTTCAGAAAAACAATATGTGAAAAATAGTTCTATATTCAGGCCAAAGACAAAAAAAAGTAATCTTTAGTCACCCATGTTTAGGCATAGAGAGATAAAAAGGAAAAAACCTGCGTAAAAGACCTGAGGCTTAAAATGCAACACTCGTTGTATTATCATTTGTCTCTAAGTAGGACTCCAGTCGTTCTAAGAACACAATACAATTAGTTTTATGTTTTGCTTGAATTCATCATTGCTACTTCATATAACTTCTGCATAAAAGCACAATTAGGGAAAAAGAAAAAAATCACTTTTTACTGAGAAATAGGATTTCTCTCTAGAAGAAAGACACATCAACAGCTAAGCTGCAACCTCATACTGAAAAAAGTTACCCTTCTGCTTCAAACTATTAAAAATTTTCTGTTTCTCAGAAGTTATTGGCCTAAAAACTCCTGCACATGGCATCCAAGTGACAACAAAGCAGACAAGCAGGGTACAAGCAGCAAGGCAAAGATCTGGGAGCCCTAAACAAATGAAGGATGAAACATGAACGTTTATTAAGAGCAAAAGGCAAAGCTTAGAGCTGGCTCATATCACTAGATTGTCATAGTTGGCACTGGCAGGAAGAGATTTCACTTTTTATTGGGCAACAGCTTATATTACAGAGGCTTTACTGACTACTATCTATAGGAAGCTAGGGCAGATGCCGTCAGCAGAAGCTGACACAGAGCCAGCCTCCAGTTTTACACTCTGCCAGAAGTCAAGAGACATCAGACACCTACTGACAAACAGCAACTCTTTGGAAGCTTTAATACACTTCAACTTGCAAATGCTTCTGAGATGGTTTATCTCTTTTGGAAGTATAAGAGACATTTATGGCTCTTCAAGACAGTATTTTACAAGTTCTAGCAATGCTATTTGCCTTTCAGTCTAGATTATTGCATTTGTGCAAAGAATACAAGCTGGTAATTGACAAAATTTCCTCTATGTATTTATTTCTTTCAAATTCACAGAGATTCCTCGTTTGTTCATATTTCAGAAAGTAATTAAGTATAGGACCTGGTAATAACAGCAGAAAGAATGGGATTCTTTGCTCAAAGAGGACTTCCTGTCACCAGGAAATTAAATGTTTCTCCTGGCAGACAGTAAAGTACACACAGAAATAAAAATTAATCTGTAGGCTTACACTTACATGCTTTCTCAAAGTTAATTAAGAAGGAAGGTTACCCAAGGTTCAATGAATGAGGCAATACCAATTTAGGAAGTGATCTCAACTTGCAAGAGAGGAAAAATACAAAATTTCAATTGTTGAACAAATAGAACAGATTCTTGTATTCTCTGATTTTTTGAAACTCTGACTCTGAAGTCTTGTAGGAGCACTGACAGGGGTTACATGGAGGAACACACTCCCAAAGATGAATAACAAAGTGACAAAAGACTGGATAATTAACACAGAACCAGGATAGGTCCTGTCTGCTTATTAGCCCAACTTGCCTAGATATCAAGAACACACGGTGAAAACCTGTCCCCCATTCATGCACTGGCAGTTCAAGAATTGAAACTACATAAGTGCAAAAATTTCCCAAGTTTTCACATCAGTAAAAACAATAATTTTTTAAAAATCTCTTTAAATATTTCTTTAACACTATCAGTTTTATAAAAGGGGAAAAAACTTAATAAAATTTTGGGGGGTGACAGTTGTTTCTCAATCATCCTGTAATTAGTGACTTTGTCAAGGATTAACTTGTGGATGTGTTCTACCTTTTTGCTCATCATTTTTACCCCAAGCTAGAACTTAGGAGTGACAGTACAAATCTAGTAACAGATGTTACTTGATTTACGGGAAGGGCAGGAAGGTAAAGACTTCAGAAAATATTTTCTGACAATCATTCTAAACTGCCTGCACTATTAATCTTTGATCTTCAAATAAAATCCAAAACAACATTTACCACCTCTCTGCAACCCCATTTTTGCTGAAGACATATTGATACTTGGAGAAGTGAAGAACTCACTTCTCAAAAGTAGCTTGGACTATGTACCTTAGAAGTTAGTGGCACAGAAACAACTTACCTTCTGGGAATAAATCTAATCAGGAAATCAGGACTAGTATAACCTTAGAGACTAAAAATACCTGGGATGCAGTATTTAGCTCTTCTAAGAACAGAGTGACAGGAGGCCGTGCGGGGGCATTCTGCTAGGCTCGGCCATACAAATGTAGCCAGAATAAAAATTCTGCAGTACAACATTTACAGTCCTGTTTCAGCTAAGGTGCTTTCTGAAACACACAATTACTCATTTTCAAAGCTCTGTCACCACCCAAAACACCAGTTTAGGAAACGTGCTTTAAATCCTCATATTAATTTCACTTCATTCCAGTAAGCAATGACTAGAAAAGAAGAGCACACACCTTCTGGAAAATCTACATCAAAATTATCCTTCAATGCCATACATTCTTTAAAATCTAGGATAAAATATTCTAATAGATCATCAATGATTCTTCAAGGCATTTTTGGGAAGTCCACATACTTTGGATACTCTATAACTAAAGTACCATCCATGCAGAGAGATTGAGAAACAGTTTGTTGCTTTCAAATACAGTTAGGGCTCCAGCTAGGCACAGAAACTTTACTACTCCCTTTTCATGCTTACAGCCCTGGGATCAGCACTGAATTGTTAAGCAAACTTCTTCAAAACTTTACTGGCATCAACATGACAGAGCTGCACAACTCATTTCTAGATTCATTTTCTCTAATGTTTTTGTATAATACTTAGGCTCTAAAAATACTCCCCAAAAGCTGAAAAGCATAAAGCTAGCTAATCTTTATGGCAGGACAAGTTATTTTGTCATACACTAAAAAAAAGATTTATGCATGTCATAGAAACATGAAATAGATTTGCTTTACTGTAATAGACTTTGTTGTTTTATTTGGACCTTTTAAAATGTTTAAATAAGCTCAGAGTAAAATTAACGGGCAGTAATCACCCTCTCCAACTCAGTAAGCCTAAGTAAACCCACACTGCTGCTCCATTAAGAATGGCATAGGCCACTGCATACAAATTTAGGAATTCCAGTGGGTCATCAAATGCTTGCTAGCTGCAAAAATCTGTTTGGAGCCACTTTTATCAAATGCCAAGAATACAGAGAGAAATCCTGCATGTTTACTCCATGCTGCTCTGGCAGGGGGCCAACAATAGCAAAGGAATTTGGAACTGCAGGACTAAATCCCCATTTGTCTCACCCTTGTAGACATAAAACTGTTCATGCAGATAAAAGGACTGACAATTTTATCAAGTGCTGTGCACCGAATTACTGAAAGCTTCCAAACACCCTTTTTTAAAGAAACTTACAGCCTTAATAAATCTGCTTCTTAACAGACAGTGTGAAAATTTTATACCACTAGTGAAATATGAGTAAAATATGGTGAATTTGTTATTCTGTGGCAGGGTATGATTCTTTCTTACTTTGTACAAGAAATACAATCTCAGAGAGTTACCAGCCTTATATTACACATGGAGAAATATAATCCAGAAGATTTATAGTGTTTGCATCAAGAAAAAAAAAGAAATTTTGTATGCAATGCGGAAAGAAAAAATAAGAATGACAGGTGATAGATTCAAAACTGTTTTAATGCAAGTTCTGTAGCTATAGCAAATACCAGCTGCTGTGGAGAAGGCTAAAACAAGCAGAAAATAGAAAAATGTTGTAACTGCTGCACTATTTGCTTTTGTAAGCAATGTGACAGTAGTCACATTTTAAATATCAGACTAAGTAAAAGCAAAAGGATTTAGAAAGCTAAGAAAGAAGACTTTCTGACTGATTTTTCACATTTCTCCTAAACAGATTTTTTTTCACATTAGAAATATTATTAAGAATCTATAACTGGCCTCTAATATGGTCTTCCCATGCAGAGCATACAATAAGTGCTTCCATGGTTAATTTGGTGCATTCCAGATACATGGTTTCACAAGAGGAAACAGTAGGGAAATCATCACAAGGTGTTCCTGCCCTCCACACAGTCCATGCTCCCCTTAAACCTGTTGATTTTGACGGAAGCGTTGGCACACCATGTCACAGAGGAAGCAGCAAGGGCAGGGTTGGTAGGTGGAAAGAGTATTTTAAACTAGTACTAGCACTAAATGCTTCAGAATTAAAGACCCAGGCACCCAGCAGGTAGATAGCTGAAATGCCGGCTTCACCAGCCTTCCCTGGTGCTCACAGCCTTCCCACATTCACCCCATTTTCTTACCCCCACTTATTTATGCCAGAATAACTAGTATAATTAAATGCCTAAAATGTACAGAGTTAAAAGATGTAAAGTCTTCCTTCCTGTTGTGCTGCTTTCACCCTGAATTATGTCAGGCATTCAATTTACAAAGTACTACAAAAACACTTTCTCTGTCAGGCCTGAAGCAAGGGGAATTGTGATCACAACATTTTTAAGACAGCTTTGCTACCAGAAAGGCATCTCATGGAACTAAACAGAACACAAGGGAGAAAACAAGTCCTGCATTACAGCTTTGTTGCCCTACACAGTGACATTTCCCACAGATGTTGCTACTAACTTTCAATGAAATGGAACAGCACAGAATAAACAAAAGATAAATTACATATGTCATTTGGCATGGGTCACACCTCAGGTGACAAGGCTTCAGGTATCAGTGCAACAGCAAAATAATAGCAATGAACTTGGAAGAGATAAAACAGAGAAGAAAAGTCTAATTCCCATGAACACACAACACAGTCTACAGGATTTTGTCAAGGATTTTTAGCCTCCAGTAGTCTAAAGAAAAAAAAAAAAAAAAAAAAAAAAAAGTCTAAATATGGATTTAGAAACCTTACCAGAGAATGGAATATGCAAATATATCAGCATTCAACAACTCTTACAAGTTTACAGACTGCAAAGCATATGCAAGGGCCCTGAGAGGGTCCGTCCTGCAGGCTTGTCTGCCTGGGCTGGGGGCCGAGGCGGGGAGTGCAGCTGCAGCCTGCCCAGGCTGTCCCCCTCCCCTCACTGCCCACGCAGCCTCGGCCAAAGCCCCTTCCCGTGGGAGCTGCTTTTCAGCTGAGCCTCTACCATCAGCCCCCGACCTGAGCTGCACCTCCCGCTGCGGTGCAGCCCAGCCCCTGCCCCATGCTGGGCCCTGTTTATCCAGCCCACTGTGCCCCATAGCCCGGCCTGGCCATCCCAGGCTGCGTTTGCCCGCAGTTCCCCTCACTCTGGTACTGCTGTCTGTTTTATCACCCTCATCTCCTGGCTCACCCTCTCTCCGGGAGCAGCCAGCCCTAACTGCTCCAGCTCTGCCTAACCTTCTTCTCCTCTGGTATTCTTGAGGGAATATAAATGACAGGACATGATTTATACCGGTCTAATTACAGCTGAAGTAACTCTTATCCAGCTAGCTTGACAAAATGAAGCTGAGAGGAAAGTATAGAATAAAAATATTATTAGGTCAATCTGACATTTGTTGTAGGCAAATATTCTTTATGAAAATTAGACTCTGTGGTCATGTGATTTCAAAATAAACATGGAAAATATGGCCTCTGTCACCATTGACATGACAGCGAACACAACAGGAAAACCTGAACTTTGCCTAGAAGTTGAAAAAGCTGGCTGGCAATGCTTGTATATGGTTAAACTCAGCTGTGATGAAACAAGAGTATATCAGCCAAATCACTGAAGCTTAAAGGGAGCAGGTTCTTTAATAAACTTTATAAACGTAACTTGATAATTGTGAAGATTTAAAACTCTGGGATGAGTATTAGACTAATCCAGACAGCCTTCAAGGGAAAGGCATTGTTGTTTTGGTAGTTCTAATCATAAATTGTTCAAACTTATTCAAGTCACATAGCTCTTCCTCAAGATGTTCTGTCAAGTGACAGGCCTGCACTCACTATCTCAATTTCCCATTCTTTAGAACGGGACCACTATACATTAACACTATATTATATATTACACTACCAGATGAGGTTCCAACTGTTAGAAATGAAAAACCAAGAGATTCCATGGAATTATATTCATTCTGCTATCAAGTTATTTTTAACATATAACATTTCTTAAAAGTTGTTTGTCATCATAGTCCGTTTCACACAGTTCTCCAAATTGCAATATCATCTTTTCCATCAATAGTTACTTGTGTTAGAAGGAACTGACCTCTTTAACTAAGAGCTACTCAAAGACCAGAAAAATGCAAAGCAATGTAACAACCTAGGACTTGGCCTGACATAAACCTTCCAAAAACAGCCACTCTTGCTGAAGTCAGAGAGGAGGAAAGAAGGCCACAAGAAATTACATGAGAATTTAAAATACATAAGAAATTAATTTTCCAATGAGTATCATTTCATGCATATCCCTAATCTGGGAAAAGTCTGATCTCTCTTCACCACAGAAGGAATTACATATCCCCAAGGCCAGCCTATCTGCTGGATCTCATAATTACTGGGTAACCAGAGACATGGGATTAGAAGAGAACTGTTCTAAACGGCTTCTGCTGTGCCAGTTTTCTGACAAAAGGCACTTTTCTCATAGACTACTTTGGCCACTAACGGTGCTGGATCCATATACCAGCAGGAATCATGGGAAAGCAATGCCACAACAGTAACTTGTTCTTCCATTAAAACCAACTGGGACTATGGAAAGCTGATCCTGAGCTTTTGCAGCAAGTCAGCACATGTTATCACATTAGCAGGGTTCTGATGTACATAAGCATCCACACCAAGTTACAGCAGGTGAAACCAGAGCAGGGGGTGAAAAATGGTAAAGAAATGCAACTCTTCTATGGATGCTCAGTTCTGCAGTAAGACAGAAAAGAGGATATGTAACCAAATACGGATAAAAACAAAGTGAAAAATAGAAGGGTGGGAATATGAAAGTGATTAGGAAACAGAATGCAAAAGAAATAAACTGTAAGAGAGATAAAAGAAGCTAATGGAGCAAAAAGTAAGAAATGGAACAAGCTGAGTGTGCATAAACATTAATTATGGAGAATTCAGATTCCTTCAGCTCCAGATTTTTGTTAGCAATAACACTGACTGATTCAGTTACAGATATTAAAAATTAATTAAGAACTCATGAACTCAGACAAAACTAACAAATTTCTGCCTGTGACTGAACTGGGTTGAGCATATAAAGCTGGTAATCAGCTTGGCCCTGAAAACTTTCATGGCTAAACACTAGCAAGAATGACTAGCGTGATAGCTTAGGGGTGATTCACAAGCAGCTTGACTTATCATTCCTCATTTAAATTGATTAACACAAGTAGATATCAAAATATCTGCAGCTTGACAAGTGAAACATGCAGTTTTACATAAAACTTTCAAATGATTCAGAAAACATGTGTGTGTGTTGGCAATAAAGTACGTTTTCCATGCAGAACTACTATTTGCAGTCCTCTAAACCCACAATAGAAATTATATCAGGCTACACACAGAAAGAAGGAGTTCAGCAGGCAATTTTTTTGTATGTAAAACGTACAGTGGATCCAATTTCAGCCATAACAAACAGGATTTACCTTTGGTTCTGCTTAGGAAAAATAGCAAATGAAGCCTCTCACTAAAACTAAGCTGGGAAACTCTCACAAAGACACCCAAAAAAAAAAAAAAGTTACCTCTTAGTCCAAAGGCTTGAGCAGCACAAAGGGGAATGATTTGCAGGCAGTTAGGGACCAGGTGCACAAGCTCTGGCAGAATCTCTCTCTCTCCTACAGAGAGACTGCTGGCCTGACACAGAGCTTCTCAATATGTCCTTAATGAGCCATCTTCATTACCTATGTGCAGAGACCAGAGAAATGAGTACGTGCACACTTCTCACAATTATACCTTCATCTTAGGACCCCACCATTAAAAATGCAGGGTAAGCAGAAAGTAAGGGAATAGTAGAGCTGAAGGTACTGCAGGGTGGGCTTTTATGATCATTTGTTTTATTTTTACTGCTTTCTAGTCCATGCAGTTTATTGGTGTTCCACAAAAAGCCTACCAAAAACACACGGCACAGATTCCCACACAGGCAAGTAAACAAAAAATACGAAGAAATAGAGGTAATAAGGAAACTTCCAAGCTTAAACACATTTAATTTGGCTAGAAATGTAAACCATTGTGGTAAATGACACAAGAGATTCTGATATAGTTTTTCAAAAAAAAAAAAGAAAAAAGAAGAGGGTAAGTTTTTAATCACATCTCTCAGGATCAGTGCATCTTCATACAAACAGTATGACTTGAACATGTAGTTTCAATACTCAGAGGTACAGCTGCCTAAAAAGCAAGATCAATTTACTGTTTCTGAGCTCTTCATCTGTTTCACCACTGTGCAAACTCCACTCCTCACTGCCATAGCCTCAAGAATTTTATGACAGACTAACTGCAGTAGCACACTTATGGACACACATATAGTCATTTAGACAGAAAAGCAAACATAGCTGCTCCTTTATCTAAAATTTTGGGCCTGAGCATTAGGCAAGAATTTACCTTTAGATACTTCATGTTTCCTTCTTAAAAAGGAAGGCTTTCTTTCTAATGGAAGATGGGCAAAATTACACATCTAAGTATTTCCAAGGATTCATCTTAGTCTTTTTTACTTCTGCAAAATTTGAAGGGGAAGGGAACACATGAGAAAAAAATTTTCAGATTTTGATAACATATGGAAAACTCACTGAAACCCTCCAACCTAAATTCTGAAAAATAAGTAAAATAATTACATGAGCTTTTCAAACAATATTATTTTAGAAGTCTATTTATACCAGTGCACACTCGTAAAACAAACAAATATTTTGGTGAGATATGAATGCTTGAACAAATGCTTTAGCATCCCATCCCAACCATTTAGCTCAACTTTTTAATCTCCTTACCAGTAACATCAGTTGTAAAACACACTCACTTTCTTTCTTTTTCTGCTGTACCCAGCCATTCCCCAGCTCCTTCTCCAGCAGTGACTCCTCGCTGTGTGAGTGGAGCTGGTGTCCTCCCAGCAGGTAATTAATTGGCTGTGAGGGGTAATTTTCAGAGAGATTGGAAACACCTGAGTGGGAGGAACAGCTGTGGGGTTGATGGCAGAAGAGGCGCTTCTGCTCTCTCCCCACACAGTCAGGGTTCAAATGACAAAGTCCTAAGAGCTCTGCACTACCTTGGAAATTTAAAATTCTTATGTGAGGTAGAACTTAATGTCTCATGATGCTCTCTCACCTTGTTAGCAGGGAGCCTCTTAGCTGAGGACTGCACCTTCCCTCTGTTGAAGGAGGGAGGGAGGAACAAAGAAGGTCTCTGCAGGAGGACACCCCTCTTCTGCTTTCCACCTTACTCTTTTCCAGTGTGATTTATCTTTTGGGTGAAAAAATGCTATTGAGGGACCGAGGCAAATAATTTCAATGTGTTCAGGAGAAAACAGGAAATTTAAAACCTCAATTATAAGAGCCATAGTGGAAAATAAAAAAGAAAAAATTGGTCTCCATTTCAGAAAAATGCACAGTCAACCCCTCCTGACCTCAATAGTGTAATATTACAGTCAATACTTCTGCCTCTGCTTTTTCAAATTTATTCAGTTTATTTTGGGAAGTTGACAACAAAAACCACATTCAGTTCTCTTGCATGTGGCTCAGATAAAATGTGCATTACCTCAATACAGGCACTACACGTAACCTGGAAAACTTAAATAATCCTTATGATGAAGGAATTGATACTGGCTCATGATGCTGATTAAAAAATTCTGATCATCTTTTTCTGCCCCGTCACAAATTAAAACTAGAAAATAATCTAAATACAATGCAGAAAAGTCTAATTAAATTACTTTAAAGTGCACAGATGTCTATATTTTATTTTGATGTATTTGTTTAAGAAATACCACTTATAGGTATTTTTCTGCATTCTTTTGTCACCTCAGTACTGTGCTTTATAAATTTAAATTACCTGCAAAGATAAGGATAAAAAAAGTGATAAAATATGACTAGAAGCCAAAACTAACTGTCAATGCAATACTAAATATAATCTTAGCATGCCAGAACAATTTTATTTCTTAATACTGCATTATTCCACCTTCAGTAGTTAGATTTTCACTCCCTAAAGCTAAATATGAATCTAAGAAACATGCAGTACTGCCCAGCTTCAGTAAAAAGAATCAAAGGCATTCCATCATATTTTGTCTCATTCTATGTTACAGTGCCATAAGTACTTTAATCTTCCTTATGAAAAAAAGGGAAATCAGACATTTTGATTGACTATTTAATTTCTTACTACTCTGTATTTCTTTGCACTAATGATTTACATACAAAATATTCTTTGTTTTCTGTGTTTTTAAACTATGCAAGGTAAGGAGACTTGGAGAAACAGATTGGATTTAGCACTTGTAAATGATCAGTGTATTCTCTTCCTTCTATGTCCTTGCATATGGACAAGAAACAAGCTCACTGGCTATTTTAAAGTGAAACTGGTAATATTTAAAGACTTCCAGAGAAACAGATGGGTAAAAGGTTTACTGAGGAAATATTTAATCAGAAGAGATTTGGCAAATTAATCTGTAAATGAATCCTTGCATGTGTGCTCTTTTCATTACAGGGAAGCAATATCCCTGCTGCCAATCATTTCCCAGCATTTTAAGTGCCAAAGTGCACGTTACCCCACATTGCTCCACCAGATTTTACTGTTTTAGCAACAGCCTCCTATACTTACAGGCCAGATAATACAACCTTTTACATTAAAACAAAACCAAACCACCAAATTTCCCATTTTGACTCCCCTGAGGATTCCTGAGAAAGATTCTGCTTCTGGAGGTTGTTGATTGGAAAAATCCAGAGGTCACCTAATAAGGGAGTTGGAGGGTGACTTTGATGTTCCAGACATGAATGATTTGGGGACATGTGTTTAATCTTACAATTCAGTGAATTGAGCAAGGAAAAAGAATAAATGTCAGCTTTTAACTGGCCGTATTGTTTTCCAAAAAACCCCACCAGACTGTTTTTTTCAAACCAGTTCTATAATGGTCTAAATTCACATCATAGCAATACCTTACAAGCCTTCACCATAGTGTTAGCTTTTGAGTATTTATAGCTCCACTCTATATCACAGGAAAAGTATGCAGGGTCTTATACTCTGGCAAGCAGAGATCACAGTGTCAGGAAACTCTATAGTCACTTTGCTATAGTGCAGTAGCTTCAACAAAGAATAAAACACAAGCCTTAAAAAGGCAAAGCATCCAGTGTGTGGAACACCTTAATCTGTTTCAGAAGAATTATTTAACTGAGAGCTAATGATTTCACATCGGTGATTCTTTTCTCTCATCAGCTTCCAGGCATTGTCATGATTTATATGTAATTCTGAATAGAAATCCAGGCTGAAATGACTGCTTGAAACTCTAGACAAGTTTTCTTTCCAGCCCTTCCCGAGCTTATAAAATATAACAGGTGTTACAGTAACTGGACTTGTTCCTTTCCCCTTGAGGTAGCTCTGTGTCACAAAGAAATCGAGAAGCTCCTGCTTGCATTTCTCCAAGCATATTAAAGAAGGCTTTACTATGAAAATATTTGGTAGAAATAGTAACACTAATTTACTGCCATTTACCACAACTGCCTTCTATCCACTTCACACTGAAGCATAATTATGCCTGTGACATCGCTTCAGGGAAACCTCCACTCGCCATACCTACAGCATTAAAATAACAAATAAATTTGGGGAAGGTACAACATAACTATTCCAAGATAAGCAGGTGGTTCTATGTCTAAATTGCTCCATTGTGACAGCTGCATTTCATCATTTGTGTGTACTATATGAAAAAAAGAAAATTATATTAGAAATCCAGTTTACAGAGATCTCTAAGGGGTTAAATAAAAAAAAAATTATATCCTTTCTCAGTCTTCCAAATCTTTAGGGAAGGATGCTTTTTCTGCCTCCAATGAATGAAATGTAATTATTTAAAATCCTGTTGGGATTTGTTTACACTACTATAAAATTTGGTATGTTGTATACTCCAAGCCTGGTATGACTTTAAATAAACAGTACAGTTGCTGTACTTTCCCACCCAAATATTATACCTTATCTCTGATATAAATGTAAATGCATGGTCATGGTGAAGAAGAACATCTACCATCTATGCATGTTCCTGGCATACAAAGGCTACCAGAGACATTGCAATTTTGCTGCCAGTTTATCCTCACGCTCTTCAGAGCAAAAGAAATGTGCAGATCCTCAGCTGGTATGAACTGAATTTTCAAAGGTATGGGAGTGATTATTATAATTAAATCCTTCTGCCTCTATTGCTGTCCCTTTAAGATCCTTAATATAGCTTTTTTATTATAAAGTTACACGTGCTCTTTAAAGTTTAAATATGTTCAATGAATAGATATTTTTATCATAAACATATCATACCTGCAACCCCCAGATATAGTCCTTAAAATAAGAAAGCACAGAGCCAAACAGGCATTAAAATGAGCAGTGCTCGATCTTTCTCAACACAGCTCAAGTTCATTTGCAGCATACACTTTCTGGAATTATATGTTCTTAGCTCTTCTAGAGAATTATCATTAGATGAAACTAGGAAACTTTAGAGTATTGGTATTTTCACTTTAAAATCGGGGACTGAATCACAGTTCTCCGTCCTATGGCCAGCTATGGGCTAATCATTTATCAATTAGCCTCAGTTTGACTTCTTACACTGACAGCAATGTGGAAATATGTGATTTATGTGATTTATGAGGTAAAGAAAGTTTAATCCATTAGAAGAAAACTACTAAGTCAAGCACACCACATTGTGAGCTAAGACGTAAAAGGCTCATTGCCACTAGAGATTCATTCCTTTCTGGATCTAACCCTTCTTTGCCAGCAACTGCCCACCCACATCGATTATAAAGGATTGTGTCAGTCTAAATCTTAATGTAATGTTAAGAGAGAAAATTGGATGTTTTCTGCTGGCTTCTGCATAAGGGCAAATTTCACCCAGAATGTAAATCAGATTTTTTATATTATTCATTTTGCTTCAGGCTATCACCTAATAATTTCTGATGTTGTCAGAAAGATTATGGAACAAACGGATTTTGTCAGGGGGATAGCCTAATTGATTTCTTGAGGCCTCTTCCAACCCTATTTTTCTACATTCCTATAATTTTGGAAAGATGCTAAAATTTTCATACTGTAGCTGGAATCTGAACCAGAGTATTGCTTCACGGTCCTGAATGGCAAATGTGGAGCCTGAACACCAGACCATCAAAGCTGAGCATTAAATTCCATGACATACAACAGAGGAAATGTTCCATCCAACTCCCCTGTGTCCTTGCTGGAATTCTTGAAAATCCTGGCATTGTTTCTCTTTTCAGACAATCCTGTTAACACTAGGAAACCACTAAAGTCCAAAGAACCACACAGCAATTTGATTAGTAATATACTTTGTACGCTACACAGAGAGTAAGGAACACAGAACGTAGTAAAAGCAGTGTCTAGTATGTGTGTCCTTAGGGCTCGCACAGAGGAGAGGGAACTGAATTCCTAAAATTTCTGGGGTAACTTTGGGCAAATTACTCAAACTGAGTCTAGAATGCTAATTTGTTATTTTGGAGTGCTTCTGTGCTCTCAGTTAATTTGCTTTCTTTCTCTATGTTCCAAACCCATCCCAAAGGAGATTCCAAACCCTCTATACTTTGATCTTTCATGGAACCAGCACCACTGGGAGTATCCTCACTGCTCATTCTTTTGGGACAGCACTGGGCCGAGACATTCAAACTCCAAACCTGAAGCTATAATAGATGTCTTCATTTGAGAAATAGTGCTAATGAGTCCCGTAGTAGGTCTACAACAAAACTATATCATTTCCAAGACCCCAGCTGGTATTTGTAATAGCTTTATGTTGTGTATTTCCATAAGACAATTCAGTAGAGCTATCTGGGGATCCCAGGACTGTTCTGCACTGTGTAATGTAACCAGAGCCTTTATAGTCTAGTTCTCCATCTAACACAGGACGAGTATTCCCTTCTTTATAAAAATGCAACTGCAAGAAACATTCGCAAAAAATATTGTGGCACCCAAGTACTAAATTATTGGGAGTGAAGGGAAATACCCTAGAATGAGATAACTGGCATATAGGCATTAAAAAAATACCATTATTTTGAGTGGGATAGGTATGTGTCCACAAAAAAGCAAAACCACAGCAACTCCATAGTACTAGATAAGAGAGAGAGGTTCTCCACAAAAGCATTAAGAATGCCTTCATCAACAGAAGATCAGATTATCACAGAGGGGAGTCTGGTTAGCCAGTCATTGCTGGGTTAGTGCCCCATAAAGAATGTTCACAGGTAAAGCTGTCTTTAGTATACCTCTGCCTCAGACTCTGGAAAAAACAGGTGATGTTTTCATTCCAGGCTTATGTTTTACCTCTAGGCAACAAAACAATACAGAAAAGTTTCTAAAGCTGAGAAAATCTAGCGGGGAAAAAATCTAGAAAATGCAACACTTTGATCAAACTAGGCTCCCTCTAACCATAGCTAAAGCCACATGAATCCTAAAAAAAACTAAAAGCAAAAGACGGATGAAAGAAGGGGATGGGGGCTTTATATGAATGCATACAGCTCTAAGACGAGATAGAACACTCATCTCTGATTTCTGAGAATTCATAATGCAATATTAAAACTGTAGTGTTGTGAGCAGATTGATAATGCTCTGCTGGGATTGCTTACGGAGTGTAAATACACTGAAATACATCAGAACCTCTTTGCACTTCAAAATATGTTTCTCTGCAGTGTAGACAGCCCTAATAAGTAAAGCAGCCCATCCCAGCTGACATACTTCAGCAATTCTAAACCACAATTACACTTTTGTGTTATTGTTATGTGCATAAATAATTCTTTTACAAAACTTGCAAAGCACAAAATACTCCTTCCCAGAAGGGAAACTGTATAGTCAGAACATCTCATTGCTCTTCGAAAGAAGACAATTATGAATAATATGATGGGAACTTTTAGAACATACTGCATCAATCAAGTTCTGCATGAGTAATTATAATAATGTTTTGTAACATCATTAATTTTGTCTGCAGAACATGTCTCAGATTTCTGAAATACAAGATTTGTTCCCCAAAGGACATTAGCCCTCAGCATAAGTTCTTGGCTAATTTCTATCATTCTGCTGAGAACATCTGAGTAGTAAAGAAACATTTTTCTCCCTGGGCTAGGATTTGAGTGTTGAGGTCACAGAAGGTATTGTCTGCTAGCTGGCTTTTTCCTTCTATGGCAATTGTTGTTTTGAAAGATTTCACAAAAGTGTCCAAGCTGTTAGATGTAGGAAGGCTTGTGTCAGTAAGCATTAAAAATCCTTCTCCTTCCAGTGTGAAGCCAGCTCACTTCTTTCTCTTCATTGCTTCTCAAATGAGAATCTATCTATTTCTTATGGCTATATCTTCAGATTTCAAGTTTGGTTGTTTTTTTTTTTTTTTTTTTTTATTTTTTGTTTAAAAAATAAAGNTTTTTTTTTTTTTTTTTTAATGTTAGTATCAAAAAGAAAGGAATTAATTTCTCTTCAAAAGTCAACACATTGAGAATAGCTTTACTGTTATAAAAAAGAACAAGATTAAGGCTTACCTTCAAAGGGCAGAAATTGGAAAAATGAGTCAAAGAACTAGTTTGTTACAGATCACATAAACTTACAGTAGATTCAGAAATTATTACAAGGATTTGTATAAGCAATGATCCATCAAGTATTTCATAAAAATAGTGAGAAGGAAAAGATAAACTTTAAAGAAAGGCGAGCAGCTGCCCAGATAAGACATTTGGAGGAACACAGATGCAGAACAAAAATGGGGAAGAGAGGACTAGAAAGGAGACAAGAAACTAATTATTTGAACTGACGGGATATACTCCACGGGAGATATCAGAAATGTGAGATGGTTGTCAGTAACAATAGGACCTAAGATAGGTTTTAAGCAAGACAGTCATGTAACAAAGCCCTCGGTTTTCTGAAACAAATCTGCTTCTCCTTACCCGATGTGGGTCTGCCTCACCACACAAGAGGTACAGCCCGGCTTCCAGGATACTTGTGAAACTAAATTCCTTTTTAATGAGGAATCATATTAAGTCTTTTGTAAATTACACCATTTTGAGTTAAACCAGCTCTGAATTAACAGTTTCACCAGAGTTAACAAGCAACACTTTACAAACCAAGAAACTTTTATTCCTATTTTTTGTAAGGAATTTGAAAGTGATCTGTTTCAAATGCAAAACAAGGCAGATGAGATGGAAAGAATCAGATTTGGCCCAACCTGTTTGCAAGGAATTCAGTTTGAATATAATTTCTCCCTCCAAGAAAATAAAATAATATACAGGATTATTTTCCTCATCAATTTTGTGGTATTTCCTTACCTTCCCATCCATTCATACCTCTTCCTTGTCTCTCCCCTACCATTGCACTACGTCCCAAAGACATCCTTTGGTGTATACATTTAATTAACAGTTCATTCGTGCGAGAGTGAAAAATCTTTATACATTTTTTACTTTTATAATTTCAGCCATAAATTTTGCAGATGCCCAGCCTGATGATTTCTTACACATTTCTCTCCTAACCATGGTTTCTATTGCTATCTTCCTACTTGCTGGGTTTCACAATAGTCCAAATTTTTCTTGAGACGTAATTAATACCTGGGGAACAGAACAGCATCCTTGCATTCTGTATGTCTTCAATCCTCCTATGCATCACAAAGAAATCAAGAAAATAAGAGTCTTGTGAGGATGTATAATAAATACATTCTTCATGGAACACTATGTCCTAATAAATGACAGTGGCATGAAACCTGTTTCTGATGATGTGTAAGTCTGTATTCCAAGTTCATAAGGAATTCAGCTGTCTGCTCTTCTTAAGTAAGTTTGAACTGTAGGATTACTAGAGCAATATTTTAACATAATATAAAGATGAATGTAGGCAGCCTCCATAATTCATTATGCCCTTCAATTGCTCTCCCTCGGAAAAATTGAATCAATGAGTTAATACTATAGCAGTTACATGCCTTTACCTATTATTCTTCTCTTGCTCTGTATATTGTTGATCATCTTACACCAAAATAAGCCTTTTAAATCAAATATTGAGGCATCAGTGAAAGATGAAAAATTCATAAATGTTCAGGTTTGAGGTTTTCCACGTGACAGCTGGCCACTAAATTTAGACCTGGAGCAAAGACTGTTCTTATATCTGCAAGTCACAAGGTTTTCACAATGTCTATCTGCTACACCTGAGCATGAATAGAACTGGGAGATGTAAACCAAGCAGGAGTGTTTGTACCTCTGTACTGCCCAGGCTCTGGTCACAGCCCCTACAAGCAAATCATTTGTTAAGGAAATAGTTCCCCCAGAATGCACACTGGAAGGCAACACCAAGAGATTCAACCGATACTCAGATGTGGGCCTAACATTTTCTTTAAAATAATATAAGGTTCAAAAGTCCTTTCCTAGGTAAGGCAAGACCCAGTCTGATGGACAAGCTATATAGGAGCCTCAGAATGTTTACTTACAGTGTCAGCCCCCAGTAACAATTTCCTTAGGATAAAAGAAATGAGGATATTTTTTCAGTATTCTTTTCTATTTTTGATATTTATTATATAAATTTTTACTGCAAAAGTGTCACATTAAATCTTTAACATTAAAAATTTTAAACAAAACTTCCACTTGCAGCAGTTCAAGTTATAATCTATACTTCTGTTTGTAAACACCTGTTGCAGAAGTGTTTGACTGCAGCTGCCTATGAAACACCTTCTGAATGAGAAATACTTGACCATGTTTCATGACTGTTACCAGAATAATTCAAGAAGAGATAACTGAGATTTTCAGAAAGGGTACAATTTCATAATGTCCTCATCATTTACCTTGAAGATACAGTCTCTGAGACTTGTTTGCTGTAAAGCTGCTCATCAGTCTTGATGCCTTAAGTTTTAACTTCCATATTTTTCAAATCCTGTATTAGTGTATAACTCTGCAGTTTCTTGTAGCCTGCTAGCTGCTGTTCTCTTATGCCAGTTAGACACAACAAAGCCTCTCAAAGCCTGCTCTCCAAGGACACTCAGACTGTCCTAGGCCCAAAATGTATAAACCAACATCTTTAGATGGGGGGTAAGCTGGGGGAAATTACATCATTAACTGGGGTTGTAACTGGAGAATTAATCCTGATATGCAAGTGGACCAAACTTATAAAAGTGTGAAGAACTCGTGACTCGGGGTCCATCTTGGGTGTCACCTTTGGCCTGCTCAGGCTGTACCTTTGAAGGCCCTTCAAATAAATACCTACCTTTATTCCCTTATTCCTGTCTAGTCTCTGTTTTTTTTAGGTGGCCACCTCAGGCATCAGTCTCAGCAAGGATGTGAGAAATAACATAACAGTAATAATAATTATTATTATTATTATTGTAGCTGTTGGGGCGGCTGAAACGACACACACAGGGACTGTGCCTCGGTTAAGGGCCAAAACCCTTTATTCAAAAAAGACAGTCTCTTTTATACACATTTGCTACGTTATCATTCGGGTTATATATTCATTGGCTACTAAATTACTACAATAGATTCATTGGCTATATTAACTACAATACACTACCACTGGACACCTATAGCATAGGCACTCAAGCACTTAGAAAAATAACAGGTGCAGCTGTATATTGCTGGTTTTCCCCGTCTATTGTTTGGATTTCTTGCTTCTGTTGATACTACATTTTCAAGGGTAGAAACTAATTGTTTTTATTCTCACGGGGTTTTCTCACAAATAGAAGCTAACCAACTCCAACTTAGGATCTGTGAAGCCTTCAGACTAGGTGTCGGCCTCAACAAATAATAGTAATAATAATAAACAGTCACAGGTTTAGGAGGTTTAAATTCGTAAAGTACACCTCCCCAGTGGAAGGGGTATGATGCCTCCCATACAAAGTATACAGGCTTTGCAAACAACCCTGATGCTTCTTAAAAAGAAGGTACATGTCTTCCCATTGAGTCCATTGGAGTTATTGAGAAGAAGAAAAAAAATAAAAGGCATCTTTTGGTGTCTGTTGGTGAAGTCTGACAAAGTTTCCCTAAATCCACACAAGTGGTCCACTAAGGCTGCATGACAGTAATGTGGCAGCTGTAGGGTCAGGCCTGGGATGGGTGCTGTGGGTAATATCAATGATCTCAAAATGCATGAATCTGCAGACAGCAAAGGCACCCACACACACACACAAATGAAGGGAAAGGATGAGAAGGGTGATCTCAGAGACTCAATCACTTTAGCCCATAGTGGGCTTGACCATCCCGTCTGTTTTGCCACTGACTAAACTACTCTCCTGAGCACAGAACCATAGAAAAGCCTAGGCAGGGAGTGAGTCTGGAAATATCTGGTTTAATCTTCTGTTGCAAATAGGGCTTTAGGTTGTGTTATCCAGGGTCTGTGCAGATAGGTCTTAAATATTTCCTGTGAGAGACACTCCACCAGTTCTCTGGGTAACCTGTTCCAGTGTCTAATTGTTCTCACGAAGAAGAGTGACAAAAGAACCTCCGTCTTGTCTATAAATACCATCCAGTATTGCAACACTGTGATAAGATTCCCTCCCCTGACCATCCTTTTCTCTAGGTTCAAAAAAACAATTTCCTTCAATCTGTCTTCATTTCTCAAGTTCTAGGACCCTCTAATCATCCTGGTAATTCCCAGCTGGATGATTTCCAGCTTTATAATGTCTCTTGAAACGAGGAGACCAAAACTGGACAGTGTTCCATGTGTGGCCTAACAAGTGGTTGAGTAGAGCATAATAATCACATCCTTAATACCTTGGTTACACTTCTGCTGACACAGCCCAGGCCATGGATGTGTGGATATGTACACCAGAGACTTAGCTACATGTAACTATGTTTACATATATAAAAATTCCAGAAATGGTATCTTGACATTCCCAGCCTGGTTTATTCCTTACTTGGTCTATGGACAGCACTTCTATATTTTGGTCTCCATGGCTATTCAGGTTGTTTTTAATTAGAAGGTTGTTACATTATCTCCAGGCTGAATTGTGCAATAGTAAAGGAAATCAACTTTGAAAACAGAAAAGGCTTGTGTTGAGTAGATTAAACAAATTGTCCTTTTTACAGTTGTTCTGGGTCTACTGATTCTACATGAATTTTAGCTCCTAGTTTTGTAGGCAAACCACAAAGGAAATTACATCAATAAATCTATCCACTGTGTATTGAACATCCTACCCAGGGGTTGAATAAAACATATGCACAAACTAAGAGAAAAATTTTCATCATTTTAGAACTACTTAATTTTGAATCAATCATAAGCAATGCTAATCTCCCAAATCACACTGGTAAGTGAAGGAGTAGGCCACAGTGACCTATTTCCAAAGAAGCATTTGTACTACCATGGTAATCCCAAGTCACTGTCATTCACACTTAGTCATTAGTTACTGATGCTGTACAACGTGGAACAGCAGCAGCAAAGAAAGAGAAGGAGGCTTACACCAGAATTCAGTACAGGATATGGTCAGGATATTAAATCAGAAGCTGACCATAAACAGAATTTCTACTAACCTCTTAGATCATCAGATTTATAGAAATCTACTGTAAAGCCTAGTAACACAAAGAAATCCCTTCACACAGCACAGCCAAAAGTATGTAAAGTGTGTCCTTGGCACATGCAATCCTTTCAATTTCAGTACATCCTGAAGCAGATGGAAGCTCTCCTGATGAGACTTTTCCTTCCTCTGCATAGGAGTCCCCCATATCAAAATAGAGTTGCTTCTTTCCTGTCACTCATTGTTCTGGCCCTGCGGGGTTAGGAGATCATTTTGCAGAGCCAGGCATCTCTTTAATTAAAGATATCCTTTTAGGAGATAGCTCTACAGCATCTTCACAAGGGCTAGACTGGGTGGGGTTTGATCAGATATGGCTGATTTTAAAGAGCATTTCTCCTTCAGAACAGCACTATGGCACGTAAAAGGAATGCATTTCAAGCTATTGCAGCTTGTGTCGGCATGCGATTACTAAAACTACCGAATTGGGAAAGTTTTATTTTGCTGATAGTCCTATAAACATCTACTGTAAGTCATGTACTTTGACAGGAGGAACTCATAGCTTACACTTAAAAATCGGTATTTAGATAAACATAAAAACTGGAACTACAAATCTAAGAAGTCCCCTATAGATAATAGAGATGTCTTTTAAAGTGCTTGCTCAATCTTTACCTTTAGTATTTGTGCTTAAATCCACAT
This sequence comes from Oriolus oriolus, assembly GCA_013400235.1. NCBI lineage: Eukaryota > Metazoa > Chordata > Aves > Passeriformes > Corvidae > Oriolus > Oriolus oriolus. The sequence continues at coordinate 226,538 of VXBT01003965.1, forward strand.
TCCACAATTTCATAACTTTTTCCTATACATAATTAACAGATTTCCTTTTAAATAACCTAACATCAGTTGGAAGGTAGATTCTATCAATTCACTAGTTTAGACTTCCCTGAATTTAAGTGACTAATTTGAAGACAGCTGTCTCAGCCAGAGAAATGGGTCAAAGAGAAATTTAATAGGCACTGCAAGACTGATTTTTTTGATGACTTTACTGAAGATTCTCTGAATAGTTGGTCAAATTCAAAATACCAGTATGTTACCATAATTAAAAGTTTCTTACTGCTGGGGTTTGATGTAGAATCATTAATTACTCAAGGATTATTCAAAAGACTTCTCATATTCCAAGAATTCTGCTTTTGTGCCTTTTTTTTTTGTGCCTTTAAAAAAAGAAAAAAAAAACACAACCCAAACCAAAGCAGAACTCAGCCATCTTCGGTTGTGGTCACAAGTATTTTGCAAAGCTGCATTATTTAATTAGGAAATGTAATCAGAAAGAGATTGTACGGCTTAATATCTAGTTTTGCAACAAGGAGTATAACCGATTTTTTGTGTTATGTTTTAAGATAAAAGTGGCTTGAAAATGCTGAGGCTTAGCTGAGCAATCTAATTGCATGTCTTTAATTAGCATGTATGCTAACTTCACAATACAGGCCCTCAGGACAAAGCCTGTCTTAAAAAAATCTGTATTCTTGTCCTTTATCGAAAATGCTGAGCTGCCGTGTAAGGAATTGGCACAGGATTTAACATTTGAAATAATTACATATAATGACATCTAATATTTTACACAACAAAATACACTGACAGCTACATTTGAAAAGCATGATGCTTATAGAGAAATTAAGATAATCAGAAAAATTAGAAAAAACCCTTTAAAATATTCTGTTTCTGTTAACTGCTAGGCATTCTCTTCAGTGTAATAAAAAGAGAAGGCAGTGGAGAACTTACTGGTGAAAAAGCAAAATGTAGATGGCTGTCATTTAGGTTAAAGATAATTCTTCATTGTCTATGAGTGACATTTAAAATTGGCTGTTGTTATATAAGTATATAATCCTGATATCCTTGGTGATGGCTTTGCATGTGTATCTTTGATTTTAAAACACAAATGGGCCTCAAAAAAGCTATTGGAAGGATGTGGGGAAACTACCTGGCATTTAGTGCTAACAGAACAAACCATTTCAATGAGCAACACAAATACATGGAAGTAGTAGTGGCCATAGAGCAAGCAAAAAGCAGTACCTGAAAAAGACCATAACCTTTTCTGTCTATAATTATTTCACATACAGCTGCAGGTATTTTCTTTGGATAAGCTGTAAGTCAGTCCTCAGTGTAGTCCTGTCTCTGCCCCTCGATCATTTCAGAAGCGCTCATTCTATTTTTCTGTCTTTCAGGAGAGTGCAGAGCATGTGCCTGTATTCTCACATCGGTCACAACAGCAAATCACATCCTCTCTGTGGCTCCCTGCTAATGCCTTGGTGAAAATGGCAGCACAATTGCAGCCCTGCACATATCCACAACGGATCCCAGGAATGAGCATTCTGGATACACGGCCAAAGAGAGGTGTCAGGAGAAGAGACGGACAAAGAGCTGCATTCAGATCCAGTCAGCCATGCACACCAAACTCTTGGAACTATAGAACATGGCATGTACCCAGAGGCTACTTAGGGATTTTGAAGTCTCAAACTCTTCAAAGAGTGGCAGTCTCAGTTTGCAGAACTGCCCTCTGAACATGCCACGCCTCTCAGAATTCTCTGAAGGAAAAGACACAGAAAATCCTTTTACTGTGGTTTCTAATTTACTTTGCAAATTGCATTTTCTGAACAGCCGGTTCAAACCATGGAAGACCACTAGTGACATTTTTAATCTCTAATTTTGAAAAAAAAAACCCCAGAAATAGGAAAGAGAACCTCTAAAGGTAGGGTAATGATCTATAGCAATGATTTTGCATTTGGTACAAACATCACAAGGTTGCTTTACAAACTGCAGGCCAAACACCACTGCAAAGATTTCCAGTATTAATGTTAGACACAACCTCTTAACTTCAAATTGTAACAGATTGTTTCAAATGCTCCACACGTGCGCATGTCTGCAGGGTAGAAAAGAGGGGGAAAACAAATCTATGTCCTTTTTTTGATCCTGAAATATTCCAAAAAAATGAACCTTAAGAAAACAGTGCATGTGTCTGGATTGTTTCAAGATCTAATTAACCAGTCTTGAATCTGCTGGGGGTATATTTGCAGACTCCCTAGAAAAACAAGCCAAAGGCTTTAGTGGATACTGTTAAAAACCACCAACAGCTAATGAGAACAACATTTTTATTCCATTCATAAAGCTTATCAAACACATAAACTAGAATACAGGAAGAAATTATTCCCTATCTATTGGTTTACAGAATCTGTAGTTATTGCTTGCTGTCCACTCTACATGCTAAGTATTATTTTAACATAAATAGTTAACAGCTTCTTGGAAATGTCACAAAGTTTATACTTTCTCTATATTTTCAGAGAAGGTACTAAGGAGGCTGCAGAGAAAGTAGATACCATCTGAAGTGAATGAACTGTTACAGATATGCTCTCCTTTAAGGTATTATTAGAGAGGTGAATTTCATCAGGCACCTTAGGGAATTAAAAGGGCACTTTTGGGTACCTAGCAATATTAATGCTTGAGCTTTACATTGGTAGAGAAACTTATCACACATAGATGATATAACTATGTGCATGGCACATTAAGCAAAGAACTTGAAATATTAGCAGCTAAATTGTCAAGGAAAACAACATACCTTGCACTGTATGTGACTCAGGAGCAGGTGGACTCTGCTGCTACTGAGAAATATAACATTTTAAACACAGGATAAATACTTTCTGCACCTTTTTAAAGCAAAAGAATTCTTCTCAGAAGCCAGCACTTTCTCAGATCATTACTGGCTCCTGGTGAGCAGTCCAGAGCATTTATACTCCAAGGGACTCCCACAGTCCCACAGAAGGCATGAACAGCTGGCTCGAGCCTCTGGACAGCCTTCAAGATAAACCCTGAGTACAGTTCTAAGCCAGCAACAATAAACAAGTGTAGGGGGAAGGGGTCAGAGAGGCAGCTTGGCAAGTGTACAGGTCACTGCACAAGCCCAGGCATAATAAGCACCATTCATATAAAAACTCATAACGAAACTCAACACAAGTAGATCTTCTGACACTGTTGTTTCCTCTGCCTTACTCATTCTTTTCATGCAAAACCAGACTTTAATAAGTTAGGCAGGGCTTTTTGGTGGTTTTTGCAATCATTTTGTATCATCAACTAAGATAAACTACTCATTATTTTAAACAGAGAAACTTGTTTGAGACTATGGAAAATGTGCATTGAAAACCCTTCTATTACCTCTTCAGCCATCTTCAATATTTCTATTTCAGTATGCTGAAGATCAATAGAGAAAAAGCACCAGCCTGGGGAGAACGCAAGAGCAGGCAAGTGTGCTGTCAGCACCTCTGTTCTGTCCAGGACAGATGTGCTGACAGGCACAAGTGGCTTTCCAGCAGCAGGGATAGTAAATTTTCTTGTACCCACTGGCAATAACATGCTGGCTCCAAAACCTAATTGTGTATGAGATCCAAGTCATTATATACAACAGTCTGAATTTATGGAACTATATTATTTACATCATAAAAAAAACCCCTGAAATAATTTGCCTGTCTTTTAGAATTATCTAGCTTGAGGAAAATTCATACAAGTCCGTGGAAAATAATTCCATCATGTACATCACAAATCAATTAGCTGAACCATTTCTGGCTGACTGTGAGGCTGCTTTTAAGCTGCTGTAGTAGCTCTTGAACAAGTACAGAGAGTAGAATTTTGTGCTTTTTTTTTTTTCCTTACTATGGGATATTGATGCATTTTTATGCCACTTGCATTCTATTTGTGGGCTGTTCTTTCTGCAAGAGGTCTAATGAAAAAAAATATTAAAATGAAGAGCTGCTAGCAATGAGCATATTACAGACTTCTAGATCTAGTAATATAATTGAAATGTGGTATTATGAAGAAAAGGCTTAGTGAACAAAATCTGTTTCGGCCAATGTTTTGCAGTTGTAAATAAAAATTACTTCTAAAAAAAAGATGCACACAGAATTGATGAAAAAAATTGCAGTTTGGAAATTACCATATGTGACAATCAATAACTTGTTCTTAAATCACCTTTAAAGGTTCCTTAAACCTCTTAGAAAGTATAATGCAGTAACTTCACAAGAAAGACACCTAAGTCCATGAGGTCCAACTGACTTCCATCCAGATTTCTGATGGAACATCAGGAACAGCTGCTTTAGCAGTGAAAGCTCTTCCAAATTCAAAAGCCTTCTCTTGTGCCTGCTGTAGCCTAACACAGTTGCTGCCAGCTGCAGTTGCTGGGGCAAGAAAACAACCACTGAAAGAAGCAGCTGCAAAGTCCTCCAGACTAATCTGTGGAAGGAAGGAAAATGTGTCCCAGGGAGATGGAGCAACATTTAGATTTGCCTTTCACTCTGTGAGATTCAAGCACATTCATCTAAATGGTTGCAGAGCTTGGTCATAGAAATGTTCAGTCTGAAAAGAACTTCTGAAGTGTCTCTCATGAATGTTACCCAGACTTCAGTTTCATATCCTGTATTATGCCAGGCATTAAAAAAAAAAAAAATTATGTAATACTCTTTATTCCATGTCTCCAGGAGAGAGATTAAACAGAATCTAATAACAACTTATTCATATGGCTCTCATCAGTTATATAATGTAAAAGCATTTTGTACAAGTATGTGACCATTGTGTCCACCAAACAGGCAAGGATAGGAGTGCGAGTACGTGAAGCAGGCATTCATATCACCAAAGCTGTCAGACAAGATAAGCAGAACAATCTCCTTACTACACATGAAGGATGACCTGCAAAGCCAAAACCAAGATGAGAAGTACTGTGACAACTCTTTGGGAAGGGAGAGGGCATTAGCATAAAAACATCACACACAGTCAAGGAAAATCAGAGAAGGAAGAAATGATCACCTTGGTCTCAGTTACTAAGAACCACAAAGGATTTAATCAATAGTCCTAATTATGTAGTATCAGCTCTGTAGTACTGTATGCTCAGGGGTAATGTGTTATAAACCAACAGCTTTGTATAATCAGTAAAGTGTAAGGATTAATCATTGTCAAGAAGTGTGTTGTTGATGAATTATTTTGGTATGGTTAATCTTCTAAATACTCATTACAGCAATCTATATTTCCTTTTTCTTTATCCACATGTTCACCAGCAACAGCATTATAATAAAGATGCATTAGGTGAGCTATAGAATGCATTGGCTGGTCTCCAGTAAATCATTTCAGTGCACAACAAGCTGTCAGCACGTCTAGTCCCACTAAATGCGACACAATTACTTATTTTAACAGGTGTAGCATGAAGAAGTTTTGCTTATCATGGGAAATTTTAACATCAGATCTTTAATCCTAACATTTTATCTTTTTAATAATCAGAAAAAAAAATCACTCGGACCACAGAATCACAGTAGTGACATAGTAAACTCCCACCATGGAGCCACCTTCACACAGTAAAGACAAATTAACTCTGTCCAGTAGAGAAAGCAACTACAGGATATATTAATTTTATTATTATGGATATCTCAAGTTACCATTATCTGTGAGATTATACTCTGATGACTCTGAAGTCTCATAACTGTAGAAGATTTATTCAAAAAGACAAGATAAGAATTAAGGAACACATTCCCATAATTTATAAGCATGCTTTCTGCACAATCCCTTGGGAATACTTTTTCATCTTATATTATCTCTTGAAACTTAACTTTTGGAACAGTGTGTTGTTCTAAAGTGGGCCAACATCACAAAACTGATTTGAAGTCAAAGCAGGCCATGAACAGGGAAGAGCAATAGTTAGGGTAGCAGCAAAGAGAAAACCACCAAGGCCTATTCAAACCAGTCTGCACAGGTCACAGTCCTCCACAGAACTGGGAAGGAAAGTAATGAGACTACAGGGTGCTGCATATATTTCATTTCTCAGTTTTCAGACCTGTTGTCCAGGTGAGCTCAACATAGGCACTTGAGCTGGAGGACAGGGGCTTATGAGGCAGGAACAGAGAGTCACTAACTATAGCCTTAAATATTTTCAGTCTACAGTAGCTGCAAAATATTAAAATCATAACACTGTAATTTTGCCAGAGAGGTAAAACAGTAGTTGTGTTTTAAGAATTTAGGACATAGAAAATTAAAGACATTATTTTTGATTTCTATTTCTTGCTGCTTTGCTTTTTTTGGAAATTCTCCCAGGACATTTTGGGCTGGTCTCTTTACACTTCCTCAATTGGCCTATGGGGATTTCCAAAATCCAAGCTACAAATGAAGATGTATATTTTATTATCACATCTAACACTGGGAACTATTAATTAAGGAAAATGTGATGTGTTTATATTAGTCAGAATCACATAATTTACAGGGGCAGACACAGCAGCTCGGGAGGACTGAAAATAACTGTATTCTCTGTAGACAGAACATGATTAAAACGTTGAACATTTCTCACATCCTTTCATAGCATTAGGCAGGAGTCTGACTATAATTTGAAGATTAAGCAGCAAACTCAATAAAAACTCCACTCATTCCTTCATATCCCCCTAATACTTTAGTTAAACAGAGAGCCCTAAACCTGTAAGAAACCACATGGAATCATCAAGTTTACTGTTGGCTGGCCATAAGAAACTGTTCCAATGACTGGATTTTAAATCACTGATTCGGTGATTGTAAGTCATTTGTTTCACTGAAATGCTGGAGTTTACCAGTTTTCTCTTTCTGGGAAAATGGGATAAAAGGTACTCTAGGGTTCAGGAGCAAATGTGCTTTTACAGGATATTTTTCATCTGTCATCTTGACCTTTTACTTAATTCCTTACCTGTCAGTGTCTGTTATTTTTTCTCTTACCTGTAGATTAAACTTATTAACACAGGACCAGTGACTTGGAATTTATGCTCCCTTGCATGGCACAATGCATGTAGGGCCCAAGAGCCAAGTTCCTAAACACTGCAGTAACACCACAAAATACCACTGACAGTCATCAGTTGAGCTGTATCTCCCTGATGAACACACCGTATCAGTGTAGCTTAGAATGAATGAGAGAACAAGGTCAAACTGAAGAGTACAGCCCACCTTCAATGTAATGCTTTGTGCCTTGATTTAAAAGCTGTGTTAGGTTCTAGTATTTTAATGCAGTACAGAAACTACATACAAGTTTTACTGAAAATCCATTCACAGTCAGAATAGCCATACCATAATTGTGTGGTTCTCCATCAAGAAAAGCATCTAGCCAGAATTACAAACATGCATCAAATATCCTACAGTTGGAAGAGGAGGGAGGAAAGAGAGAGCCCTTTCCTTTCTCTGTCTGGTATATTAAAACATAAAGCCTTTAGAGCCAGCTCAGTCTTTTCAATATGCATTTGGACAGTGCCCAGCACAAAGAGCCCAAGTCTCCAATTAAAGTGTCTATTCTCCCTCACAGCAGGAATGAATATGTATTGAATATATTCAATAGACATTAATTCACCAAATAGCTTAGGGTGATATTTCCGTTTCCTAAAAGAAGAGGAGAGCTCAAAAGGAAGTCACTTGGGCTCTAAAGAGAAGTTTATCTTATTCCACTTCCTTCTGTGATGATTTTTCTTTTTATGGCTACCTGATTTATAGCACCATACAAAGCTCAGCTGCCAAGTAAAAGGGAATATCTGAGCAGCAGCAGAGGCTCCTCTCCCAGATTTTAACTCCATTCTCACTCTGGCCCACAATGTCCATGCAGCACATGTTTGCAGCAAGCAAACCAGCCTATAGATGAAATAAAGAAAATCACAGCACTCAAGTCTGCACTCAGGAGAAAGACACTGGTTTCCCACATTCTGAGGGTGTGCCTTCCCAAAGAAACAGGAACAAACCACAGAAGCAGCACCTCTAATCCTTTTCTCACTCAAATTCTATGGTAGGAAGGAAGATACAGTTTATGCCAGTGTATCTAACATCTGAACTTTAAGCTCACACCGGCACTAAGGCACCTCTAGCCTGATCATCTGTATTTCTGTCAGATAATAAGAACAGATGGTGATATTTGATACAAACTAGTCAGCTAACTTAGCAAAGAGCTGGGTATACATTTTCATAACAAGGCATCTGATTAGGCTTGATAAATAAAATTTCCCATGGGAACAGAATACTGGAAATACCACCCTTATAATAGAAAAATATAACTAATTCAATAAAGAGCAAGCAAAGGTAACCTTAATTATAGAAACTTCAGTGCTTATAATCTTTATGCTACCGGAATTATATTTGCAAAATATAATTGCCAAAAGGTGACTTTCCCACAGCTAATAAATGCCAGCAGACAAATAAGTCATGAATGTCCTGTTCTTTTCCTAGAGAAACCTTTTGCAGTAACACAAGCATTGTCAAATAAAATAACTGGAACTAAAGCCGGTCAGGAAATTTTTATTAAGTGCTCTTCTTCAGAAAGTACTAATTTTTATTATCATTAACATTGGAGGTTTTGGCAGAGAAGACTTGATTGATTTTTTTCCCCCCAAAAAAATCCCCAAACCTGAAGTGTCCAATTTCTATGAAATTTTTCATAGTGATATTAATACATTTTTTTTCATTACTTTTGGCTGTCAGAAGAATAGTGATCTAAAAATCTTCAGGCTAACAATAGAGAGCTTTGCTTGCTGATTTTTCTTTTTTCATTTTAGAACTAAAATGTATTTCAGAGATTATTTTTACCCTTCCTTCTGAACATATTTTTACTTAGGAAAATATTGGACTTATTACAATGGCATCTCAGCTGTGCTGAGAATGAGCAAAGAAGTTTATTTAGCAGAACAGGATACAATAAAACTTGGTTTGTTTTGTTTGATGCCTTGCATATGAGAGAATATCCATTACTGACCAAGAGCCAACAATGGGTTCAACTATAAAGTGAGTTAGCAGCTAGCTCTGCACATCTCAGAAAGCTTAGCCTTTTTCTGTGCACTCTTTGAATGGGCTTTCTCAAATACACACTCTGGACTGTGCAGTTCATATTTTAAGTGCTATTCATAATATATTCCAGAGCAGCTTAGATTGCTCTTCCCACAGGATATTCAAGATCACAGGGTAAAATTGCTTGGTGTCAATGCAAATTCATGGGATTCTGGTATTCCAGAGCTGAACACTTAATTGTACCACTGTCACTCTATTTGGTTCATTGCTCAGACTATAGATGGATTTCACCTGAGAAAAACAGGACTTCACAATGCAGGAGCTCTTCCTGTCTGCAGACCACAAAAAAGCAACATGAAAACAGTAACTACACAACAGGAGCAACAGTAGATAGGCCCTTTTGGTGTTTCATCAGATTTCCCTCTCTAGGATAAATGGATTACTCATATCATGGAGTAACTGTCACCAGCACAGAATAAGTCATTCAGGCTGGAAGGAACTTCTGGCTGTTTTGTAGGCAAACCTCCTGCCCGAAGCAAGGTCAACAGAATGTGTTCTATATATTCTGTGTCAGCAGAATATATATTTGTCTTAAAATAGACACAAACCTAGTAAGTTTCCCTGTTAACTTTTACCCTTTGAGGTTCTTTAAAACTTGATATCTTTAATATTGAAGACAACAAGTGAACTAACAGCATCAGAAGAAAGGTCTTCCAAACAAAATGCTATTCTACTTGGCAGTATAGTATGACACCTGTTTCTTTGGGCTCATGTACTAATTTCTCAGCAGGAAGGCAAGAAGCAGAGGTATGTTTATTTGAACAGCTGAACAGCAGTGCAAAGAACTTATGATGGGAAGACCATGACCTACAAGAATCTTCTCTACTGCCAGCTGGTTTTAAAACCTGTATCTATTTGAAACTCTAGCACATATAACAAAGAACTAGGAATTTCTTACTTAGTGAAGTGAAAGATACAAAGTCTCTATCTGATGCTTCAAAGAGAAATTAAAAACAAAAACTTAAAAATATATTTTTCTTTTTGTCTGCATGGATCTTATTCTTAGCAGCAATAGTCCCCACCAAAATCAAAAGGTTTCTTTAGCCTTCTTCACATCTTTCAGCTAGGGACCAAGGTCAGCACAAACAATAAGCTAGGAGGAGATAAATGGGATGTAGTCTACAATTCATGGTGGACAGCCAGTGCCTACCCTTACATTTTGAATTCTTGGTCACAATGAAGCAGTGCTGAAGAAAATCTTCATGTCCAGGGTCTGCTTAAATAAAAATCACTGTTGGAAAAAGAAAGAAGAAAAAAGAATTTAAAAATTCTAGAGTGGAGAATTGATTGCAAATTTTTAAAAAAGCATTTCTGACTTGAAAACAGGAGGAGGAAAGAGTCCTCATTTTACTGACAGAAACATGACAGAATTAATGATAGTATCTCATAAAACTCCTGTTATTAATATTATGTGTCACATTTCAAATATGAAACAACATGATGGACATAAGCAAGCACTAGATAGATTCCTTCAGTTGTGGGAAAAAGAAAAGTGTGGGAAAATACAAATGGGAGGGGTAATGAAACCAGTGCTGACCTTTGTTCAAAGCTCCCAAGAGTAAATACAAAGCAAACTGTAGCTTGCATTATGGCAACCTTTTATGGTGCCCTACATTTGATTTGTGAACTCTGCTGTACTCAATAACAACAGCAGAAAAGAGTGAGGATATAATCCCTCTTCAATTCTTCAGTAATTCCAAGACAAAACCCACTTAAGTGTGCGCTATTTTATTTACCAGTGCAATGCCCAAGAGATTTTTTTTCCGCCATTCTTTTCTTTCTCTCTCTTTTTTTTCCTTTGTTCTTTTTTTTTTCTCTCTCTCTTTTTTTCCTTCTTTGGTTGCAATTTTTAACGGAATATCAAAATGAACTAAACAAAGCTGAAAAGGAAAAGTTATGTTCTTTCTCAGGAACAAAAAATAGGCCTCCATTATGCTGTTCCTCACAAGAGATGCATAGTCTTTTGCCTATATGCTTTTAAATGTGTTAACAGTGTTTAGAAATTATTCTTCCTCATTTTGCATTCATTAAAGCAGTGTTTCTCAAAGCATATGTGCTTCTACCTTGAAAACCATTTTTCTCCTAAAAATAGTGCATTTTTTGTATTATATTATTTTAGTTCTAGGAAAACTCACACAATAAATATTCTCAGACACTGAAAACATTAAGGCATAAAATGAAAAAAGCCACTGCCCCCACCCTGCAAAGCCACTCAGCTGTGTACAGAGATCTTCTAGGAGCATTGTTGGTGTTTTAAAACACCATTGAATTGCTGCCAGATGTGCAAGATATGAAATCAGTTTATTGCTGCAGGGTGAGATTTTCTAGAGAAAGGTCCAACCCTCACGATGTTTACAGGCATTTAATACAACAAAATAGAAACTCGGAATGTGGCTAATGTAGATACCAGTAAGAAAGTTTTTTCTAAGAATTAAGGGCATATAAACAAATATTTCTAAGAGAAATTACTAAGCTCTTCCTAGAAAAAAAAGAAAATTTAGATATCCTCACAGACAGAAAGAGGACTTCTACATTACCTTTCTCGCATCATAATAATTCGCGACTGGTCAAAACAAAGACTTTGCAATCATTTACCATTTTAGACCAGGTTTTCTCTCCTCTAAAGCTGGAGAATAGACCCTTCCAAACCTTTTATTCATTAGACATGAAAGACACCACCTCCTCAGTCCCATCATCCTACTCCAGTGTGAAAAGTGGGGGCTCAGCCATTCTCCTAGCACTGTCTGTGTGTTATGAGATACACTCCTCCTTCCGGGTCGCATGCCAAGGATTTATAGAATCTGCTAAACTGCCAGATTCTTCAGAGATTATCCACTAAATTAAACTGGATCTAGAGTTCTACTATTACTTTTTCCAAAACCTGCTCACAGTTAGCATTCCAAAATAGGGGAGTGATATCTGTCACTCCATTACAAAGCAAGGACAGAGCCTTTAAAATGGATGCTGGCATCCTAAAAATACCAGTAAAAACAGGGATAATGTCTCAAGTGGACAAAGCATCATCATTTCATCTACTTCAGCTTCGATAGCTCATGGCTTGGATTTACCTCATGATGGTTCCCTAAAGAAATAAAGTTTCTCACAGAGATTTTTTCACAGCTCCTATTCTATGAATTTCACTGCCAGACAGTATGACCATGCCCAAGAATCCTTTTTACATCATTATTTTTGCAATTAGGTATTTGGCATCAAGGAACAAAATTAAAACCAGAATAGAATAATTTGTTCCTTACCAATTGACTTTTTTTTATTTAAGCTTTTCAATCATTTTTGAGTCTACTCTTGACAAACAGTAAAATCCAACAAAAAACCCATATGAGAAGGACTTCCTTTATCCTCACAAAAAAATGAGATCAACCAACCAACCAGAACACACCCTCTTAGCTAAAACAGATCAGCTTTTAGACAAGGCAAAGAACTCCAGCCCCCTCTTGTGACAAACCATCAGAAGACAAGCACAGTTTCATAGTGTGATACTACACAGTTTCAAGCTGTTTCCATCCCAATAGAATTCCTTTCGAAAGATTGTGAGGCTGGAAGGAAACGACTTGGCTTCCCGTAGTCACAATCTTCTCTGTCTTAATTTAGGTAGAAAGGTAACATTCAGGTAAAATTGCACCAAGGAAGAACAAGAAGGCTTTTTTTAACAATCAGCATGAATTCCTTCCACCTCAGTCACTTAAGGGCTGTTAAGCCTACTGGATATAAGAAGTAGTTTTGGTAGAACATCTGCTTCCGGTGGTGCGTAATGAACACAGCTTTCAGGACCACCATAATATTAGCATATTCCCTTTAGTCAGAGCACTTTTAGCATAAATTCTTTGTGAATATGATTGGCAAAATGCAAAGGACTAAGAAAGGAACAACACGTGGCAAAATGCCCAATAATTTTTGACCTGGTCTGACAAATCTCTGTGTATGCATCTATCTAGATACATATACATAAAATTACTTGAAGATTTTATATCTCAGAAATTACAGTTCAACACTGACAAGAATACCAGCCTGCACTACCCTGGCTGACTCTACAAATGGAGCAATTCAGCATGAGTGTATTGGGAAACCAGCAGCAGCCATTTTCACTGCTGTTAAAGGAAATTTGTCAGAGACCAATTTAGGGTATGAAAAAGCTAATAACTTTCAGGACTCAGGCAGGATCTCAAACGTAGGGTAAATTATCATGGTTAAGAAGATTAGACTGATCCTTCCTGTATATAATTTCTAACCCAGGATTTTACCCACAGGTAGGTAAAGTACATTGTAGATGTTCTGCAGATGTAGAAGTGGTTTGTCTCTGCTATGCAGACTTGAAGAAGCATTTGGGGTCCTGAACATGACCAATGCTCAGAGCTGTGATGAGCTGACAACTCTGTACAGACATACTGGTCCAAGCTAACAAACCTTCTACTGAGCATAACTGGGAAAGAGTCCATTGCACCCAACTTGCACAGCAACACTTAAAGTGCAAATGACTTTCTAAAAATTTTCCAAATACAAGTGCTCTGAACCAACCCCTCAAATATTGATGGCATTCCAAGATTATCTATATAACCCTCCATAATAAAGACACATCCATTAAGACAGAAGAGCTCTCTTAGTTATTTCCAAAATGTATAGTCAGGAAAGTGCAGTCATCAGATGTGTTTGAAAACCTTTTTTAGTTCAGAGCATCTCAGTAGCTCCAGCTCACATGTATATACAGTGCAGAGTTCCACTGGAGGCTACAGAGATCTGTATTAAGCTGCACAAAGCTTTGAAGAGAATTGCTAAGAATCAGTCTTCTAGAATATCAGAACTGGAATTGTTTAATGCTATGTCTGTGAACTGCAGATAGATGACGATCAAAAGATTCAGATTAATTAAGATGATCAGTTGCACATACAAACAGGCCACCTACTCACTTCAGACCTTATCGAAACTAAAGTACCAGATCTCAAAAGTTCAACTCAAATTAGTCCATTGACTGGCTTTGCTCAAAAGACTGAGCAAACAAAAACATTCAAAGATGGCAGAAGAAAAATAATATCACTCATGTTTCCTGTAGAACCACAAGCATAATTCTCCAAGTACGTCTTCTCTGAGTGAGCCATCTGCTCTGAATAGGCAGTTTAAATGCCAGTTCACTAAAAGGTTTCCCTCAGCCTCATCTTTCGTTTCTCTAGTTTCACCATCTGTTTAATTCTAGTCATTTCCTCACTGACACCTTTTATCTTTTACTCTATCAGTGAGCACAAGTTTTTCAGTACTTGGATTTTAGCTAACATGAAGGGATGCCAAGTATGACTTACAGATGCTGTAGCAATGGATAATTCAGTTTGAAATCATGGAAAAATGTATTGTTTTAAGTAAGTTTAAAGCAGATGTGTAATGACACGGCAATACTCTTGGTTAAAACTGTAAGTGCAATTTAATTTTTCATTCAATATCCTGTCTTCAGTTAGTAGCCCTCCCTTCCTCCTGCCTCTAGCCATGCTTGTCACTGGTACAGGTACATACCTACTCATTATGTCTACACAGCCTTGAGCTCTGTAATGTCTTGTGGTCACACATCTCTTTTCCAGCTGGTAGATAATATTTTATCTAATAACAATCCACTTCCTCTCCCACTTTTTCCCCCCAGCAGAATCCTAACAAATGTTTCTGATGTGATGTAAACCCAGACACTTACACATACAGAGTCGGCAGTACTGATACAGACCTTAATATAAAATAATGTGAAATCATTCAAGCACTTTCACTCTCAAGTGAAACAGAAGAGACTGACAGGATTATAACAGGATGTGACAATGGCCAGTTTGTATTCACAGCAGCAACTCTATAGTGGAACAGCAAGAGTTACTTGCCCTGGTGGTCTACTTCAGATTAAAAGCTCAAGTATTATTGTTACCCTTATTCTCCATCTCAGAGCAGTGACCTAAAGCAGCGCTTAATGCCAGTAGTCTTTAGGGACAATCTCTGAGCCCAGCTGCTGCCATCCCTTGTGTGAGATGAAGAGCTTTACCAGCAGTGTCTCTGAGCTTCTGTTGCTGTGAATACAACACTTCTTGCTCTTGGTGCTCCCTGCTAGATATACAGGCAGCTTAGGAATGTAGAAGTTTGTGTTTGAGTCATAACATGATCTTATTTACTCATCTATCACACCTCATCACCAGACTTTCACAGCTGTTTGCTGTTTCCATCCACACAGCACTCCAAAGTGGCAGGACATGGGCACTGGATGCAGGATCTATACTGCTGATGGAAAAAGCTCAAGTGCTGGTTTCTCATTTAAAGTAATCTAGTGATCTCAATAGAGGAAGCAAACCATTTCAAGGCCCTTCTGAAAGCATATTAAGCTCTTGGCATAGCCACTGATGGTGTGAAAGCAAAGATACAACAAGTAGAGAAGTGGGACAAATTGCAGTAAGGCAATGCTGCACTCACTGGCAGACCAAACCACCAGAACAAAGACCCCATTCCTGACTCCCCTGAAGGCATGGACAAGCAGTCAGCATATCTCTACTTCTGCAGTACTCTATTCCCACAGATATTTGTGTATGTTATTTATGGTGTGGCCTAGAAATTCCAGGTAGAGTCAGTACATCATCGAAGAGCTTGAAGTGGTCCTTAGAGACAGAAGCTGGAACGCATTGTGCTGACCTGATTTGTTCTGTGCTGAGCAAAAGCCAGAGGACGGGAACTAATATTAGGTATTGGGAAGACTTTCCTGAAGCAGCAAACAATGTACCGGAAGCAGAAGAGAAGCTGCAAATAGATCCAAATTTAGCACTAAAGAATGGTGGTTCCAAAATAGTGGATATCAATGCTGAAATATAAAGGTTCTTTTAAGCCACCTTTCACATTCCAAAGTTGCAGGGAGGTGGAAAATGCACTTTTCCCAACAGTTTACTGTCATGACCCACAGCATTTCACTAGATGAGCTTGCTAATATATTGTATATCATTTTAATCTTGATACACAACACACTGTATGTTAAAATGAGAAAATCCAGAACAAATGTAAAGCACCTGACATCCTCTTTGTTAACTGAGTGTGAGATTGTGTCTGATCAGATGAACTTCATGTTCAATTCTTTGCCACTTAATCCCACCACAGCTTTGCTCTTTACTAACCAAGCAATTATTCTTCTAATGCAATGCAGCCCCACCACAGGAGCTGATCCCACCTGTAAAAGGTTTTAAATGGATACCTGTAGTTAGGTTATGAAAATATTAAACCAATTAGCAACAGATAACCCCCCTTCCTTGAACTGAAACATACACAGCATACAGCATGGGATTGCTGGGTTATAGCACTATCAGCTCTATACTACCTTAGCAGAGCTCCCTCAGCTTTTAACCAACCTGACGCTCTTCCTGCATTTGTACTTTGCTGAACACAAGCAGCCTCACAGCTTCCTGCGTGATGGTGATAACATATGTCTGACTTTGTTGTTGTCAGCTGGAGTGAAGGGGAAGACAATGCCCTTTGAACTGTGAAAAGCAGTATAAAGCTTATCAGATCCTCTCCAGATATCACTGAAGGAAATGGGCTGGAAGAGTTGGCCCCACATAGGAAATATATATAAAAACCTGTCAGTACTAATCTTTTTGAAATGTCATTACAAACATACTTATGCAAATCTGAGTCCCTGCTAGACAATGTCATTTGTACAAAGTGAACTGAACTAAAAGTGTAGAGGAAGAACTGTACACCACACATTAAACTTAAGCACATAGCACTCAGTAGTCAGTAGTATCAAGACCCCTTCATTTTACAGTGCCAAAATAAACTGGTCTTAGTGATTATTTCTCTGGTCCTTTTCAGAAGTCCAGATTTAAAGGTCACGTACTGTATAAAACACTATACACAACTTTTCCCACTAAACAGTTCATTCGGGGGTTTGTTTATCTGCAAAGCCTTCTAGATGAACTGCAGCAAAGTAAGATAATGGAATGACCCCCCCAAAAACCCTGGACATAATAAAAAAATATTTTCAGGCTAGTGTTAGGGTAATGTCCTTACTGCGCCACCAGGTACTGTAGACAGCATTAGCATATACAACTTTTAATAAGAATCATGCAGTTTTATATTGATAAAACACCTGATTTACCCTGTACTATACAATCACAAAAACAGTTAAATAGCACAAACACAAAAGTTGTAAAAAAAAAAAAAACCAAAACACTTGGACTTTTTTTTTATATGATAGTTGAAAAAATCCAAACAAAATACTAATAACAAATGCAAGGTTGAAAAGATTATGAGCAGAGATTCAGGAAACTCGTTTCTTCCTTTTGATGTGTTCACTTTGTGGTTGTGGCAACACCAGTTAAAAAGCAATTTTTCAGTATCTTCACTGACATAACTGAGGAACATTTCTAGTTATTACAACTGGAGATGAATACAAGGGGGAAAAAAAAGAAGTATAATCCCTATTCCTCCATTTAGGTAACTGAAAGATAACACCAACCAAATCTGCAGACGTCAGGTGAAGCATCAGAAACAGAAGTGCTTAATAATCTCTTCATAGAAAAGATTTTAATTTGCCGTGGGTTTTTGTTGCCCCTATAGCAGCGTTAATACACAGCATATAACAAAACCTTGTGTTTCACACTCAGAACATTCGCCCTCTTAAACAATGGTTAAATCACTTATAAGTCATGAAACAATACTGGAGATCATTCTGATGGTGTCACTATAAGAATATAAGCAAGAGTAAATATAATTCTCCATATTATTTAAAAATCTATTTTAAAATAATATCCGGGCAAGTTTATTGGCAGGACTGAACACACAACATTCCACTGCAAATCTGCCCCAGTTTATCAATGCTGTGCTCTGTTCCAGGTGTCTGTCACAATCCAAGCTTCGTATTTCCGGTAGAGAGGAAAAGGAGAAGTCAGTTTTTCTGGTATCAGGTCTTTGTTGGGTTTTTTTTCTTATATTTATAGCTTTTGAAATTATGTGGAAAGAATGCAGCTGGCTGATGTCTGCCAGGGACCTGTACCCATGTGGCTTTACTCAGAAACTACTGTCCAGTTTCAGAAGCTCACCAAAGTCAGTGTTCTATTGGACAAATCCAAATCCCAAACTCAGTAGCACTGCCTAGTGATTGTTAGAAAAGCAGAAAGTAGCTATCAGAACTCCACTGTGTCACTGCCAATATATACTGAGAGCCCTGAATTCCTCCTTCTTGAAAAGGGGGATCGGTCTATCAGACAAGGCAGGGACGAGGAGAAAGGAAACATTCCTAGAAGAAAACTGAGGCACTGAACTATTTTGCTCAAGGTCAGGAAGCCTATAAAAGAACCAGGATGATGAGCTTCTCCTTAGTCCTCGTCTACCAGGTTTTTTTTTTTTTGGTCTAACTTCTCAAGTCTCACAATACTTAGGTTTTTTCACCACTAAGTTACTGTCTCAGACAGGAGTTATATCTTCTATTTTCATTATTTGCAGGAGATCTCAGAAATATTAACATTACCTACATGTTTTTTACTTGCTCATATTTTCTTTAATTTTGTTTACTATAGAGACTTTCTCAAAAAAACCCAAGTGTCCACAGACCAATATGTAAAGTAGCAAGGTAAAAAAGTCATCTTTCTGCTCTCTGACCCAATAAATCTTGACAAGATGACAAGAGAGGGGCAAAGTTCCCTTTCCTGTATTATTGCACATAGCTTAAATTCTGGAAATCAGAGACTTCCCAAGTATACAAAAAATAGAGATTTGACCTTCCACAGAGGTGGGAACTGAATTTTCTTCCTACTGTCTATTTCAAAATGAAATTGAGAACTGGGATCCCACAGTATTCAAAACTGCATCCCATGAGGGAAAAATAATCCACTGTTTCCTGGACACTTCATGGTAACAATTTAGAGAGACGAACACAGATGGCTGGTGCTACCCAGCTGTACCTTTTACACAGCCAACAAATCCTAGGGGTTCAAGAAGCTTTTGTGCAGTGACACTAAAGATGAAGCTGTCATTGCCTTAAAATGCAATAAAACAAATTAAGAGGCACATGTCATCTCGAAAACCATTAGGAAAAAACCTACAACAGTTATTACTTTTACACACAGTTATTTCTAAAGACCATTAATCCAAGTGGATCCTGAGACATAGCATGAGAGTGCCCACACCAGGAATATGCTATTCAAGCCTCTGCTGGCAAAAATCAGTACAGGCTTCTCTGTTCTAATGGGGAATAAACCAGAGTAATTTCAAATTCTGTAATGTTATAAGGGACTGAGGGTTAAGAACACTTGTACTCTGAGGCCAGTAAAGCCAAAAAGAACAAAAAATGAATAAATACCAGACTGGATCTAGAACAAGAATAGTTCAAGAGGCAAACAGTTTGTAAGAGCAAATTGACACATCTTGTGTCATGTCATGTAATTTTGTAACTGCAAAAGGGAACTGTTTGTCACGTGTTACATATAATAAACAAATAGAACAACATTCCCCAAGTTCTCACCAAAAGGGCTCCCCATACCATGACCTGGGTAAAACATGTCCAAAATATGCTCAATGCAGCTGTTAAGCTGTAAAATTTACTGCAATAGGTTATTTTCTGAAGCTCTTCCTCTGAAGTTCAAAATAATCTGTAACTTAATCCTTTAAATGTATTTGTAATTCCATGCTTCAAAAGTTTAGCAAGGTACAAGCATTGTTAGGTACCATTCTCAAACCTAGGATTAAGAATTGTATAAATCACAAGATCATGGATTGATCTTATCCACTCTTAGGATTCCTCTTCCCGTACAGCAGATGCAAAACATTTCTGCATGGCTATTAACTCTATAACATTTTATGCCTAGCGGGGAAAGAAAAGTGAAAAACAACTTTTTATTTACTGAAACATGATTCAGAAGAGATGATGCCATGGTGAAGACAAGAACAATCTGATTCAGGAGATTTTACAAGAAGTCTGTGATACCCAGCTAAAAATGACATCTTGAGGACTTTGCTTAAGAGCGTTAAGTACCTACGGATGTTGTCTACTGATCCTCTTCCAGCTCCCTTCCTTTTAGCCTCATTCTGCTGGCAGGATTAGTTTAAAGATTATTTAAAATTACTTGAAAGAATTAACTCTGAGGGCTACTCGACACACAACTTATTTAGAAACAGCCCCTTCAATTGCTCCAGTTTGATGTGACCACTTGAGCTGCCTCCAGTCACAGCTGTGACCAGCTCACCTGAGCTGTTCCATGCTGTGGCCGTATCAAATCGTAGCGCAGTCAGTGCCTTTCACATGACAGTTCTCTCTTACTCCAGCTCCTGTTTCTTTCATGAACCAAGCTTGTTCTCACCTCTGCACTGATCTGGATTCTGCAGCTTGATCAGCTTTTCTTCATCAACACTTTTCCTTCACCATCTGGCACAGGGAGGGTTTATCCATTTTGGTGTGGCACAGTGCCAGAACCTCATCCCACCTCCTCTGGCAATGCTGAGCCCCGCTGCTGACCCTTCCTGCCTGTCTGGGAGCTCTGCTCCATCTCTGTCACATTCCAGATGGACTCTGTCACTTCTGAAACAAAAAGGCACTTCAGGGAAGCTGAGCACATGACAGGAAGAATTTCTTATGCCTCAAAAAAACATACATGAGATTTAAACCTCCATTACCACATTATCATAGAATGGTTTGGGTTGGAAAGGACCTTAAAGCCCACCCAGTTCCAACCCCCTGCCATAGGCAGGGACACTTTCCACTATCCCAGGTGGCTCCAAGCCCCATCCAACCTGGCCTTGAACACTTCCAGGGATGGGACGGCCACAGCTTCTCTGGGAAGCCTGTGCCAGGGCCTCCCCACCCTCACAGGGAAGAGCTTTATCCTGATATTATATATGTAATATATAATTTCCATAATATTATATATATTATAATATATGTTATAATACATACAATAATGTATATGTACTGTAATATAATATAAAGTGTGTATATATCTATATATATATATACACATACACACACACTATATCCAGTAAACACCACATCAATTACTCTTCTATTCCCAACAGACTCGTAACTATCAACTATTTAAAGAATTGTTACAAGTATTTAACAGAGAGTAAATAAACGCATTTTTGCAGGCTGGAGGGAGTGCAACAGTTCCCCCTAGCGAGCGCCGCACAGAGCAGAAACCCCGCTGGTGAAGGTTTTCAGGGCTGTTCAGCCTTTAAAAAGCACGTAATAAACCAAGGTTATGCCAAGCGCGTTCCAAGCGAACCGAGGGGGCGGCGAGGGCAGAGAGCAGAACGGCGTGGGGCGGCGGCCCTTCACTGCCCGGGAGGAGCTGAGGCCCGGCCGCGCCATGGCGGCCGCGCCGTTGCTATGGCGACCGCCCGCTGAGGGGCCGCACGCGGGGCCCGCACGGCCGTGCCCGCGGGATCCCGCGTGTTCCCGCCGGGAATGGCGGCTGTGCGCGTCAGTCTCTGAGTCACGGCATCCACTGCGCTGCAAAACACCTCCGAGGCCATCGGGTCCAACCTGTGTGAGCCAACACCAGCGCCACGTCCCGTCTTTCCTTAAACACCTCCAGGGGCCGTGACGCCGCCACGTCCCTGGGCAGCCCGTTTCAGTGTCTAATCACCCTTTCTGTGAAGGAATTCGTCCTAATATCCAACCCAAACTTCTCCTGGCACAGCTTAAGACTGTGTCCCCTCGTCCTGTCCCATGTTAACTGGGAGAAGAGCCCGACGTCCGCCTGGCTAGGCCCACCTTTCAGGGTGTTGTAGAGAGTTGTCTCTGGCTAAACACCCCACCTCCATCACCCGCTCCTCATCACGCTTGTGCTCCAGCCCCTGCACCAGCTTTGTGGCCCTTCTCTGGACTGGAGATGTTTATAGATCAGATACGTAAATGTTTATGTAGCAGATTTATAAACACACCGAGCAGGTATGTTTAAGTCAGAGCAAAGACAACCCTGGTGTAAGAAACAGCCATGCAAGACCCATCTCACAGTTCAAAAGAAAGGCCCACGGTTCCTACCTGAGCCCCTGGTGCACCCAGAGAGGAGACACGAACCCATGCAGGAACATGCGGCAGAAATCAATTATATTGTCTCCTGCTGCCTCTGCAGTTGTCTCATTCTCTCCTCACGGCTGGGGATTTATTACTTACCTCAAAATTCAACAGGCTGAATTAAAACCCACCACATCAACAGCAAATTAGTGGGTTTGGCTAGGTTAGTTCTTTTGGCAGTCCGGAGAGCAGGATCAGGTCACTGAAGACATCGCTGACAGGAATATAAACTGGGAGTGGGACTAAGCCCTTGATTTAAATTTATTTTTAAAAACTGATTTAAATTTATTAAACAGAATTTGCTACAATAAGATTACTCAGCTTCTCTCATCACACAATACTTTCTCTGTAAAACAGTTTAAGACTCCCACAAGGAAGAGAATGTCAGATGCATTGATCAGGGAGAAACTGATGAAGAGGATGTTTGTGCCATATGTCAGGAGGCGTTACTAAGGAAAATGTTTTCCATTCCTTAGTACAGGTAAAGCATAACATTTGTTCTGTCTTGCTACACTTCTAATGATAGAACAAATGCTACAAGATTTCCTAACATAGCTACCTCCAATACACAAGGAAAAATACCTGACATTGTTACAACCTGAAGTTGTTACAGCCCTTTTGCAATCTGGGAAATGTGGCACTCAGGGGAGTTAAAATGTGGATGGAGAGGAAGGAGGAAAAGGGAAGACTATTTAGTATTGCTATATGATTTTTCTTATTTGCTTCTGAAGAGATAACAGAAATTGGAATTCATTTTCTGTAGATACATCTGTGGTAATGTTCACATTAAATACATAAAACTTTGGGCAGACCACCAAGATGAACTGGAGAATGGCTCTGCAGTGAAGTTTACAGAGAAAAACACGCACCTCCACTTTACAGGGAGAAACATGCACCTCTTATTCTCATTCTAATAGAATTTAGAAACTAAACAACTTGTGAATGCAACAGAGAAAACAAGACTTAACAGGCACCTTGGAAACCCTTGTAATAACTGCAGATCATTTCCAGCATAGGAAACTGCTACAATAAATATTTTTAAACCAGTATTTTGACAGTCTTTGAGTATATCTTATAGCTTGTCACTTACTTCTCTGCCATATTGTAAGTAACTGATTATGATGCCTAAAACCACAAGCCAAACAATATTAAAATGATAAAAAGCGGTTACCTTCAATGAAGGTCTTTCAGGTGCAAGTATGGCAAAACGCACACAAAACAGGACTCCGACAGTTTTGTAAGTTTAACAAATTAGCATACTTAACAGAAATCATCCAATTAGAGGGAAAGTTAATTAAGTAACCCCCCCCCCTTTTTGGTTCTGCCACCCACTGAAGCCTACTCTAGCTTCTAGCCTCACATTTAGTATGTCTGCAATATCTGGAAAAAAATAAAACGTCCTTGGTTCACTGCAGAGGCAAGACTAAGTAAGATTCCAGGAAGGCTAGCTTGCTGTTCTAAAATCTTAGAGAAAGGGTAGGAAAAGTACTTGAGTTAGTTAAGAAGCTGTATGACTATCTAATAGTTGTCTACAAAGCTACAAATATATGAAAAACGTATAAAAAGCAAAAA
The DNA here is from genome assembly GCA_013400235.1 of Oriolus oriolus. Classification (NCBI taxonomy): domain Eukaryota; kingdom Metazoa; phylum Chordata; class Aves; order Passeriformes; family Corvidae; genus Oriolus; species Oriolus oriolus. The sequence goes on from VXBT01003965.1 coordinate 250,164, forward strand.
TATTTTTGGCATCAACTTCACCTAGAGAATAGACAACATGTGCTTTGTAAACAAACATCCATGGCAAACAAAGCATGTTTTTAAATTTGCTTTTAGTGCAGTATGTCTCCAAATGATTCTGTAGTATGCATTTGGGTTGTCCTTCTCCAAATAAATAATTTAGCTACTACTTTATCATAAAGGGTTAAAAGCTTATTAACCTACTTCCTTATTCTGTTAATGTGCTTCTGATTTTTTTCTGAGGTGTACCAAATATGCTGAATATCACCTATGGCATTAATCTTTCACTGGATTTTGCCGTTCTCCACAGTTTTTATTTTTAGACAGGTACCAAACATATTCTTTTTTGTATCCTACTCTGATCTATTTAATAATTTTAATTCCCCTTTTACAAATCACACTGGATTTGATTTATTCAGCTAAAAGCTAAGTACTTACAGAAAGATACTAAGAAAAGCAAAAACAGCACTATAAAGGAAAGCTTCATCATCCTTAGCCTATATACATTGCACCACAGCACCCTTATAGGGACAGCAGATGCAAATATATCCTACCTCACCCTACCTTTCCCATATATTTATGTAGATAAGCCCTTGCAGCTGACAGTATGGTCCAAAATGAAGGGCCATAGGAACCAACATGAGCTGAGAAGATTATGGAGGTTCTTTAGACTCTGCTGGTAAACGGCATCAACCATCAGTGCCACGATCTTCCCGAATTAAACCTGACTGGACCTTATTAACTTCTCACTGTTATTATCCAGGGTAGCAGTCACCTTCTGTACGAGGTGTACGTGGAACTATTACAGCCTGGGGAATTCTGTCAGCACAAATTCACTGAGAGTCCAGGCCTTGAACTAGAGCACAGCAACTGCAAAACTAAGGAGCTGTGAAAATGATTATGTGCAGTTCTACAGGTAGCTGGTTCTTTCATACCATCAGTGAGTTTAGATTACTGTAACAATCATAAATGCATATACTTATGCCTTGGAAGTTAATTTTGCTGCCATGTTGTCTCTAGATTTCCAGAAAGAGCAGCATTTCAAATTTGAGAGCTGTCTCACGAACAAGGAGATTGTCTCCAAGGTCCAGCTGAAGCCTACAAGAAGTTTTTCTTCACAAGAAACAGAATGGAGAATGTGACTGTATTAGAATTGGTAACCTGAAGGAGGATAACATTCTTTTGTCATGGTAATTATGGTGATGACGGAAATACATTTAATGATATTTAGAAAAAAAGTGTTGAGAGATGTCCCTAAACAACATACGGCTTCGAAGATACTAAAATAAAAGTTCAGCCATTGATAACTTTTTCAAATTTTTATTATATTGCATAAGCTTTAACATTTTACAAATCTTAGTTACATTTTCAGCAACAGATACACTGATACTGTAGTAAATACAGAGATGAAAAGACACCTCTGACAAAATATAAAAAGGTAGAAATACTTAAAACCAGGATGCCGAATATCAAGAATGTTTTACATAAGCAATATCCATACTAGAGAGTTTTTGAAAATGATTGCCAAGGTCATGAAGCATTTGTTGAATATAAGGCTCCATAATTCAAGGTGGTGAGCACAGTCAACAACATGAGTTCACCTGCCTTGCAACATCCAGAGCCAGGCTTTGTATGAACACCCTCTAATGAGCACTAAAAACTGCCTTTCTACACGATGACATGTAAAAATATTACTGTTCTAACATGGACTGAAGTGCAACAAGTGCTTCAAAGGAACTAAATCAATTACCTGGGGAATAAAGTATCAGGATGTTTTGGGGAGGGGGAATACAGGAATGTTCAGTGAGTCCTAAAACTGACTGAAAAAATTTCATTTGGTAAAACAGTTTTCAGGCTGAGAGTGCTAGCACAAAAAGAAATGACAGAGTTTTGCCCTGCCACTCTTAAGAAAACCTGAAGATTTTTTTTTCAGAACACGATGAATACTGCTTTTAAAAAGAAAATGAAGATTCAAGTCATTTAAACGACCTTTCTTATAAATTTTTAAATGCAAATATAGCTGCCTACCATTAGAAGTGTGGCACAAATTAGCACAAACTACTATAAAAGAATGCTCATTTTTAACTCCGTAGGTACAGCACTGTGTTTTCATAATACTACTGAATTAAAAAAAATATTTAAAAAGCAATTAAAAAACAATGCAGGTTAGACTCCAAATTGAGATAAAAATTGGTTCTAGAAAATAAGAATTACGTACCCATCTCCATACAATTTCTGCTGCTGCTGGCAAGCAAAATCAGCAGCTGAAACAAGGAGTTTTATCATTATAATAGTGTTTATATATAAACATATATTAATTTCATTTCTGAAGTTAATATCCCAGTCAGTTTCATATCTGTAAGTCCAGTGACTTCAAGATGCTTGCACTTGACGTACAAAGTTGAATCAGATCCCGTATGTGCATTTTTAAAAGACACGACTGTTCAGATTGCTAAAGATATATTCTTTTAATTTCTTTTCAAACATAAAATACAAAAGCCAGGGTTTACAACAATTACCATCATCATCAACATGCAGGAGTCAGTATTCCAACATAAAGAACACTAGATCTGCCTTTTAAAATATTATAAAACTACATAATTGTATGAATCCAGGGGGTTTTTGGCTAACAGAAAAAAACCATAATGTGCTTTTCAGATAGTCAGGTGTCCCACTGATAAAATAAGTCTGATGAAAGAGAAAGGCACTTCAGCAGGCTCATTTATCTTCAGATTTTCCTAACGTAAAGTACTAGACAACAGATGTAGTGCACTGCCTTTCAATTTGCACAGTGTTAGATCAGTAGCGTTGTGAAACTCTGTCACTTTTTAACTAACAAGAAGAATTTATACTGGTGCCCGTTCATTTCATCCTCTTTGGTACAAATTACTGCATAAAAACAAAGGAGACAACTAAACATTCCTACATCCTGGATTATTTTTGGTGTGCCATCTCTAGCTTTATGTTGGTAAATAATGTCCCTAATCAACACATAATTTTTACTTTCAGGTGTCTAATACCAGAGTTCTTCTATTTTCTGACCATACTATAAGGATTTTTTTCTTTTAATCAAATGTGATTAAGTGATTCCCCCACCTTTTTTTTTTTAATTCTATAATATCTAGCACTTGGTAACAATCTAAAAATTACTGTCAATGAGCTTGTACTTTAAACTATATGTACATAAATAAAGGCTTTTCTTGCAAAAGCTGACAGTTCAAGAAGTGCCTTGTGAAGAACTGAGACGTAAGTCTTGCAAACATTTGTGTTCTGCAGAAAGAATTGGTTCCACCAAAGCACAAATACATATCTGTTTGCAAACTAGCATCCCCTTCCAATTTTCCCTACTCATTCCCCTCTCCTTAGAAGGGGCTCACAGACATGGTCCACTTCTTATTCTCAAGGAAAGCAACCTCCAGATTCAAAGAAGTCAAAACCTCTTAATGTTTCCCCAGCCTTTCCAAGAGCTGTGTGCCACAAATCCTTGCTAATTTTTGTGTAGGCCTAATTCTGGCACCAGCATTTTAACTGTCTGTTAATGCCACAAAGAGCCAACAGGAAAAAAAATCTTAAAAAATAAATTCAGTGATTCCTATAAATTCGAATGTTGAAATCATATAGAGAAATATAGAAAACCATTAGTTTGACTACCAAAACAAATTTCACTGTGACATTCTGTCTTCTCCATATGTTACACGTCATGTAGAATTTTTGCGGAATTAAAATCTTTAGAGCTCAGCATAGTCAAACTACTTTTTTTAATGATCTAAAACCAAAAGGAACTCTAATTGCTAGTAGGCAATACAGGGTTTTCCAGTGCCTAAATTCCAACATACAGCTGGAATATGAAGACTGAGATAATATATTCTGAAATATTCTGTATGAATATAAATCATAGTAATTTTAGAGTTGGATTTCTAATCTTTTTTCTTTGACCAGATACCTACTCTGTCAGAGAACGAGAACAATGGAGTGCCAAACTCGGTTCCTTTGAACTCACGTAAATAAAGCCATTTACAGTAGTCTGTATTTTTTAATGACACAAATAAATTTGAGAAATTAGGTCTTTTTGGTATATACAATGAAAAACACATTTAAAAATCTGAAATATTACTGTAGGTGAACAAAATTTCAAGTAAACACATATGAATTTAATATGAACTCCTCAAAACCATTAGCTTGTCAGGGATTTTCTATTATGTTCAACAGAATGTACAATAATCTCTTTTTGAAAAGGGAGCCATCAGAACCAATGCAGCTTTGCAAACAGGGCAATATTGAACCTCAAGAGCAGCTTTCAGAAGAAATGTGCATATATAAATTGATTCCTACTAATTTACATAAGGAAGCAAAGGATAAAATTATCAGTATCTGGGGCTAGAAAGCCATACAAAAAAATCCAGTAGAACTGCACATTAAAAAAAAAAGTTTTGTGAAAATATATTTGGTATTGTACAACAAAATTCCTGTTACCTAAAAAGAGAACCAAAGGCATGCTAATACGACCAGCCATCTTCACATCTGAAATAGATGAATCATAATTAAACCTCTTTTAGGTTCTTTAGGCCAATTCAATTACAGACTTATTTGCACACCGTAGTGGTTTGACCCTGGCTGGATGCCAGGTATCTGCCAAAGCCACTCTACCAATCCCTTGCACAAAGTGGATAGAAGAGAGAAAATATAATGAAAGGTTCATGAATTGAGATAAGGACTGGGAGAGATCACTCACTGAATACTGTCATGGGCAAAACATACTCACTCAGCTTAGGGATATTAACTGAATTTATTACTGACAAAATCAGAGCAGGATAATGAGAAATAAAATAAATCTTAGAAACACCTTCCCCCCATCCCTCCCTCTTTCCCAGCTCTACTTCCTCTCCCCAGTGACACAGGGAGACAGGAATGGCTCAGTTCATCACCCGTGGTTTCTGCCGCTGCTCAGGGACAGAAGTCCTTCCCCTGTTCCAGTGCAGGGTCCCTCCCACAGGAGGCTGCTCTCCTTGAACTTCTCCAGCTTGAGTCCTTCTCATGGGCAACAGCTCTCCACAAACTGCTCCAATGTGGCTCACTCTTCCACAGGGTGCAGTCCTTCAGGCACAGCCTGCCTCCAGCATGAGTCTCCCACAGGGCCACAAGTCCTACCAGGAAACCTGCTCCAGCATGGGCTCCTCTCTCTGCATGTCCAGGAGCTCACTGCAGCACAGGTTTCTCGTGGGTTCACAGCCTCCTTCAGGCATCCTCCACAGGCTGCAGGTGGATATCTGCACACTGTGGGTTGCAGGGGGACAGCTGCTTCACCACGTGTATTAAGCTTGAGTTGCCAGGTTTTGGTAGTGGGGGGGGGTCTACAGGGGTGGCTTCTGTGAGAAGCTGCCAGAAGCTTCCCCTATGTCCAGCAGAGCCAATGCCAGCAGTTCCAGGACAGAGCCGCTGCTGACCAAGGCTGGGCCAATCAGAAATGATGGTAACACCTCTGTGGTAACAGATTTGAGAAGGAAAAAAGTTATTGTGCAGATGTAATTGTGGCCAGAGAAGAGCAGGGTGAGAATATGTGAGAGGAACAACTCTGCAAGACACCGAGGTCAGTGGAGAAGGAGGGGGAGGAGGTGCCCCAGGCGCTGGAGCCGAGATTCCCACCCGTGATGGTGATGCCCATGGATATTGGGTGTGGCTGAGCTGGAGTTCATTTCCCACAGCAGCCTTCCCAGCGCTGTGCTTTGCATTGGGAGCTGGAAAGGTGTTGGTAACACACCAGTATTTTGGCTACTGCTAGGCAGGGCTGGCACAGCATCAGTGCTGACTCTCAACATTCCCTGCCAATCAGCAGGCTGGGCGTGGGCAAGATCCTGGCAGGGGAGCAACTAGGCTCGCGGACACAAATTAACCAAAGGGATAATCCATAGCATATGACTTCAGCTCAGTTCCAAAAGCTAAGGAAAGGAGGAGGAAGTAGGGGCATTTATTATTTACAAGGTTTGCCTTCTGGAGCAACCACTACACGTGTTGAAACCCTGCTTCCCAGGAAGCAGCCACACATTGCTTGCTGATGAGAAGGAAAGAACAAACCTATTTTTTTCCTCTTTGTGCACACACAAACTTTTGCTTTAGCAAACTGCCTTATCTCAGTCTAGGAGTTGTTTTCCATCTTATTTTTCTCCCCTGACCAGCTGGGAAATGGGAGTGATAGAGCAGCTTGATGGACACCCAGCATCCAGCCAAGGTCAACCCACCACACACACACACTTATCTCAAACTTAATTTGCAATTTCATACTTGTGAATTCAATAGGAACACTTCATTCATGAAGCAACTGCTCACCAGAATTTGGACTGATGCATTGCTAGTACCATCCTAGTTACCTTCCATATTCTTCTAGAAACAGCACCAGACAAATGACAATCCCAACACAACAGACATATTTCACAGTAATATTTCCTGAGTAAATATTCCCAGAAGCCCAGCTGCATAGGATACTTCCCAACTCTTGAGTGTACTACAGGGCAGACAACCAAGCACTGCTCACACAATTCAAATATAGGCATTGTATGTTTGGGTCTTGGTACAGAACCTTAACCAAGCTCTAAGGGAAATATTTATAAAGCCTTTTTAGGATGATTTATAATAAAACTGCCAAAGCCAAAATGCTGGAGCTTATTTCACTGGGGAAACAGCCTCAAAGCCACAGAAATACATTCTGTATACTATATGAAGCACATTAAGAGATGCATCCATTTTTCTGTTAGCCAAAGTTGAAATGATCACTTTGACAAGATGAACATTAAAATTAAAGAATATTCTGATGGCCTTTTCTTCCTCTATACATATCTTAGTTACAATTCATGCATTCATGACTTTTGGTAAATTTAACTCTAAGATGAGTCATAAGTAGTATTTATATTGCATTATAGACCAAATTTTGCAATCTGCTGTCTCATGCTCATAACCCTCCCCCCCAACTTTTAAAGCCTGTTTAACTCCTCTGCAAACCTAGACAAAAGCAGCTCAGGCTGGCAAAATGTAGGCACATAGACCTCAAACGATCTCCCATTGTTTTAAACATAAAATAAAAAGCAACGGTGCCGAGCTTTCCTGCTCAAGAAACTACCTCCAAGGCATAATTTGTCTAATCCTGCACACTTCTTCATCATGGGCCAAACTCTCACTTATAAATATGCAGAGATTCAAGGCTATATTGTGGAGCACAACTGGCCCAACAGCATGCAGAAGAGAAGATGTTCACTGACAAAGAAGCCAAAACAAGACACTGGGATCAGGAGTAGCTGCAGCTTCAAATGCTACCAGAACCAGTCCTTTTCTGCTGGATGTGGACACTTCACAGCCGATGTCAGTCTTTAACATCCACAGGCCGTAACAAAGCAGATTCAAACAAAGCAGGTGGGCAACATCTTAAGATAGCAGGGACCGTGAACTGCAGCGGCCACAGAGCTTGCACACTTCCCCCTTCCCGGACTGTTGCATGGAATTGCACATGGATGGGCACACAGGGAGGGCAGTAATGCCATAGAGCTCTGCTGAAAAGTCCAGCAGAGCTCATCTGCTGGTGTCGCGGGACCAACGGATGAAACATTTCACATTGTACAAAGAAGTAGTAACAGATCCCTAGAAAAGTTCACATATAAAATACTGTACAGAATGGTCACTTTGATTAGGAACAAGGCTGAGGAATGGCTTTAACTAGGCTACCATCGCATTAGCAACAAGTACAAAAAAATTAAAACATGTGCCTACATTTCTCACTGTGCATTCCCAAAGGTGTGTCCAAGAATGACAGGCTAATTAAAATGTGGGCCTTCCCCATACTGCCAATAAAATCAGGAACTGGAGAAGTTTACAAGTAGCATTTCCCTGTTTTCAATTCACATGGAATATCAATTGCCCAGCTGAAGTTTAGTAACTCAATCTGTACATTAAAAAAATGAAACTTTTCTTGATACTAGAAAACAACATTTCCCTTGTAAACCCAACACTGCAGAATTACAGAAGCAGCCAAGAGGTCAACAACCAGCAGGGAGAGCAACAGCACAAAGCACATTGTGTTTTAATTTATAGGAATAAGCGGCCTCTCCTCTCTTTTCTTCCAGATATTGGTTTTGCTATCTCTTTTCATGAGAGGTGGTCTATCCCTTTTTTTAGCAGAAGGGATACCAGATTCATGACTTCCTGGTAGGGATTTTTTTCTTAGACCTTCCTCATCATTCTGCTCTACAAGTGGCCCATTCCCTCCTTCCATAATGTGCCTCACAGCCTGGTCCTCTGGAGTGCAAACAGTGGTCCCACTTTCACTGCTACTCAGATCCAGATCTTCCAAGTAAAGAATCTTAGAATGTGGCATACTTTTAATGAAAGTTTTCTCTCTCTCCAGTTTCCTGCTAGGATGATGCTCATTCATGTCCACACCAGAGTCCAGACTCGTATCATTACTCTCTGTTTTTTTGCCCTTTTTCAGATCTATGAAGGAATGCCTCACTTGAGCAATTGGCTTTCCGTCCAGGGACACAAACCATGCTCGAGGATGTGGTGATGGTTTGCCTTTAGAGAGTTCCAGCAGCGTTTGTTCTGAAATACCTTGAAGTTCAGATGAAAACGGAGTCATTACAACTGCTTCATTCAATGTCCCAGGAACAGAGACAGATTCCAGTAAGCTGTTGGTGTACCGGCCCCAGTTGGATGTTTGGGAAGGTAAGCCCTCTTCACCACCCAGGGTACTGTTTTCATCTCTGCAGGCAGAAGGCTGGGGATGAGAGTGCACTGGCATTTTGGGGAATGTTTGCATGTAACTGTCGCGATTCATGGGTTCCATCATGGGGCCATACACCAGCTGCCCTTTCCTTGGCAAAGTTGCTGATTTAGCAGGATGCAGTTGTTCTGGGGAGTGGAAAAGATCTGAGGTTTGAAGAATAGCGATAGGCTGATTGTAAATATGCATGAGATGTTCTGGGATATGGGAAAGCCCATACATCTCCTCTTTCAGTGAAAGGTACCTGTTTTGGTCTGGAATGTCCCTAGGAGCCTGGGAAATAGTACTGTTACTGTGCTTTGGCTGCTGTAAAAGCCTCACTCCAGCATTAGGCTCCACTGAATGGGCTGAATTTCTTGCCTGACCAGTCTGACAGGATGACTGGTAAGAAGCATCCTCTGTGTAGATTTTAAAATTGTCTTGTGATTTTCCATCTTCTGTGTCTATGGACAGCTTTCTTTGAGGGCTATATGAAGAAATCTTCGGTGTATATAACTGTGACTTATCCTCCAGCTTTAAAGACCCTTTGACAGCATTGATGTGATTTATGTGAGTTGTTGACGTTGTCTGATCTTTTTTTATGACCTCCAACTTAGTTGTGTTTTTTTCCTTCTTCTGTGTCCGACGACATTTTTCCCTATGCAAAAGAGATGTAAGGTGACTGCAGGGCATACTAGGAAATACTGCACTGTTGACTACCAAAGCTGAAGGCTAGACTTTGCTTAAGAAGTTATAGTCTAATGTGACATCACAAACTTAAAATGAAGTTCTGTAACAACTGTTATTTCTTAAAAAATATTAGGCTGCACATTTATAGTTTCGCTAAGGAAACAAGTCTTAACCCCAAAACACTATTTTATCAACCTCAAACTCTACTCATAACTGGAACTTCTTTTTGCTTACCTGCAGTAACAAAGAAGAACAGCAAAAAATCCAATGATGATGACAACAGTTCCTCCCAGTATGGCCGTAAGGAAAACGGTGTGGTAGGCTGTTATGTCCTTGGAAACAGCACTAATGATGGATTCTAGATTGTCAAACAAAACCAGACAAGCATTAGTTCTTAAAACCAAATGATTCCACTTGATGCGCAGAGCTAATAAACTGAACGGTACTTTTCCAGTGATTTTGTGTTCCAATGGCATTATGTTCATCCTTCCCTTTTCACCTTGCTATGTCAGCAAACTAGAAAATATACAAACAGGTTACAATATAATGACAAGTTCATCTCCTCTCAAGTACTAAAGCCTTACCATGACATCTACTTCATTCCAGACAAATTATATTTGTATTAATTGTCCAAACTAACTCAGAAAAGTGGTCTACATTTTCTACTTAGCACTCTGTCAGAGAGTGCTACCTCTTTTTGGAATTAGACATACTGTTTCTCTGAGAGATCCCTTCATCTGAATTTACAAAACATGCAAGAAAAATCACTATAAGGACTCAAACAAAAGTTATCCACGTGGTAAAGCTGCATGTCCCTTCTCCCTTCCTGCTGTTCAATAAAGCAATCGAGCTGACAGCCTCACGTGGGGCATGCAGCAATTGCTTGGCCAGTTGCTGCCGTACCTCTCGTTCCTGGCAGTGGAGCTGCTATCCAGTAGCCCAGGTGTTGAGCAGTGTATGTCCATACTAACTGACCATCCACTTCCTTGACCATTCCTAGCCCACGGTTTACCCAAGCACCTGGGGAAAAAAAAAGGATAAAACATTGCACATGCCACGCAGGATTCTGCTATACCTCAAACCATCAGCAATTAGGCTATTACTAAAAATACACAAGGTCACAAGAAAACTGAAACTTCTGACCTAGCCACTGTTTATTACACAGCTTTAGCTAAACAGGCAAACTTCCTCTCCTGACAATTTCATTGCAAATATCCCTCTGTGGCTGTTTTCTTTGAAACAAAGCATCAGCATTACTTACCAGAAGTAAATACAATATGACTCATTTTCTATTAATAAATGTCTTTCACAGATATGCACACAAATAATTTGAAAAAGCCTATTATATGACCTTAAGCATGCATGAAGGCCAAGACTGAAAAATGAGGGAGCAAGTAACTGATGCATATGAGCACAAGTCTTACATTAGCTAGCAGAACTTAGTGGGAAAACATTTTAATCTTATTACACTGCAATGTTTGTCTTGAATGTTTCTCTCCTCCTCCCTGCCCCAAGGCTGTAACAGTTCACTTAGCCCAAGGAAGTGCTATTGTTAGGACACAGATTCCACACCATCTGTTTGGCAACGCAAGGGACAGGTATTATGGTATGCCAGCTTCTACAATTAATAAAGCATCCATTAGAAGAGGGAGAATTATACTTAATTCACTTAAACACATTTATTGTGGGCCATCTGTGAAATTCTAAGGACAGGAAACATCCTCATGTAACCAACCTTACATATTCAACCTGCAAATACTGAGGGGTAGAGAGAACCACCAACTCTTTTTAAACACCAATAATCAAAGTATGAAAACAGTATAGCTCATGTAAGCTGGAGCTCATACGAATTTCAATTTGATTTTCTTCCAGGACCCTTCTTTCAGCAAAGCAAAAGTAAATGTCTCCCAGCCAGGAGGTAAAGATGAGGATGGACACCTGCCACTGATGCTCACATGCACAGGCACAGACAGAGAAAATATCATTTAGCAGTAAAACATGCAGCCTTCTCCTGGTGCTTGTGATGGCTGGCAGAGGGGAAGGGCAGCAGCAACCACCTAGAGCTCTGAAAGTGCTTTCTCAGCCACCTGAGAAACCTTGTCCAGAGTCAGGAGTAATACCAGCAAACATTGTATAAAATGCAAAAATAATTTCTAGGTGTCCAGAAGTTCTATCCTGACTGAACAAATCAATAAGAAGCTATACAAGCAGCTGTCCTTTTCCGTGAATTACATCTTCCACAATATACTCCATAGAAAATACTAGGTATTCATAAAAAATATTAAAATGTGATACATGACTAAGCCCATTTCTTCTATGGTTTACTGCCATTCAAGCAGAAGGATATAATTCTCAATTTAATGTTGAATGCAAGCTTTCTGGTTTTTGTTATTCTGTTAAAATCCACAAAGTACTTTTAGCACTAATGCAGCAAAATATTTAGTGAGAAGGAAGCCACACTCAATACAGATCAAGAAATCCTGCATTTACAGCAGCTGGAGTACAACTACCAAAGCTCATTTTCCAGGAACAGTCTCAGTACTACTACACTTGGAGGAACCCCAGGGAACACTGCACAGGCAGACCTGTGAAAGCAGTTTCTATCTTTTTCCTGGTGCATATGGGTCAGCCCACACAGACCTGTTCCCTTGCCACTATCAATACTGACATGGGAGCTCTGATTACCATCATAACACATTACCCAAGGACTTCAGAGTTTAAATTGTGTCAGTGTCTTGCTGGGGACATCCCGCATGCAACATCCTGGAGGCCAGAGCCTCATTACTGAGTGCAGCAGGAGCTCTGCATTCAGCTCAGATGGGGGCCTGCTGCTCCTTACGGATGCTCTGGAATGCTTGCTGTGGAGCTGAGGTGTTCAGCTGCCCTCAGTCACCAGAACCTTGACTACAGCATGCCTTGCAATTACTCAGTTACCTTGGGAAAAAGTCATTTTACATGTGTTGGGTCACAGGTAAAAAAAGAAAGAAATATATTTCAGAATAAACATCCAGAAAGTGAATACAGTTGCAAATTTTTACTGTAAGAGAGAAGGAAATGGGAGAAAAAGTACAAGTTAAGTTATGTCCCAAAAGTTTCTGACCTCTTTTGCCATCCTCCTTGCCCTCTCCTCAGCAAGCAGCAGTGAAGGCTCCATGTGAACAGTACACCTCAGAGAGCATCCATTACAAACTATTTGCCTTTCTGGAATCTCTGTCATAGTACATCCCATTGGAGAGGAAAAAACCAACTAGTTTTATTGGGTTTTGGATCAGCATGCCATGCTCCTGGCTCCTGTTTTACTCCCAAGGCCAACATGGCAGGGTAGGGATGCTGAGTAGGACCCTCAACACCCACATAACAAACACCTTACACTGGTTTATATTCTCGCCTCATCCTGTGCTGCTCCAGTTCTGTCAACTCGTTGTTGTAACAACAGTGTTGACTTAGCTTTGTTTAGGGAGTTAAAGCAGCTCAGCACAGGATGAGCACAGGAGACAGCAAAAGTGGCTGTGGCAGTAAGAAGTTTAAACCCTGGGTGGTATTGTACCACCTCAGACTAAAACCCTTTCTTTGATGAAAAAGGCCATCTCTTCCCACCAATTACACCTCTAAAGTCTTCTGGGTGTATAGGCAGACTTAATCTATGCCAAAACTTATCCTATTTACTTCTTTTCCCACAAGACAGCCTAGCCAAATTTTATTAGCATGTTCTTAATTCAAATCCATGTTCTTCAGTTGTTCTTCACTAAGATGACCAGTTTCTTTCTTGAACGCGTAAACAACACTTTGTTAGAGCTGGTGTCCCTCTCCTGTACTTCCAACAGCTGAACAAAAGTTTTTTGCCTTGCTAAGGAGGAAGACATAACCTCCTTCCTCACTTGCGTATTTCAAGCTGAAGTGTGATGGCGACCATGAAGCAGAGCGTAGGACAATCAGGACACTGACGCACCCACACCTAATACAGGTCATCTAAATGGGTTATGTGGACGTAGCTCATTACTCACATTGACTAAAATTAGACATGAAGGGATGACAAAAGGTTCAGAATGACTAATCCCCAGCCTCCTCTTTGCATATTGGAAGAACGATGTTGTTCCCTTGGATAACTCTTATTTCCCCTTCATTTCACTTTCTGAATTGTTTTTGTTAACTGAAGCAACATCTATTCCAGTTCTAGCGTCAAAGGATCTTTAGAGCTACACTCTAGGAAACAAAGCATCTAAACCTTCAATTCTGGTTTGCTTTCTTTGAAAAAAGAATTCACAAAATTACTAGTGAATTACTTCACTAAAATATATGTTCTGTGAATACCCAGCCTCCCATGAAAATAAAAATCCAGTACATTAAAAATGTAGGCAAGAGGAATGCTAATGAATTTTTACCAAAGCTTTTTGAAGTAATGAAAGCAGGGAAATATCTTTGAACAATTCAAGCTAGTCCATTAAAAAAACTGACCATCTATTGACCATCACCTTGTAGAATAGTGCCATCACTGTTCCATGACCCGCAGTGCCATGTGCCCAAAACTTCAGGCATGTGCTAGAAGGCAGAATAACAAATAACTTAACTCACTTACCAATTTTCATATCGAATGTCCAGGCAGGTACAGCATCTCCTGATTTTACAGTAGTTGTGGGAAGAGGAAGTGTAACCTGAATGGGACCATTTACGTTCAGTTCTTTCCCAGCCAAAAGAACATTTACACATATGGCAGCAAGAGGAGTTAATTCCATGCTTTTGAAACCTGAAGACAAGAAAGATCTTGTAATTTTCCATTCATAGTTTATTTAAAAAACATAAATTAAGAATTAAGGTACTAAAGGCAAGTCCTCATCCACATCCAGCTACACAGTCAGCTGTCACCAAGTTGGTCAAATAAAAAACAACATTACTTTTCTTTTGAACTTTTAACAACTTATGATTGAAACAAAACACAGTCATTTCTATACCGATGCTGTAAGAGAAACAGATTTGCAATATCTGGGTCCTGTGCTGACTGTAGAACTAATGATGAGGCAAAACTTGTTTTGAGCTTGGGGAAGAAGGGTTTTTTCCCCTCAGATAATCAGATCACCTAACTGATGTGAAACACAGATCATACAAAAAATTTGGTATAATCACAATTCAATAACATTGAATCAAACTGAAGGCATATGGAACCTCTCCCGTGAGGATTAATCTCCTAATTTGGCAGCTATAATTAACTGAATAGTTAATCATGAGGCTTGTCAAAGCACTCGGAGGAAATGTTGCATTTACAAAGCAGCCGGAAAGTTTCTTTCCTTTGTTTTCTTTTCACCAGTTTGCAAATGCTCCAGAATGCCCGATGTGACAGGATGGTGAGAGAAGCTTAAACAGAATTAGTAAGTAGCAGAATAATGTTAAATCTATGCAGGCTGTTAGAAGCTGGTTGTGAGAGAACTCCTGGCACATCAGATATCAATTAGCTTCCACCTGCCCTAAAAGGAAGTCTATTCCTTTAGGGGTATATGAATAATTTAAAACACATGCCAGACAGATTGAAGGGAAAACTCAAAGAGGATAAACACTGCTTATTCTCCTATGCTTCTTCCCTTCTGCCTTCCATTCAAAGAGGTGAAATACAGATAAAAAAGATTTTAAATTATCTATATCAAAATATCAGTTGCCTTTAATGGAATGGAAATTAAGCAGAGTATGACGAGTTTAAATAAGCCATGTAGTGCCCTCTTCATGCACCACAATGAATTTCAGAGCCTCATGGCTTCAGGTCCACTGGGAATAGAAAGAAAAGAACAAAAGAAAGATGGAACTGCACACAGCACAACCTACCAGAGATTACTGTACTTATGCAAATTAAAAAACTATGTGATAGAATGACAAATACTAAAAAAATCCAGTGGTATAAGAGCAGAGTTATGACTCATGAAACCACTTAGTGCTTCTCCAGCGAAACAGATGCACAGAAAACATCATTACAACTGTGCTCTGTATACACAGGGACCACTTGGTCCCAAACTTGCCCAGACTGACTGTGAGCCAAGCAGGAGGTTCCACACAATCTTTGTACTGGGTGTAACGCCCAAGAACCAATCACTCCAGTGAAAATGCAAAACTCCACAGCTGAAGTCAATTGCTGCTATTTCACTGATTTGTTTAGGTCCACCTACTTTATAGTCTGGCTATAATTGCATTTTTAAGGTGTTTACTAAACCAGTTCCACAGTCTCATGAAATCCTGAACATATACACATACATACATACATACATACATACATATATATATATATATATATATATATATATGTAAAAAGCAGACTCTGAGGGAGTATTTCAGTGCAGCAAGACGTGTCATAGTGCATGGATCAAAACAGAGTAACACTGATTACTCACCTGATGTGTTTACAGCTTACTCCTATGGAACAAAGCTTTGTGATCTAACACAATGGAAGCAGGTTCAGGCCCTCTTAAATGAAGCATATGTTTTTCTGAAACACTGTGCACTTATATGCATTATAATATTATAATCTTTCTTTATAAGAATTCTTAACCAACATATTCACATACCTGATTTATTCAGAATAATTCCCGTTGTATAGAGAAAGCTGTCCACTTTCAAAAATTGCTCTGGCACTGTCAGATAGGCTGTAACATTTGCAATATGATTCGTTGGAAGCTTTATTAAAGATTTTGGAAACTGAACACTCGGTTGAGATTTGGCATCTGTAAAAGAGTAATATTTTGTTTTAGCCACAGTAAAACACACAAACGGTGTTTTTACTACTCTTCAGAAACCCGCTTAGCATAACAACCTGTTTTCACCCATTTTCTCCGTGATTTGTGTATTTCCAGTCTAGCACTTGTCACATCCCTTCATACAGCTACATAATGAAGAGAAAATCTGGCTTTGAGTAGATAGGTATTACACGAGAATAAGATGATGCTAAATTTTTTTCCATGTGTGTACAGATGGTTATCACAAAGTGTTTGATTACAGTCTGCATACACAGAACTTACCAGACAGTTTTCCAGTAATTAAGACAGTATCTTCAAACAGCCATATATTAGCTTGACTTTGTGGGAATAATGAGAGCGTCACGGATGAGTATACTGTGGAAAATGATAATATCTGTTACACTGTGCAATCAAAAAAATCCTCTAAGGTGTCCAAATCCAAAGAAATATTGAACAGAGCACTTAATAAACCAGAGAGCACATGAAGACTAAATAAATTACTCCTGTTACCCAGAGCAGCAACTTTAGTGTTTAGGCAGAAAGACCTCTGTTGAATGTTTGCTACTGTTTTATAACTTCTATGGATAAACAAGGGACTAGAATTCTTACAAGTCTCTTTTTTAAAAAAAAATCATGTGCCTTTTTAGGAGCATGCAGTAGCTAAACAAGAAAACCTGTGAGGAAGCACTGCTGAAGGGGAGCTGTAACAACAGGTTCTACCTGTCACAGAGGACAAAAAGCATTGGCATTCCAGGAATCACTCAGGTCGACAGGATTTTTGTCAGAACACATTAACAGCTCTTTGCTAAATCTAGGCAAAAAATTTCTAAGAATTCACTCTGTGTCACAACATAACCTACTTAAGATTTTTAAAGGGTTATTTTCTGTTTTAGAGTAACCAGAATTTTGACAAGTTTAACAGACCGTTCACCCTTAGATCTGCATTGACAGGCACCACCTCCCTTGACTGACTTCACTGAGTCGTGTTCAGCTGACAGCAACTACCCAGACAGCTTAGGAGAGAAATTTAATTACTGCCAGATACAGTTTAATAATAGAACTGTAAGACGCTTACGTACTTGGCATTCTCGCAGTCTTCCAAGGCAAAGGTGTCAGCAGGTACCCATCCTTGTATGAGACAATAGTTAAGCTTAATCCTAATTTGTAGGGGACTTTTATTAACACTGCTCCATTGCTCCCAGTAAGAGTAGAATTTGTCAAGGTGTAGTTAACAAACACCTCTACCACCGCTTGTTGCAGGTACTGATGACTGATGATGTCATTTACTTGAACTTTTAGCGTAAAAACAGATCCTATTGACAAAAAGGAAAACAGGAGGTCATGATAATACATCACAGCTAAGGACCATAAATTTGTAAAGAAGTCCTGGAGTTCAGGTCTTTGTTATTCATCCATTGCACAGTGGATCTCTATCTCTGGCCAAAGGCAGGGGTAAACATGCAATTATTATACTCCAGAGAAGGGGGAAACAAAAAAACCTTAAGACAGGGCACAAAGGTGTCAAATAGTGTTATCAAACACAGCAAACGTAATAACCAACCAGTTAAAAAAAAATCAAAACCAAAAACAACCCAAAACAAACAAACAACCGCCCCAAAAAATTAAAATCCAAAAACAAACAAAAAAAGTCAAAACCAAAACCAAATTACAAAGCAATCTTCCTCTTTTTGTTTAAGCTTGAAGAATGCCTCTGTGACAACATGAGTCTGCAATATCACACTGATAATACAGATGGGTCTTGCTATCCAAGTGTAGCCCTTGGCTTGGGACACACATCTCAAGATGCACCTTGAGTTTGTAAAAGCAGAGAAATTGATGTCTACAGACAGTGGAACAACACATTTATATTTACAGGTGTAACGTTATTATAAAGCAACTAAATGCATCCAGACACTATTTTAAACTACCATCTCCCACCAGACTTGCACTGGGCTGTTTTTCACCTTTCTACATTGTAGCTTCTAAACAGTACTTCTCTACTGCTAATTAGAGGATCTCATAGTCTGTACCACACCCACTGTCTTGCAGAGATCACAATTACAGTGACTAAAAAGTATGTTGAAAATAATAAATCCACTTGAACAGCAGTCTCAAGGTGCTCTGAATCACATTCAATTTCTCTCCCACCCTGATGGCAAATAAACTATTAGGGAGTCTTTTCACAGTAAGTGAAAAGGGACAGAATTCCACATTATTTCCAGAATAGAATTAATTTGTTGTTAGAAATTAAAATATCTAGGATCACTGTTAAAAATATTTTAAATAACAAATTTTCCAGGATTTTGGTTACAGATATACTACTATTCAATACCACTGCACTACTTTGTATCCTAATACTTTCAAATACATTCATCATGAATATGCATTTCTATTTGGGTCAAATGTCAAGTCAAGTTATTTGAAATGTATCTACCTAAAATCATACTTCAATTTCATTATGTTATCCCCACTATAACTGAGATTGACACTGCACCAAGAGATTACTGCCACTGACCTTGATTTAAATGAATAGGTCTTGAGGAGCCGAGTGCAATACATCAAAAAAAAAACCCAGTATGTAGTGGAGATGCCCAAGTTGGGCCTCTCTGAAATAAGTATTTATTTAGATCTACTGTATGCACGGAGCACATCGTATATTCATGCAAAAAATGGCCTGCACACAACAAAAGCTACACTGGCCTCAGTTTATTACTGTTTACCACACACACAGCAAAAACTTACCAGCTGTGCCAGATTGATTCTCTGCAGTGTTACACAAAAATCTAAATCTCCTTGAGCAAATTAATACCTATCTTCAGAAAAATAAAAAAGACCCCACTAGTACTCAAATGTATTCGACAGAATTAAAAAGAAAATGCACAATAATCTTGGAACAATGTCATCTGGGTTTTTTTTTTCTTTATGTAAGATATTTCAAGAATAAAATTGCTTTAAATTGCTGTACTAGAGGGGTTTTAAATCAAGTAATGATTGGGGGGGAAAAAAATTATGTCATGTCAGCAAATTATGGGCTCCAAACAGCTCCTCCAGGCACTGATCCAGTTACACAGATACTAGCATCATTCCAGTGGCTGCCAAAACTTGAAAAACAGGTCATTTGCCCCTGGCCAATGACTAGTTAAAAGGCTACAGAGGAGAGGAAACAGGCTGTGCACAATATTATTATTATTCAGAAATCATTTGGAAGTCAGGAGTATATAATGAAATGGTATTTAAAAGTATGAAATTCAGTAGTAGAAAATTCAAGCTCATGCCATGAAGAAGCAATACCAGAAATGCCTGTTATAAACTGGTATTTTAACAGCTGGAATCAAGTCAGGAGAAAAAGAGCCTAGTTTTAACAGCTGAAACAAGTCATAAAAAATTAAAACCTAAAATGTACTCAGAAAGACACATTCTTTCAATAATTTTATACTTTTAATGAGTATTCTCCATTTCCCGCTGACAAAAAGCCTAACAAGAAAAGACAGGAGGGAGACCAAATGCCACAGCCCTCCTCCAGCTGTTGGTAAATTCAAAGGTTGTTCTGTGCAGAACTATTTCTTCCTCTCATCTCCTTCAGTCACAGCCAAATTAAACCCCACTTACTTAGAACCTTTGGGTCCCCCCCAAAAAAACCAAAAGACTGTAAAACTGTAAGAAAGCTGTGCTATTTTCACTCTCTCATGGTGAACTGACAAATAGCATTGGCTGTTCTTAGCCATGCTCAACTTTGATTACTTCCTTCTCCTATGGGTATAGGAATTGCCACAGCATTTCCCAAAGTGATGCTCTGCCTGAAGGGGGGTTGGGGAGACGCAGACGCGAGGCTGGAAGTGCGGATTGGAATCCCGGGGGGGCTGCTGAGACAAAGCTCTCCAGTGGCAGCTTTGGAGGAGTCCCCACCTCTGTGACTGTCACACACAGGCAGCAGCTACTCCAGGGAGCAGTGCTCACTTCACGCCCCTGAACATCCAGACACAGATTGAAGGAGACTCCAGCCCTGGCTCTCAGTGCCTTTGGCCCTGTCTTTTGTGCTAAAACAAGAGTCTTGCCGACAAGAGGAAGTCTCCTGGTCGGCAGGGAGCTGTGCCCTGCCTGCACACAGATTTGCTAATATCAACTAGAATATACTCTGCCAACAAGTCACTTGAAACTCCCTTGCAATGGTTTTGGAGAGACTTTCTAAAAACATTAATCTTTCCACTCCTCAACAGTAACAGCGCAGAAGACATGAGGACACGTCGTTATGCCTCTATCCAAATGCTTGTGAAATGATAACATGTTAAAAACCCAAGTGAAAAAAAGCCAGAATCCAACAGAAACAATTTTCCACTCACACAGCCACGTTCACCATAGTTTTGCAGACCAGCTGTTGCAGCCTACTTAAAAGCAGAACAATCCCAGGGCCCTAGAGATGACTTTGTTTGCAGCTCTGGTCCTACAGCACTGATCTATATCTTTCCAAGCTTGACATCCCCTGACCAGCTCCCTCCTCAAACCAACTCCCTCACAACCCTCACATCCATTTAATGTGCAAATTTATCACAGATTTAATGGCATTCAGTTATTAACAATGTCATAGTAACATCCAAGACACCTAATCTGCAAAGAAAATACTGCCTTTCTTTTTATAAATATCTTAATTTACAAGTCTTTAAGGACACTTTTAAGTCGCAACTATGATGGAAACTGCAGTAGGATATTTTAATCACAATAAAATATACTGAGAAAAACAATTCACATGAAAAAAATGAATGGTTGGTTAACTTTTTAACAAAAGCAAAGCTGAAAACTTAAACAATGGATGAACCTTGTGCTTTTTTCTGGTCATTGACACGTGCCAAACACAAGTGGGTCAGCTGTATCTCAGTATTAAACAGATTTGACAGAACTCCTACAATTAGAAGAAAGAACTGAGTCCTCGCTAATTTGATTTGTGCTGCCTCAGAGGAAGGGATTCCTCTCTTGGCAGGTCCACTGGAAATGCCAGCTCCTACAGCATTAAAATGTTTCTGATAAACATTCATACAAATGCAGCAGTTACTCAGACAAAGGGAAACAAGGCTTTCTACCACATTTAGCTACTTCAGAAATGCCCTGGTCAGTAAAATGACACCTTGTTTCATTGAGAAACAACATCTAATGCCTGAATTAGAAGAATTTGGCTTCACATCACTGTCCTAACTCAGAAATTGTATCACAGAATTAAGCCAAAGAACAGCTTGGAATTGCAAGCTGGGTACAAATGTAACAGTGCAAAAAAATCTCAATTATAGTCCATGTAATTTGTTCTTAATTCTGACCTGCTGATAAGCATGTCATCTGGTTATCATCATTGTGAGATTCAATTAACATGGTCAAGGCCAGGGCCCTTACAGGCACCAATATATGCCAAACTACACATATCATTAACTGAGATATGGTGGTGAAAGCACACACACAGGACACCGCCCAGGAACAATTCCTACACATTCTGCAACCCAGTCCTAAGTCCCTTTCCCCATTTATCACCAAGTTCCTATAGCCAAAAGAGGTTCTGCACCTGGAAGGAGGCAGTTACTCATCTCAAACACACAGACAACTACCCAATTAAGCAATTATCTTATGGGATGAACAGTAACTACAATTAAATCATTCATTAGTTCCATCCTTCAGAGGGGACTTCTCTCACCCTTGCCCAGAGATGTTTAAACCCACGCCAGAAAAGGCACACACTGAGTTTCATGGCAACTGCCTACACCAGGCTCCCTGCTAACCAGCCAGAGAAAACCTGGGCTGTGCCATTTCCTTGGTCTTAGCTGACTGAACAACCCTTTCTCCATCTTTTACGTTCATGGAACACCATATTTTTTGGCTTAACACAATTAGGGATATGAAAGGTGCACTGATGTGTAAAGAAAAAATGTGTAATAAGAATATGGGGTTTTACTGCACATCCAGTATTGCGATGGATATTGCCATGGGGGGTGGAAATCAATGAAACATAGAATCTAGACAGCCAGCACACATCTGGCTTCAATAACAAAGGTCATAGAAAAGCCATCCTCCTGCTCACAAACACCAATCGTTACTTCTTAGAATTTCCTTAAAACCACAGTAATAGCAGAGACAAACTACAAAAGCACAGACTGAGAAAGTGAAAGCCTACTGCACCTTCGGTTCATTAAAAATCCATGTACATGAAGGGCAGTTGTGGCAGCTCCCGAGGGCTGTGGGGGTGATTTAGTGCTGGACCAAGCCCCCTCCCCGCAGCGCACCATCCATCTGTGGGTACCTTTGTTCTGGAGCAAGGTACAAAGCACTGACACAGGACTGAGTTTTCTGCCTTGCACAGGGCATTAACATGACATAATAGGTGACCCCAAACTCCTATAACTGTTTTATGGGTGTATTGTGAGAGTTATTGTCAGGCACTGGGGTGAGCTCTCTGGCTGGTTTTCAATTATGCTTCTCATAGCTATCAAATAACCTGCAAATCTAATTAATAACCTCTACAGCCAAATGTAGGCTTCATTTGTTAGCTATCAGTGCTCTTTTATCCTGTCATGCTCCACACAGTAATTTATAGACCCTAGTACAAATGGGCATATACATGCATAAAGATCTTTCTAACTCCACACAAATCATTCTATCTATTTCAAACTGGTATCAGGATATCTCATTTAGAAACTAATTATGTGATTCTTTATAAGGATGTTTTATATGCTGCTCCTCTGATTTAAAACAATAGCAGAAATTAAACAGCAGAACATAATTCTTCCTCCCTAAAATGGAAGAGGAATACTGCTAAAATAAAAAATACACCACAAGTGTTTTGCCCCGTGCAATTTTAACTTTGTCTTTATTCATTAGCTATAAGTACAATCTGCATATTTTATTTTCAACAACCTATGACTGAACTGAGAAGCAAAGAAGCTCAGCCTGTTCACAAAAGGTCTGAGAAAATTCAGCAAATACCTAACCAGCTGTAAAAATCAATTTCTCAGGAAAAGAGAACCTTAGATTTAGATAAGAACAACACATGCTTAGAACGACAAATATAATCATTCCACCTGGCTGCAAAAAGAAAGTACCTGGAAGCTGACAACCACTGACAGTTTCACTCTTGCACTTAGCAGGAGGTTAAGTTTGCACCACCCCTCTCCAGAATCACTCTGGGAGCTAAAACTTTCCAGCCAGGGACCCAACACTAACCCCAAGGTGACTGGTAACGAACAGGGGTACCTAAGGACAGACACAGACTGCAGCAATTGCTAAAAATTGCCTTATTTAGGTTGATCTTTAGGCAAATTGGCAGCATTATGGCTCTAATTTTAAAGCAAGCACAGGCTGCTCCTTGAAATGCCCTTTGGAGAAAAGATACTCACATTCTACTGCTCCGTGTTGGGGTGCTGGTCACTACTACAGACACTTCAACTACAGACACTTACAGAAAACTGCTTTTAGACAATATAAAGCTACTATAAGAAAAAAAAATTAAATAAACTGAAGTAAAGAGCCAATCAGCATTTGCTGCAGTTGTATACGAACAGCCAATCCCCATAATCTGTACAGTACAGTCCTGTAGCTCTGCCCTCCCTTAAAATATTTCAATGCGAAATCAAACATTTGGATGTGTATTTAAAAGAAGAGCTTTGGCAAACATCTCTGCAGTGACACAGAACACATCACCAATTTCCAAGGGCAAAGCAGCAAAACAGGGTCTGGGAAAGTAGGGCACCACAGTATTCCCATTGCCCTATTTCTGGTCAGCCAATTTCCACAGGAGGCATCAACAAAAATCTCAATTACGAGGGAGCTAAGGGTAGATGCTGGGGGGAGTGCCTTTTCCACAGGGAAAGGCTGTTACAGTCATTTTACAGGAGGCAGTTTAACCCAGTCTAGTCAGATCTAGGAGTCTCCACCAAGCTGGTGCTTCACAGTCAAGAAAAACTGTAACAGATTAGAAATTTTTAAAAACTTAACACAGTTACCTAAGCTTTGTCACACATGAGGCTACTCAAGTGAGCTTTTGCTGGAAAAAGAACAATTATAGTCTAACTGAGAGCTTTTCAAACAAATTCTTTCATATTTTCTTCAAATAATGCTTTATTTTAGTTACAGAGAAACACTTCCTTGTTCCACCAGCATGGCTGTGATGGGCACATGCAGACCACAGTGCCAGAACTGTCAAGCATCTGTACATGGGTTAAGAGGAAATGGAAGTTATTTACTAGAAGCTCATTTGTCAATACATGCATCATTTCAGCACACACTACAGTATTCAGGTGGCCCTTCCTCCCACCTTACTGGGAAAATTAGAAATAGAGCATAAGAACGCATTTCACACACAATTCTGACTCCTCAGTGCCACATCAGGGAGGGGCTGCATCTCTTGAAACAATGGGATACGTCTGCTAAGAGCTGGACAAAACAACAACGCACGAAGAGATGTAAACCCAACCACCTGCTGTCATCTCAAACCAAAATACATCTGATTTCTACACATTCATCATGTTCTGAAAACTCCCTGTATCCCCTTGCCTTTCACACTGTCCTCTTTCCTTCACAGAGCTCTGCTCAGTCCCCTTCCTCCCACAATTCAATCCATCCTGGAGCAATCTCTGTGATGATGAGTCCCTGTAATATTTTAGCCAGTGAGATCACTGATCACGAAAAAAGACCAATACTTTTCTAAAGATGAGGGGTTTTGCAAGCCTCACACTACAAAGAGTGGGAATGTATTGCATGAAATTGAATGCACTGAATCAAACCCATCAGGATGAGCACTTTAAAGAGACACACTAATCTAGCAGACTGAAAAACTGCCAGGGATTTGCCTCTGGGAAATTAGCATGATCCAGAGAAAACTTCAAGGTTCTAAGTAAATTAGTAGGTCAAAGACTAATTATTCATTTAGTTCACAACAGACCCCAAATGTAGTTTCATATTATAATAAAACTGTCTCAGACAGTATGGAGAAGCTGTCTGTCTACTGACATACTAGAGTCAGTGTTATATGTTATACTAATAAGAACAAATCCCTTCTTAAAGGGATTTTGATAGGAAACAAAAGTAAATAAATAAAGAAAAAAACTCAACACACTAAAGAAACAGAATCTTTATCTCAGTCATACCTTGTCCATTTTTTTCCCAGCAAAAGTATTCATACACTTGGCACCACTTTTTACATAGAATTAACACTGCATTTTACTGATGCTTTCACAAAAAAAAGTTGTTAGTTGCATTTATTTACAGTTTCACTTCAGCAGAATAATTATTTACCTTTTAAACCAACACAGTTCAAGGGTTTATATTTTGTATGGATATGTGTGCACATGTAAATACAAATTTTAAGCAAACAACAAGAGGAAAAGGAGGTTTGTTTTTTGAAGAGAGTGGTAAAGAAAACTGAAAAACATTCTTAATAGAAATCTTGTCCTCAAATATTTGTTGAAAAATATAAATTTATGCCTCATTAGTACTTGGGCACTGAAAGAATTTCTGAAGTAGTCAATAGGCATTATGTCAGCGCAAACCAATAAACTGTTCTCCCCACAACTTTTGGAATCAGTTCCTCCAAATTCAGAAGCAACTTAAAGGAAAGACAAAATTTAATCAGGACTAAATACGGCCAATATTCAACTCTGGTAAACTTGAGCTGCCACATTTTGTTGCGATATTTTCCCAGCATAAGGTAATTTTTCACACACGAGAAAGACTTTAGACACTCCTGGTACTTCCCAACACACATTAAATTCCCATCCATCTCATTCCATGACACACTTGTACAGGTACTGATTGCAGCAATACCTTGAGTTCATATTATAAATAAAAAAACCCTGACAAAACCCCACCACATTTTAAAAAAAATTGCAAATTTTTAATGCCTGCAATTATTTTAATGGATTTGGATTACTTTATATACAATCTGGATGGCCTCAGTATCCAAAATCTGTACTATTGCACAGGAAAATTATCATTTTAGCTTATTCAATTTAAAGATCTGATGTATACAAGAGAGGACTGATCAGATGAGTTATTTAAATAAATAAACAAAAATAACCCTTTTCTACAACCGACAGCTGTGTTCTACCATTAGAAGTGGTTATGCTTCCACCCAAGATCTCAGACCAGATGCATAAACAAACTGCATAAGCATGACAATCATTCCACAAATGTTGACAGGAACCAAATATTGATGAAATTAAGGTCCTGCAAAATCAATAAAATAAACCAGATGATCATAGGCTGTATCCCTAATGATTACTGCTGCATAATCAATGAACACCTTCCTGGAATGATCCTGCTTGTAAGAACTGCAGCAGAATGTCATCATGCTAATCCATAAAGCTGCTAACGACTCACTCTCCTATCCAGTGGGAGCACAGCCCCAAGCACTTTGAAGTGCTCCTGGGAAGATACAGAAAATAGAAAGAAAATCCCCCGTTACATATCTGTATAGGCTACCTAAGCAAGAGCCATGAAATTCAGACAGGAAAGCCGCCACGAAGGTTAGAGGGGATTTTTTTCCCTGTATTCCTCTAACACTGCATGGCACACATATGTCATTTAAAAAACTCACTGGAATAATTTTAAGTGCATAGCATGTACTGCTGCAGGGTACTCATTGGGTAAGGAGTCGCAGGATGGTTTTTTCACCATCAGACACCTTCTTCACAAATTAAAATCAGCCTGTTTCACCACCTGAGACAGAACACGAGAACTCGCAGGACACAATAAACCTATGAGAATCACAATTACCATAGCAACTTTGCATTTTGATTTGCTCCTATTTTGTTGAATCAGCCAGCCTGGTTCTCAGAGCTGTGGTTACTATGGAAGACTGAAGCAGAAATTCACCTTCCTGGGGCAAGGGAGATAGGCAGCAGACAAGATGAAACGCTGCAGTCTGCACAGCTTCACTTATTTAGGAGTCATTTATTCTAAATATCGTCTTCTGTAATTTGAGATAAGTGAGATAAATTATTAATATTACAAGAATAAAATCTTAAATAAAACTTATCTTTCAAATTAAGATAAATTTGCAAGTGAAAGAGATTAAAATGAGCAAGTAAATACTAGCAAGAGCTCCTGAAAGCTACAAAATAAAAAAGACTTGCTCAGACATTTGAGAGGCCATTATAAAGGCTATTTTTTTCATTTCAGTTTACTCACTGGCTAATGCTAAACCTGTAATGCTGCTCTTTCATTTCTTTTTAGAACACTGCCAGTATCATTTTACCTTGCATCAGAGTTCAGGGAATGAAAATATTAAAAATGTACACTTTGTCACAGAATATTGGGGAAAAAAGTACAAAGGGAAATATTAAAATCTTCAAAATCTTCACAATACTTTATTTTTAATATGCTATCTTAAACCCCACATTATATTACACACCTTCAAGAAAAACAGGCAAGTGCCTGTTAGAGGATAAGCCAACAACATGCATTTCCCACTCAGGAACTTTACAATTAAACCTTCAGCATTTAAAAAGCAAAAATAAATCAGTCAGCAGCAGCATCTTGACAAAATGAGACCATTTCTTACAGAGAGTTTCTAATGATTTGTCAAACCTACCCTCTAACAGTCAACACACTTGGACAGAAAGAATATTCCAGTATCCTTGCAGCATGAATCATTCCTTTTTTTTTTTTTTAATTCTAATAGGTCAGGTATAGGATTTGTCTTGTGGAATTCCTAGTGGTGGCTTGTGAGTGGAATAAGCTGAAAAAAAACCTGTGCAATTTCAAACATCCCCTAAATTTGACAGGAGGAGGAAAAAAACTCACAGGAAAACAAAGTAGCACCTGCTCAAACATGACATTTAATGCTGTGAAACCCTAAGACAGATATGCACCCACAGACTCCGTGGCATCTCTAATACACCCCACAAACCAGAAATGCAAACATCAGGGCATGTTACTCACTAATTGCAAAGGACAGCTACTGTTGCATTCAGAGATATTTTTCAATAACACGTTGGTCACTACTCTTGTCTGGAAATACTTTCTTCCCCTAAAGCTGCAAAATCTCATACTACTCCTTCAAGAAAGATAATTGTAATGCTCCAGCAATGTCTATCTTTCACCTGCAGGAAAAGATCCTCTAATCCCTTCAAAGAAGGCCAGGTTATAAAGGCATATATGGAGAAAATAGAATTTAAAGTTTGCAGGACAACATTTCCTAAGGGTAGCTCTGTACATGTGGAATGGGAAATTTTTATTGCAAGAGTTAGGAAATCCACATTGCAGCAACAAAACAAGAGCACCCAACAAGCTACAGTCTCTTTCATACAGAAATTTTCACTGGAGTTTCATAAAGTGAATGATCAAAAACCACAAAAAAACAATGTCTACAACATCAGGTACCAGAAAAATGATTGCAGATCCCTACTTATTTTAAGTAGGTCTTATTCCTCAGAGCTTAGAAAAGTTTAAAAGAAGAGAAAGTTCTGTCAAATCAGAGCACAGGCTAAAGCAAAACAATGGAGTCAAGGCTGCACCGCAGTAACAAAACTGCTCTGCAGCCATGGATGCCGTCCAGGTCAGCGTCAGTGCTGAATGGATTCATGATTCAGCCACGGCTGCTCGGAACCATTACTGCCTGGCTACAGCTCCTCACTGGATGAAGTGCTCCAGGAGCCAGCTGAAGCCCCCAGCAGCGCTGTCTCCAGCACAAACACAAGTTCTCCCTTCTCAGCAGCTGGCCCAAGTCCTGTAGGGAGTAACTGGAAAACAACTTAGCACCATGGAAAGCTTTCTAGGATGATGGAAATGGTTTTATTGACACCAAGGCTAAAAATGGGGCAGTAAACACTTTCTTCTTCCCCTGAAACACTCAAGATTCACTCAGCACCTCTGAGATTGTGCCAGCTGGACTAGGGGGAAACAAATCCACTTAAGTATTTCTGGGACAATCTGTTCCACGGAATGCTGAAGAATCCAGCAGACAGACTTGTTGAGGCACAGGTTTTCTTTACTGTGCTTAAGAAAAAAAACACCCAACAAAAACACAAAAGGGGGAAAAGGAACCTGACAACTAATTAAGAGGCAAACAGGCATGACAGATTCTTTTGCCCAACGCTGCACCCAAACTATACAGGATCTCACAAATGTTTTGCTGGGTCTCTGTTCTACTGAATTTAATTAGAGGATTTTCTCAACATCAGTGGTCCTTAATCCAAAGCAAATCTCTTCTGCAGCCCAGTGAGAGTAAGTTTTCTCCTTTGCTCATAGAAACAATGGAATAAGCCCCTGTGATATTTATCACAAGCCACAATTCCTGTTATTAACAGCTTTCATTGTTCCAAACACACAATCTACCAAAATCCTGCATTTACCCGACAAAAAAACTACTCATTTCTCCTGTTCAGTCACTTAATGAAATGCTTCAAAACAGAGAAAAAATATTTTCCACAATTACATGAAAAAACTTTTTATAATTCCATTAGAGTCCATGACAGGTGGAGAGGGCAAGCACACCCTTCTTCATCCCAGCAAAATGGCCAATATTTTCCAATATCTTGACGTCACTGACCTTCTCTCACGTTAACGTGAGTTCAGCTCACATTAGCACATATAGATCATCAACCAGATTTGCTGCCTCAAAGAAAATAACTTCCATGAGGATGTTCCAATCAGTTTCGTTTGGGAGCCTTGCCCATGGAGAGTCATTAATAACAAATAGATTTGGTGTCTTGCCAAGTTTCACAACCATGCTACACGCTGGTATCTATTTCAGCAGACTGAGCCAACTGTATGCATGATATTTATGAAACAGCCCCAAATCTGCAGCAGAGGATGTAACTCCACTTTGCTCCAGCCTGCATGCATTAGGGGCAAGCACATGAAAGACATGAGCCTTGTTTAACCCCGCCAAGGAATGGCTTTGGGGGCCCTACACAACAGCCCTCGCACACCCAGGCGCTTCCCAGGGATAAAGGGCCGAGTGCTCTGTCAAGATGCACGGCAGGGTGATGAAGGGCAACAGCCACCAACTGCAGGGAAGCATCTGACTGGACATGACGGATTTGCTTTTCTCTCTAAGGATAAACAATCATTGGAATAGGCTGCCCAGAGAGGTTCCCCAATCTTGAAGCCTTCCATGGTCTGACAGGAAAGAGCTCCCAGGTCTGAATTCAGTGCCAACGCTGCTTTAAGAATGCCCTTGATGGCCCCTCCAGCCTAAACACCCACCCAGCTCCAGATCCTCAGTTACTCTCAAGTCACAGAAAATAAAACCAACAAGCATCATCCTCACTTGATTGCTTTATTTCAGCTGCAAATTTTAATACATTTAGCAAATCTGTCTGAAAGTTTTACCAGGAGTACACCATCCTATAATAATTTGGGGCTCACACCTGATGCAAATTCCATGCTTCATTATGGAAATAGGTTGAAAAGACATACTTTGTCTTGCATGGCCTTACTTGAAAACACTTGCAGTAAATGAAAACAGTAATACCAATGATTCTGAAAGTAAAATCAGTTTGAGTAATGAAAGGGTTGCTCAGACCTGAAACTAAAATAACCTACAACACGAACCCTGAAAGCTACATGCACACTCCAGTGGGAAAGTTCTGTTGTTGAATACAGGTAGAAGATTCATGAGAAATAAAAGGAACAAAAGTATGTGAAATACAGGAAAACATTTCAGAAGAGGCAGATGACCTATTAGGGACCACACTGAAACAAACAAACAAAAACACCCAAACAAACAAAACCCACCTAAATTCAGCTCTTTCCTCCAAGATAAGCTGCATGATAATGAGCCAGTGCTCCAATTGATCTGCCTGTAACCACACTGTGTTTAGTAAAAGCACCCAAGCCAATGCTCAGAGGCATTGAATGAGGGCACTGAAGCCCTCATTCATCGAACAACACTCCACACACCTGAGAGCACTTTTCGGGTGCAGTGGTCACATCAATAATGGCTTTGAACCACAGTGTGCTGGGGACACGTTGAAGTGGCTCTGAGATTCTGTTTTTCTGCTTCATGACCCCCTAATGCACACGGCTCAATACGTGCCTCACACTCACACCTATAAGCACTGCATCATGTTCAACACACACAGAAACCCCCAACATTCCCCACCACAGCTGTCATGCAGCGTAACTTGCTATAGCTGCCAGTGGTTCAGGTAAGATCCACACTAAAACCACCAGATTTTTCAAAATGGGACAAGGAAAATCAAAAAGTAAAGGGACAAAATTGGTTTTTGCTCTCTAACCCACTACAGGCCGCAATTTAATTCATGTAATCTCACTGAGAGGCCACCTCCTGCCTCTTCCCTTGGTAGAACTGCAGTTTCTTAGGTACCTGGCACTACCAACAGTAAATGCAGAATGCTGGAGAAGGGGTCCTGTGGGAAGTCCAGCAGGAGGAACTGACCCTGTCACCCATCTCCTTCAACTGTCTCGTTTCCACATTGTGACAATTGTGCCCTGAAGCCTGACTTCTTTCAGACAGCAGAGACTCTCTTCAAGTCCATGGGATGAAGCATAATCAGGGAAGAGAAAGAAGAACGAGAAATTGAGGGGAAAGAATAAGGGATCATGCCTGCCCTCAGTGAGACTTAGGGGGCTTATGCACACACAGACAGGCAAGAACATCCCTCCCAGGCCTGTCCACCCCAGCAGGGCACACAGGATGGCTTCCAGAAGCTACATCAGACAAGGCCACACATCACCAGGGTGATGCCACGCAAGTGCCATGAGCTGCAGACCTGTCACTGTGGTGTTCACAAGAATGCTCAACATGCTTGCAGCCAGAGGGCACACAGAGTCATTTCCAAATTTAGGGCAGCTGGTCCAACTGAGATGGGAGGAGGCTTTCTTCACATCCTCTACAAACTACTGACAGCTGCTTGTGAAGTTCACAGCACGTGATTTTTTACTGGACACTGCTGCTGGTGCCACACATCAGCCCTGCACGCTGCCTGAGAAGCTGTGTTAAGGCACGTGGTGCTTTGGAGAGTAATCCACACATAGCACTATCCTTGTTGATGCTGCTCTAGCCACAAGAACCTGCTCACACCACAGTCCATGTGTGCTCTCTCATATGGAAGATCTAAGAGTCATCCCTTCCTGACCTAAATCCCCCCAAAATGACAGGGCAGCAAACTGCACAGAGGTTACCCTCTGTACAGACTGTCTGTGGCAGGTGTGAGAGGGAGATGTGGTGGGGCTGTACCAGCACGTGCTCTGAGCTGCAGGCTCAGAGCTTGGAAAGGCTGCCCTTTCCCAGGAACCCAGCTCTGCTCCTGAATGGATCTGGAGCGCCTATTCCAACCGAGTACATCTTGAGTGAAACCTGCCCTACCGAGCACTGGCCTTAGGGACCTCTGCAAGATGAATTCATTCTCTTCAACTTTCTAACCCCGAATTCCCTAGCACAGGTTCTCTCAGCAAATACACTTCCCCACTGCTGATTGTAAAGCTGTGCACGCTCACATCCTCCCCTCAGACGTGTGCTAGCAGGGAAAGCGTTCTCAAACCTCGTGTTTTCTGTTACAGGGAGTGCCAGAGAGGCAAGGCAAGAAATGTAACAGCTGCTTTGCAGCCTGCTGAACACAACTTCCTGCGGCCATGTGTGGAAGGTGGCTGGTTAGGAGCACGCAGGAGCCGCGCTGGAACACCCCTGGCAAGCCAGGATTAGGCAGGAGGAGCTAGATCTGCTGGTTTCAACCTACTGAACACAGAAGAGTTATTTGAGAGTACACTAACTCTGATGGTTCAAGGTAAATTGCTGATCACAGAACCTGGGTGCTCCTACAGCACCCCAGATGACAAATGAATTAGGAATGAAACACAGAATCAGGACACATTTGGTCTGTCACGTCGCGCCTCAAGTCCCCATTCACTACAGAAGGATACAGCGATACAAAAATACGCAGCTTTCAAGACAACAAAGTAACCTGCGCTGTTTTGCTAAGTTTGACACGCCAAGAATTAAGTTTATTTTGAATAAACTTTCCTCTCAGATCTTTGCCTGCGTCTTCAAAGACTTCATCTACTGAGCTAGTTCACAGAGAAAGCATGCTACAGATCCCCAGTGACCCAGATAGCAGCGGCATTCCAAATCCTCAACCTGCCTTTTTCTCAGCCTGACAGTAATTCTGTGAATGTTTTTACATAGCAATTGGCCTTTGATGGTGTATTTTCTTCCAACAGACTGACAAGAGGCAAACTTTAGCAAAACAAATAAGAACTGCAAAAACTACCACCTTGCAATAGGTGGCAGTTCCTGCCATCATTTATCCCTTGTTTCCTGCCACTTCTGACCATGTAACCATGGGCCCTGATTCCATGAATGCTAAAACACATTGTCTCTCTCAGTTCTTTACAATGAAAGCTACCATCAAGACAAGTTTCTTGAAATCTAGCTTTCTGAAGTATAGAGCACGATGCTGTATAATGTATTACAGACTTCAATAAAGCAAGCTTTCAGCTCAGGGGAGATCTCTTACTCTTCAGAACTCCTCAGTACCCTTGTGTTTATGCAGATTCTCTTCCTGAAAAAAAAAAGCAGTACATATTTTTTTCATGTGTGCTTTACCACGACAAACCCCAAACTCCTCTTTTTCTTGTGTCGGCAACTGAGTGACCTACATCCTGGAGCACGTGCATCTAGGAATTTCTTTCTCCTTATTCATTCCCATTTCAAACCACAGATGCTTTATCCCCTCTCAGTGTCCTAATGCCCTTGCTGATATTTTGTTGCACTACTAAGTCTTAGAACACCGCAGGAAGCTCAGACACTTAAGAACATCATCTCCAATAAATCAGGACAAGTCAAAGTCTTGCATTCTTTCTCACCTAGCTGAGAAGCCATTCTTGTAAACACCAGAGGCTGGGAATCCTGAGAAAAATGAACAGCAAATCAAAGGCCATTTTCTGAGCTTATTTCTATAGGTGGGGTTAGCTGCTTGCACTAAACCTTTTGGCTGGGGTGTGCATGTAACGCTTTTAACTTGAAAATAAACCTTTTCCCTGACACCAGTTATATTCCAGCATCTACAGGATAAGAGGGTTGTGTTGCTGCTTGTTTAAAACAAATAATGCCAGTTCTGATCAGAAGTGTCTACTCAGACAGCTCTGGCTTCTTGAGCAGGAACTGTATCCTAAATAATCGCTGAGCCATGAAAATGACTGAATTTCCTTCCTTACTGGAATGCTAAAGAATCTCCCACACAGCTTTTAATTCCTCTCATCTTCTTGGGGTATCTGACTGCAACAAAAGCTCCAAAACAAAACCGGATTTATTGCTGCCATACTAATCCCTAATCCAGTGACTTTGGAGACAATAAATCATAAACATTGTTCCATCAAGTGACAAACAAGCCAGTCACACTACACCACGGGGTTTTTCAAGTGCATTATTATGTATTATTGCTCCAATTCAAACCCAGATAAACATAACGAGATATCAGAACCAAATGCTACTCTAAATACCCAAGTACCAACTACACACAAAATTACAAGTCATTAGGAAAAATATTCTACAAAAACATGGAACACCAAGATTAAAAAAAACAGTAAGTCACACGTGTTGTTGTTTTGGATAAATATTTCTCTTTCAGTATCTCAAATGAAAAGGAAGCATGAGAAAGTTTCCTCCTTCTTGAATGGCCAGGAAGAACAAGACAACATTCAAGAGAGTTTAGAAAATTGAACTAGAAATGACTCATCTACAACACGGCTTCACATCAGGCAGCCACTCATCATCCCATGCAGGCAGACAGTACTGAGAAATGGGCTCAGAACCAAATTCCACAGGCAGCATCCAGGCAGCATACTTGTCTCCAGCAGGTTAAAAAAGTAATCTCTAATTTTCTTCTGGGTTTGTCAACAATCACGTATTTATCTCCACTGTCTCACCAAACAGGGGTTTGTGTATTAACAAATAAATACACACAGCAATTCCAATTCCCCCCTCTCCTTTGTTCAGCACCACTGTTAGCTGCTACAGCTTTTGAATTTCACCCTACAGAACCAAGCTAATCTCCCCATCACATGCAAAGCCATCTGCCTTAAAAAAAAAAAGTATATATACCAAAGCAAAATAAACTGCTTTTTCCCTGAATTCTGGAATGCGAGGCAGATTGGGCATGGTCTATAACAAATAACATGGCAAGGTTTTTCTTGTTCATGCTGGGATTACAAAAGGTACAGGGACTACCCACACTTGAAAAAAACCCCACCTATTTTAAAAACAAAGTTCAAATCTAATTTAACGCCTCAACATGGTAAAAAACCTCCAACATGAAGATGCTGTATGTCACCCCATGTAAAGTGACAGCTTCCACTGACACAGCTGCTTTTTCTGCAAAGCATGTTGTTCATTCTGCACATGTCAGATCTGCCACAGAGCCGATGCAGATAACTATCACTTATTCAATTAGTGGTCTCTGCTCTATTTATAGCACAATATCTGCATTATAAAGAGAATAAGAATGCCCCACATCAGGATATCCCAAGTCTCATGAACATTAAAGAACATAATTCTCAGCTCCTATAAAGAACACACCTCAATAAAGATAAAGAAAAGGGAACATGGAAAACAAAACCAGATTTGCCTGGATCAGAGCCAGGACTATAATTCACTGAATTCTGGCCTCAAGCCCGCTGACCTCAATGATGAATATCCGAAGCTCCCCGTGGCTTCTCTTCAATTGCTCCTGCACACCAGAGCCCAGATTTCTAAACTGCCACATGGAAAATGCAAAAAATCACTATGAAAAAGGAAGAACCGAGGCAGGTTCTCCACTCCAGCAATCATCACCCTAACCAGAGAGGCCTCTTTC
>VXBT01003965.1:288950-368225 GCA_013400235.1 Oriolus oriolus
GACGTGCCGGGGCGGGGCTGGGGCGGGGCGGAGCGGGGCCGCCTCCCCGAGGTGCCGGGGACGTCGTCCCTGCGCGGTGGCAGAGCACGCATCGTCCGCATCGCCCCCCGCACTTGTTGCCGGCGTTCCGGGGCCGTGCTGCCCGGGGCAGCCCCAGCATCGCCCTCGCTCTGGCGCTGGCAGACACCGAATCACCGAATCACACATTCACAGAAAAACAGAATCGACTGGGCTGGAAAAGACCTCCGAGGTCATCGGGTCCGACCGGGGACCCGGCACCACCGCGTCATCCAGGCCACAGCGCTGAGTGCCACGTCCCGTCTTTCCTTAAACACCTGCAGGGACAGTGACTCCACCACTTCCCTGGGCAGCGCGTTCCAGTGTCTAACCACCCCTTCCGTGAAGAAACTCTGTTTAACATCCAACCTAAACCTCTCCTGACACAGCTTAAGACTGTTTTCTCCCTCCTGCTTGGGAGCGGAGCCCGACGTCACCATCTGGCTGCACCTTCCTTTCAGGGGTTTGTAGAGATCGATAAGGTCTTCCCTGAGCCTCCTTTTCTCCAGAATAAACACGCCCAGCTCCCTCAGCTGCTCCTCATCACACTTGTGCTCCAGACCCTTCCCCGGCTCTGCTGCCCTTCTCTGGGCCCACGTTCACACATGTACATGCATTCCAATTTTACTTATGAGCATCCTTAATTCTAAAAACTATGTTCAGGACAGCTAAAATCTTTTATTCTCTATATTGTTTATCAGTGTAAAGTTTGATATCAGGAACTGCTAACAGGAGTAAACACGTACATAAGGCAGAGAGATGCCAGCGTGTAGAATCAAACCTTTAGGAGATACTAATGTTGCTTTGAAGACCGTCACAGTGACTGCAGCACCGGCCTGATGAGGAGGGGCTGAGGGAGCTGAATGTACAGACACAGCCCAGGGCAGGGTAATGGAAAAAGCACAGCAGTTGTTCACAGCAGATAAGGCTGAAAAAAAACCCAAAACCTGAGGAAAGGCAGCACATCCAGACAAACCAAACAGACCCAGAGCAGGCAGCCACCTGCACGGCTGAGAGCTGAGCACACACTGGGATCACCTCACAGGGGATCTCACACTGGTGTGGATGAGTGTGCCCATGCCATGATTTCAGCGAGGCCGACATCTCACTCGCTGTAAGCACTTACAGAATGGGATAATAGTAAATTTTCAGTGTATGTTGAAATACTGAATATAAACTTCTTTGAAAAGTATAAAAGTACTTGAATTGCCTTTTGGCAAAACAAAGATCAGCCAAATAAAAGGTTTATTTTAGACACTGTAACATACCAGGCCAAATACTCTAGTTTTCAGATTGCAGAAAATTTCTTAATTCAAGGAGAAACAGAGGAATAAAGTTACAGACTATAGCGGGATATAAATTTTCCCATACTGAAAGGAAGATCTGACAGGTTACTGTGCATATTTTCAACACGTCTCTTATAAAATCTGAAGAAAATCTACTATATTTTTCCTTATGCCTTCATGTCATTCTATACAGTAAATGTAATTAATTCACTGCCATTAACAATGACTTGAAGTGGATTTGGGGTTGACATAGAAAATACAATTTGCCTTTATTGCAGTTGCTGATAGTTCACTGGCACCATTTTGGAACAGTCACTGCTCGCAGGGTGATGCTGCAGTGGGAAATGCACATCCTCCTCAGCAGGTACTTCTCAACTCCTTCCTTTATTGTCAGTCTCTTTTTTCTTGATCAACACCAAAAAAGCCTTTGCCATGAAAACCTGATTTCATTTGACAGGACCTCGCATGAAAGAAAGCAAAGGAGCACAAAAACCATACAAATAAAACAATCATTTACTTGATGTGAAACTCCTCCAGCAGCTCATAAAGGAAATACATTCTCTTTTTAGCTGGGCAGACATGCTCAGTGCCTATTTGCTTAATTAACATCCTCTCACCCAGCTTCCTACTTCAACCTTTTATGTGGGCACTGCAAAGGAAAATCGGCTGTTCCTGCACAGCCACTCTTCAGGCTGAATTCATTTTGGATTCCTTGCTACCGTGTGTGGTCTCAGGTGGAAGAAAGGGGCCTACAGAAAACTGGCTACTGCTGTGAGCTTTCTTTTGTTCATGAATTTGCCTGGTGACTGAGGGTGTGGCATTGAGAAAGGGTGGATCACCCATTCATTTCCAAATATTTGTAGACGTGAGCTTTTAACGGGATATAAATTATTTGGAGAGGAATAGTTGAACCAACTTGGCAGCTGGAACATTTTAAATTAATGTTGATGATGTGAATATGCACAATTATTCATTTATAAAGTTCTCGGGGGAAAAAGATCTGTTAAATGTGTGATAAAAGCTTTCTTGAAAATGGCTCCAAAAGGGGAATAACACATGTGGAAATTAATTGTCCGTACTACATTTAGAGAAATTACTAAGAAAAATCAGAGTACACAACAACATTTCAGCATTCATTTCAGCAAAAGTATAATCACAATCAGGATTATGTCTTCTTCAACAAATTTTCTTTGAAGAGATGAAAGCTGGTAGTAATTTTCAACTGCCTGAGTACTTCCTTGAGGAATTGTGTCCAGCAGTAACTCCTGCAGTCTTTAAAGGTTGCTACACACTTTTCAAACAAATTACAGCCATTGTCATCAGCCACTGAACACAGCCTCTGCTGCTCTGCCGGGGCTGAAAATGCGTGCACAAATGACACAAATGACAAATGACACAGAAATGTCAGTCTGTATGGATTCTGCAAAACTCTCTCAAAAGCAGTACAACACGGGCCTGGTCTGCGTGTGAAATTATCAACCCTAGGAATGGGGTATTTTACTGTCAATATTCTTTGGCTTCTCACGTTCACAAGGTCTGTGTTGTGCTTTTGTGCCCTGTAAACTTCGTCTTAGCGTGTCCTGTGTGTTTGTCAAGAGGGGTGATAATTCAGCACCAAACTTTCAGAAGGTTCATCAGAAAGATGCAGAAGATCAGATTGATTGTGAAATACCTTGTATTCACAGAAGACGGGCAGCTGACAGCACTAACCCTAATTCTTCATGAATATCAGACAATATATTGACGAGAAGTTCATGTAAATACTTTTTCAAAGTATTTGCAATTGTTCACCATGTTCTTGAGAATGCCTGAACTGGTAATTTTAATATGCAATAAAGTATTAATGTATTAACAATTAATTGACAAACTAACTAATGACCAAAGCACACAATAAAGTATCATTCAGGTGTGCAAAGAGTCGAAGTACAGCAGCATAGCTCCAGTGGAGTTGTGTAAATACAAATTACCTTGAGACACAGACCATCACTGTACCTGGGGTGC
Source organism: Oriolus oriolus (assembly GCA_013400235.1). NCBI lineage: Eukaryota > Metazoa > Chordata > Aves > Passeriformes > Corvidae > Oriolus > Oriolus oriolus. The sequence goes on from VXBT01003965.1 coordinate 292,295, forward strand.
CTATACCGTAAGATGGGAATTTGAAAAACAACTCTGTTGCCTTGTTCCTGTAACAAAACAGCTGTTGTCACTAATTTCTCAGTAATAATATATTAATTTGGAACTGCTAGGCAGATGCAGTGCTCACTGTGCTGCTATCTAACTGCAGGTATCTTATTTAACAAGAACTAGCCCTGTGTTGGCTGCAGGGTGTATTGAACAAATATTAAAAGCCATGTTCTGGCTGCTGCTGTCGTGTTTCTTACACACATTAGGTGCAGCTACTGTGAGATCAGTAAAGCTGTTAATTAAACCCCAAATATCAGTTTTTCATCTTTTCCATGTCCTTTATGACTTTATTTTCTTTAGGTTAACAAATTCTCTGCTAGCAAGTCAGGGAACTCAATAAGTTTGGAGTTTTTCCAAAGTGTTCACAAGCACTAACATTTACTTCTCACTGTTTGTTTTGAAACAGACACATGGATGCCTTTATTGTGACACAAAATATTGCTGTCACCCCACTCACACAGGTGAGTATGACTGGAAATCAGAAAAAACGTAACACAGAGATAAAATTAGATTCATAATACAACAAGAAAAGAAACTCCATCTCTGAGAATTTTCCTAACCAAAGGTCAAGATGTCACTATTTTCTACAGCAATATGGCAGCTGTAAAATCTAAAATATTTATTTCTGGTATGTAGAAATTTCTGTTGGAAAGCAGTTTTGTGCTGACAGAATATAGTCTGTGACTAAATCCTTCTTCTTGCTTGTGATTACAAAATTTTTTGACTCAAGGTTAACATGTACCACTTGAGGTGAGAATGTAAAATTTGTGTAAATGTGACATTTCTGAATTTAGCACACAATTGTGGAGTACAAAATGTGACATTTCTGAATTTAGCACATCATTGTGGAGTACAAATGTATACTGTGAAATATTTTCTGGTGAATTAAATGCATTTTAAAAAATACACCTGAGAAAAAAACCAAAAACAAACCTACAGCAGAATTCCTGTTGATTAAGAGGTATTTTATTCCAAAATTCTAAATATCAGAATCAAATCAATACTTACATTTTTCAGTTTACCCAATCATAGTATTTTGAAATTGTATATATACATAGAAAAATACAACCTAATAAAAACACTCAAATTTGCATTAGGATGAAAAGAATGAGTTGAAAAGCAAACCATAGCTTTAATAGCTATATATTTCATATCAGTACAAAATTGCTGTGCCACAATACCCACTTTTTTTTTTGCACAATTTATAATTTAATACAAAATAAGGTGACTTCAAATGTATATTGCTCTCCTTAAATGTACCGAAGACTTTTGAAACAAGTTCATAGTAACTGAAAATATTCCCATTTATGCTGCAAGTATTTACTGCATGACAAAGAAACATGAAATGCAGCACTCTTGTTAGTATGTTAATTTTCTGCTTGTGCAAATAATGCTCTACTGATTCAATGCACGAGCAAACACAAAAAAAGGCAAAAAAATCCATTACAAGTAAATAAAACGTTACAGGTTCAGCATATTTGTATCATAGCAAATACAGGTTTCCTTCGTGGACTAGAAAAGCAAAACCTGTGAAAGTTTTTTTGAAGATGCAAATGCTACATTGAATCTTCCATTACTTTGCAAAAGCCAAGGGTCAAGTCACTCAACTTTAACGCAGCATATCTGGAGAAGGTCATCGCATGAAAGATTAGAGTTCCTGTGTTACGTTAAAATTCTACACATTGGAAAAAAAGAGACCTAAATACCCCAACCACATGAAACAGTAGCAGTACTACAGACTCAACCCCATTAATGTGCAGCCTCTGGTCAAACTTCCCACAGTGGACCTAAAGAAGGTGGTACTAGTTGTCAAGAACTCCAGAGTTAGTACTGGATACATTTTAGAATGTACATCCTGCTCCACCCAATGTGGGCGATCAAAGACTTCCTAACCCATGGGTTCATCACCCCCAGTGAGCACGCGGGTTCTGTCCACGTCCTTACAAACGCTGACCACTCTAAGCCAGCAAACGCCACGGCCCTTCTCAGGCCAGCAGCGCTGGGCAGACGGTGTTGGCAGTGGGCCGGGCCAGACCACGTCATATTGCACATGGTGGGGGTTCAAGGCTGGAGATTCAGTACCAGAGAGTTCAGATCCCCCTCACAGCCCTGAGTTCCCAGGGCTCAGCAATAACCATGGTCCCAGCTGTGGCCCCTGGTGTGACAGGGGCCACTGCCAACAGAGCACTGACAGCTCTGCACACCCCAGAAACAAACCAAAATCATCTCTTTGCTGTAAGCCTCATCTGGGCTCTGCCACTACCTTCTTATTTTTTGGATTCCTGTTTTTCTTTAATAAAATACTTTTTTCTTGACTCATTAACAGCCAGCAGCATTGAACACCAAGAATCACATTTGAAGGGTCGCGTTAGTCTGGACCAAAGACAAAAATTGCCTTGATTTTCACCAGAGTAATGCTGCTCTGTGACTGTCTGGGAGGGTGTAGGAAAAAATAGTGCAGGGCTCTGTCAGGGTAACCAACAGCAAACCCTAATGCTGCAAAAATCGATGTGCAGCATGATTCCTTCAAGAGCATGCTGATTATAGCTTAAGTATTTTCAAAATACCCTTTAAGACTATTCAAGCATGGACACAAGTTTAGAAACAACTAAATATTTAAAACCTTGGCTTGGAATAAATGTTTTATAAAGAAAGAGCACATATAGTAAACTTTCTAAAGTTTCCACAAGCATTATGTGAATTAGAGATCAATGTGTACATCAAGATTTAAAACAGAAAAAAACCTGATACTTGGCAAACAATGTTGGCAAACTTCCTCAAAGATTTCAAATTACACTGATAAATATAGCCCATATTTGACTTTACAATCATGCTAAAGCAGAAGCTATTTCCACAATTTCATAGTTTCTTGAAAGAAATGTAAACCTATAAATTAGGTTCCTCACTTTACATTTTCTAAATATTGTCAAATATAGATAATATGCATTTTTTAATAAAAATCACTTTTCAGTATTGATCATGAGATGCTGCATTAATTGCAAACTGGGGTACTTAAATAATTTCATATTTCATTATAAAAGATATAGCTCTTTTAAAATGTTTTTATTGTCTAAATAATTACACAGGTGCTGATTTTATAGTCATTAAAAAATCTGCTTCTGAAACATAGCTCTCAAAAGAGGACTAATTCTCTGTTGCTGTACTTGTATTTTTTAAATGCTTCCAGTATGCATCTTACGCACATCAATTTTGAATCAAAGGCATTAATTTCATTCTGAAATACCTTTAAAGTTTCTTTAAAAGTTTTAACATCATTCCATAGTACTTCCTGTAAAATACATCAATGCCTGCAAGTCATTATGAAATTTATACTGAAACAAGTACATACATAATCTGGAATCTTATTGCTGAATCTAGAACACGCTATCAAAAGTTTCCTGCACCCCCATTCAGGAAAATTTCCAGTTTGGAATCTCCCTGAAACACAAACGTTACTTTAAATTGAATTTGAGGAGTTACATCTATGCTCACTAAGTAACCTGTATACTCCATTTACATATGCTACTGTGGCCTTTTATTTTTATATCTTTTTATTTGCTTTCATTCTCCAGCAGAAGGCAAGAAATAAAAATCACTTAAATAAGTCTAACTTTGTGTAACTTCAAAAATGGAAGATACTTTCCATAGCTACAGTAGTTGTACCAAAAAAATGTATCTTCTTATCCTGAAAATCAGCAAAATGAGAGTTTCCAGTTGCCACAGTAAAATTAAGATGCAGTTAGCACTGACATTAACAATGCTATGGCATCCCATCCACGTGAGCAGGAGGGATCTTGACCATGCTTTTTTAAAATACTCTTTTTCATCTAATAACTCCTACACATGCAAGTAGTTTAAGAAATTTCAAGTCACCATGGAGTGTACATGTAATGAAAGCACACATGTAAGAATTAGAGCTATAATCTGTCTGACAGTCTCTTAAACCTCTTACCCTACTAAGATTAAGACTGTAAAAAAGATTGGTAAAACCAATCTCCTTGCACACAGATAATCAGCTGACAAAGTGTGTGAACCACAAGCCCACGTAAGTAACTGAAAATGCTGTTCTATCAAAGTCACATTTTGAGGCCAGGATCAAAGCCTGACTCCTGATTCTCTACTAAATTATTAGTAACAATACTAAAAATAAAGACAAGAATAAAACATTGGCCACACTGAAGACCTGGAAAATTCAGTGAAAGCGGAATTATGCCCTATACCCTTTCATGTAAACTAATTTTATCTAAACAACCTGTCTAAACCAAACCCATGTAAATGGATAAATATGCAAGCCTATATCTGGTGAACATACTGGTCCCCCCAGACTCTGTGTTGTCTCCCTTAAGGACTCAGATGCCATCATGGATCAGCGAGTAAGAATGGAGTTAGCAACAAAAGCCATTGGTGGATTTTAAGTCTCTGAAAGGATGCAGAAATAAGAGTTGAAACAAACTGCTCATTTCAGAAAATTCTGGGTGTAGTGGGCACTGCCGTATTTATGGAGGAGATGCGGCTATGAACAAAAACCCCGAGGTACAAAACCAAACCAGAGCTTTTGCCCTTTTAAGAGCTTGTCTACATAGAAATCTCACTGCTGTAAGAACAGTAGGAGTCTTCCTTTGTGTACCTGGCTGCATACAGGGAGTTTACACTGTAATTTATTCCCTTTTTGGAAAAGAGAATAAACACATCTCATAAAAGGCACCTTATTAATAGTCTAAGCATGTCCACTCTAGGATCCGTGCAACACAGTTACCTGTGGCTGCAAGCTGAGCAACCTCCTGCTTTTGCAGTTACTTGTCTGCTGAAATGCATAGAAAATGCTCTCGTATCAATCAGTGTAAGAAGCTTCCTTTTACTACACCAGTGGTGAGGGAAATAAGCTGAGAGTGATGTAAACCGGTGGCTTTAAACCACTGACCTTTTGGTATGTTCAAAAAACAACAGTGAAACAAAATACTTAGTGTCTTTTCTGGTAATGAAATGTATTGAACATAATGAAATGTCTTGTGCAATGAAATGTCTCGTGCAATGAAACATGCAGGGACTGAAGCAATGAATGAATCAAATGAAACAAGCCAACGAGACAATGAATGAGTGAAATGAAACAAGCCAAATCAACCTTTACTTTTCGAACCCTTTTCCACTGCCAGCTCTTCCTTGCTCCATTTGACTCACTATTCTCTCAGGGCAGGAGGTGAGGGAGGTGTGAGTGCGGCTAAAGTACTGGTGTGATCCAGATCCATGGATGTGGCTGGCAGGGAGCCTAATTTAAACATAATTTAAACAGCCCCTGTGTCGCTCCATCCTGCACCTGGGCATGGTCAACCAGAGAAAGTGAGGATTAACAGCTTCCCTACAGTGCACCACCTAACCTGTCACACCGTGCTCCCTCCAGTGTTTTGCTAGAAACCGAAATACAGTCCAAGTAATGTACAGCCTTCACTTCAAACCCTGTGGAGGTTTGACTTGTGGACAGCAAGGGTTTTCTCAGACATGTCTGTTGGCAGCCACCGCCCAGCATCTTGTCCCTGGCAGTACATGGATGCATCCATGCTGCCAAGAACTCTGGAACACCTGGATCCTGCTCTGTAGAAATACATGGCAGTCTTAGGATCTTGCCCTGAATCTTTTCCCCAAGTCCCATAGAAAGCACATCAGCCCCAGAGTTCTGTCACTCACTTGGTGTTTGTAGGCTCAATCCCTACAGTAAGAGACCCAGGACCTGGAAAACGGTATTTGTAAGGTCCAGAGGGAAACCGCAAGACAGATGACTGAGCAGGCAGGGGAACAGGTGTGCAGAACAGGTATCAGATGTGAATGATTCCACTGAGTATTAGTATTTCCTATTTCTTGAGCAGGAGAAAAAATCATCATCAGAACTAGTGGGTAAAGAACATTCTTCAGTACTGTAAAACAAGCTACATTCATTTCTTTTTGTGCAACTGACTTTCAAGAGCTGGGCAATGAAATGTAGTGTACTCCAACACAAACAGCTGAAACTAAACGTGTAATCCAGCAAGCACCTCTGGAAGCTGTTGGCTCCAAGAGCAAATGCAGAATCTGCGTAGCAGTTCCTGGAGAGTCAGTACATGAGCCAGAAAAGATGATGTTTCCTATATCCCAGTAAGCAAAATCACAGCACTGCTCAGACTGGAGTTTCTCACACGGGTCAGTGCGGATGCGTTAGTGGCAGCAGGAACGGCGTTAATACAGAAGGGAGGATTTGAGTGTATTGCCCTTGTTTTGCACGTGCTGATGCCTTCCAAGGCCAGCAGCTCTGCAGTCATGAGTGTTTGTTCATCAAGGGGGAAGCCAATATTTGTAACCGAGATGTAGGCAGGTGTACATTTCAGAATGTCTTACAGATAAAACTCTGCTTAAGCTTCTGATGTTCCTTCCCCATTCTCATGCGGTTGCAGTTGTTCTCTTTCTTGCTCTTCCTGAGGTGGCCTCACACGTTTGAAAAAGCCCATCTGTGATTCAGAGAACAATTAAGAAATTGCATTGTGATTTGCAAAACATCCTTCCTCCTTCCTTCGTGATCAGATCTTAACTGATTAAGATGTCTTTTCATTCCTACTCTCTTCCCTCATTTTTTGACCTCCAAAGACAGTAAATATCAGCTAAAAAATTAAACTGAGTTCAGCAAAATCACAGACCTGCTCCTTTATTCAGCTTCTTCCTGACAAAGCTGAAAAGCTCTTACAGTTATTCCAAAAACTTCACTGATTCAGATGATTAGGGGACCAAGGCATTTCTGCAAACTGCTGGTACTATATGAAGTAATACATCACTCGTAGGGAAAAGCAAACAATACAAAACCCCCCAAACACAGTACTTACCCTGTACATGACAAACACTAGAACAGCCAGGAGCAGTAACCCTGCTAGGACAGCCAGAATTATAACCCACACTGGCACAGGCATGGGCTGTGGTTGGATGCCCCATGTAATATTTGTAGCAACCTAATAGAAAAACACAATAAATCTCACTTTGCACCACAGTGACATGCTGAGTTCATCCATGCAGTTTAAATCTTGTATACCTTTATCCTATCATGATTATAATCTTAATCCAGTATAAATTAGTTCTTCTCTCCATTATGAGTCAAAAGCCATAGTTCATTGGCGAAATAAAGACTTCACTGACCCAAATTTAATAGGATTTTAAGGTTAAATTATGACAGGGGGTTGGGGGTTATTTTGCTTGGGTTTGCTTTTTTGCAATCGGTGATAACATGGCAACATATCTTCTGTAATTCTTGATGATTTTCAGTAAAACGGTAGTAATCTGGAAATATTTTAGAGAAAAATAATTCAGGGCTTTTCCTTATTTTTTTTTCTTAAAAGGCAGTACTCTCTGAAACAAAAAATCAAGTCCACTCATTTTTTGGGAGAGAAAAAACCCCACTTAATAATAGGCATTAGAAACCATATTCGAAAATAAGTCAGTCACAATCCTTTTCTACCTTTCCCTTAAGATTTCTTAATCCTATAATGCTTACCAAAAACTTACAATTTGCCAGCCCAAACAAGTGGCCTACATCTTTCTGTTTGCACCCTGTCTCCTTTCCCTTTGAAACTCCCTGAGGCACAGATGGTCTTTGTTCCACACTCACATAGTACTTCTTAAAATGTGAAGGAAGTTCATTATTCATCCTCTAAGTGCTACTACAGTTGAAAACAAATTTCAAGTAAAATATTTCTCCAACAACAATGGCATTAACAGCAACATTAGGACTGTTCACCATCATTTTTTTCATTTTCAGCTAAGTCTTTCAAGCCACAAATATTGTCAGCTCCAGTCTGTTTTACCCTCAATTCTATGTATACAACTGAAAAAAATACATGAAATAAATAAAAAATTATAAAATTAAAATTATACCCAGCCATAAAATTGTTGCTCAATAGCAACTGTCTTTGCACTAATTTTGAAGTGATTGTACATGGTAACTCAAGATGGATGTAAACTACTTACTACTGTAGAATTGTGAATATCTTCAAAGGAAAGGTTCTTATAAGGGAACTCTATGACACTGAAAGAAGCAGATGATTTGAGAGAGTAGGAGTGATTCTGATTTTCTTTCTGCGTAAGAAAAACAAAATTAGTGTTGCATGTGGGTACAAAAATCACTTTTAATATTTTAGAAACAGCGACAGAATATTCAGAGTCACTCACATTCATGAAAGTTTGGGTCCAAAGGCGTGATTTTAAATACAATATTGCACTCTTTCCCCTTTCCAGGTGGCCAACTTGACAGACAATCTTCAAGCAGTCAGCAGTTCCACAGCCCTGCGTATAAAAATAGGAAGGATATTCCAAGTATGAAAATGTTTGAAAATTCCTTAATGGCATTACTTTACCCATATACCTACACTGGCAAAGCACCATAAACTATTAAAATACATTAGATAACCTCCAGTGGTGGATAATTACTCATAGTTTGCAGTTACAAAGACAGTGATATGCTAATAGGCTTATTTCTTATTACAGATTATTTCCAATCATGTTTAGAACGGACAAGTCTTCCTTAAATTTGTTTTTAAGGACTTATAATAGCACAGGGCTTTAGGTGTATTGTCAACACCTCAGTGCTGAGAGCTCACCAAAGTGTGCACGTCCCCCTCCATGGCAGCTAAATCCCTTCGGCTGATGCGGTGGTCACGGTGATCTTCCCTGCCAAGTGTTTCATTCCTGTCATCGTCCTTGGGAGCAGAAATCTAGGATACACCAAGGGAACCCAAACAATGCTTTAGGTAATTGCAGACTTCAAGGTTAAGGTCGAGAAAATACCTGACTGCAAGTTTGTCTCTTTCTATCCTGGCTATTCTTCAGAGCCTGGCTGAAAATAAATCATTGCAAATTGTATAGCAGGAGCACAGGAACTTTGTGTTTATATATTCACTGAAATTGCTCTTTGGTTATCAAAAATACACAAGTATTCCTTGTTGTTCTATACGCTGAATATCTTCCCTCCGTCCTTCTTTTGCTCAAATTCTTCTTGACCTAACATACTGATTTTCATTGCTTGTTCTAAACTACCCTAGAATTCAACTCTCTGCACTCAAATAAACTTGCTGGGTTTTATCTGGTGTTTCTTTGCCTAGTCCAGCCTAGGGAAAAGGAGTTTCTCCTGCTCTGTAAATCCTAAGTTTTGCTGGCAGTGGTAGCTAACCCCAATTGCCCTTTGTGACCTTTGGATGAGGGCCTAGATAAATAAGCCAGTAATATAAAAAAATAATACCATTTTCTTCCAAGAAACAAAACCCAGAAAATTTAGATAAACAGTCCAGAAGTGTCTGGTATGTTTTAAGTTTTAGTTCATGACCACATTCATTATAATTCTATTGCACTGGACTTAGAACTCACATAGAACAGCCTTGAAGTTAAAAAAAAGAAACAGGAAGAAAACAATAAAAGTAAACAACGCAAACTGATCTTTGAGTTGACAATTTTGAGCTGTTGTTTACCTTTTACTTCACCTGCTATAGACATTGACATGTCCTGTGAAAAAGTACAGACTTATTTGTCAGCCACAGATGAAAAACTATCTCAGTTTCTCATATTCTCAGGGATTTGGCTAATTTGAGTGTTTACAAAAGAACCAAACATATTTCATTCCACTCAAAGGGAAAGTCCTGCTTACCTTGATTTTCAGTGGGTTGATTTCCATGTCAGAAGTGCAGTTCATGGGACCATCAATTTCATACTGAACAATATACAAGAGCGTGTTGTTTTTATATTTGTAAGGCCACTGCAGAGTCATCATCACCTTGCTGAATGCACTTGGACCATTGTTTCTCAGCTGATTATGAAAATAAAATTTACAGATGTTAAAAAAATAATTCTACTTTCTCTGTTAATGTGCATATAGTTACTTTATATTTGAGCCACAAATGTGATATTGCCACAACCTCCACTCCCAAACACTTACAGCAACAGCATCAAAACTTTATCTAAAAGTGGTAAAAATTTTAACTATTATTATTCACACAGCTCTCTTGGTAAGTTTTGCTTAATTAAACAATCTAGATTAAATCTTTGATAATCCTTTTAGGGAAATTTTAAATACTTTAATTTTTTCACAGCAAAATACTTCAGAGTAGTGATTCAGAACAGATAGAGTACAATAATTTACACCCATGAGCTATTTCCTGAAGTAGGAATTTCACATTTCTTCAAATGTTTTATCTAGATTTCAAAAGGCAACAAAATAAAATATGTGTAGTTATGTGGGTAATTAACACCTGTTACACTAATTGCAGGCATTCCAACCCTTCTTGGATATACCAGGTTTTGGCCCAGTTTAAAAAAAAAATAAAACCTCTCCTTACATGCAAGACAAAATAAAAGCAAAAAAAAAAAATCATAATTTACTCCAGAGAAAAGCTACACCAAAAGATTTATTTTCATTTATCACAGAACCACGTCACTGAAATCAGTAGTAATTGCACACCTCATAGATATGCTGAACTAGAGGCCCAATATCATCTTCTGTTTCGGGATTCTCCTTGGGCTGCCAGTTGGCAATAGGAAGGAATATGTGATCAGGGGACGACACACTAAACAGCAGAGCAAAGGAGTTGTTATTAGCAAGTATGAAACAATAAATGGGATTCTCTAGAACACCTAAAAAAAACCCCCCAATATGCCTAAAATACAATCTCCACTTCTTCATCCTCCGTATAAAACCTGAAAGAACAGAAGCGGTTTGAATATTAAACGTTCAGTTCCTGTCTCTGTGTTAAAAGATGGTAAGAGACATACATGTCATCCAAAAACCAGTGTGAAATACTGTGATAATGAGAAATATTGATGATGTAGAGCCTTAGCAAGACAGTCCTAAGACTAACTCAGCATGCCCTGAAAACAGTGAAGACACCAATCATGCTTTTCCAGTGTGCCATCCCCCACCTCTCAGATACCGAACAAATTCATCACAATACTGAATGCAGTGGAAAATTTAAAAACTTATGATTCAGGAATCCAAGTTAACTGGTTAAGCAAGAGGAGTGTACAGCTTTTGGGTGGGAAGTATAGATTTCTGGCGAAGAGAGGTGATGGAGTAACCAAGTGATTACAATATTAATACTGTGCTTAAGACTGAAGAAGGTGAGGACATTGCAGACTTAAATTCCATAGGATTTTCAACTTTGGTTTCAGGGGTTTTCAGATGAAACCCCAGTCAGTTTGTGGAGGAGAAAAGTGACCTGCAGAAATGTAAAACTGCAAACACAAGGGGTGATTTTTTTCTTCTTCTAAAAAAATATCTCCAGTAATGGAGGCACAATATTCCTTTCTGGAATTAATTTTGTAATTATTTAGAATTATTTAAGATGTGAAAGTCCAAAGGCTGGCTAGAGAGAACCATATGGTCTTTATGATTAAAAATTCCCTAAACCTTCCTGAAAAATTATGCAGACCTGAAAGGAAGTTCAGTGAATATAAAGAAGCAAATGTGCAAAGCTCATTAAAAATGTTTATTAGAATAGTATTGCTTACCCTCTAATTTCAACAGCTGCTAAAATAGCAAGGTCAGCCTGATAATATGCTACTGGGCTCAGATTGTCATACAGGTTGGAACTGCAGGGAAAATAAAAGGTAAATTCTTAAATGAAATAAACAAAGTATTTAATAAAAAAACCCTTCACACTTCACAATAATTGTATGCAACATCATGGCATGACTCTTGAGCCACTGTAGGAAAGCACACTTGCCAAAAACTAAAGACCAGATTCCAGCAAGTTCTCACCGAAATGCGTGGGAGTCCCACCCTCTGCACAGTTTGGGGGAGCCTCAGCAGGGAGAGGTCGATGAAGGACACAAAGTTAATGCTGACTCTGTTCCACAGCTGTCATGTAAGAAAATACAGAGGACACTCCCCCCTCAAAGTGGTGCTGGGAACGGAATCCTGACCTCCTTAGACACATCTGATTATCCTGTCTCCCTAACCAAACAATTTCCTTTACAAAGACCTTGAATCTTCTAATTATTCTTCGCTGCTGCTGTAATCAACAAACACATGCAACAGTGTTTTCCTCCTGACCTGTAAATACCTCACTCTTTTAGAGACTAGACTTGCTCTGCTAGGAACTGAGCCAGCTTTGGAAATCTAGCTTTATGAGTTTAGGCCAAGTAGTGTGATCCTTAAAACCTCTTCCAGATAATACCCTGGTAATGCCTGTCACTATGAACTGTGATTACCGTGCTCCATCGCACCACTGTTCGCTCTTCTTGCATCCACAGGTCACAGAAGGAATTTTCTTCCATAAAAAGCCTAAAACACTACAGGAACTTCCCTTCTCTTCCCTCAGGAGAGATGCATGACTTGGGCAACCTCCCTGACTGTTTCTGACCCAATGTCAGTAGCAGGTGGCTGCTGTTGGCCTAAGGAAGGTGACAGATGCCCCAGAGTAGATCATTTCCTCCAAAGAACAGGAGTCACATGCCACTGGCACACCTTACCAGCTGATAGAGAAGGGGAAAAACTGAACAGACAGCAATGGGAGATCAAAGAGATATTTAATGTGCCAAGGCCTTTGATCGCTATGGCAAACCACTCTATCATTAAAACAGAATGGCAGCTTTAAACTTTCCTAACTCCTGTAGATGAAAAATGCATATGTGGGTGAGATTAATTTATTCACTACATTAAAAGAAAGAAAGCCCTTAAATGGAATAAAAAAGCACTTTTGGCCCACCATGGGGAAAAAACCAAATGGCTGTGTTTGTACTGTCCATTAAAAGCAACATAAAACTGCATTGGGTAAAGACACTCCTAATGATCACATCTCCAAACCTTAAACATCATCTCCAGAAGTCATAAATTCAGATTTATAGATCAGATATATATGACAGTGCTGTGCTCATCCGATAATAACAGGAACTCTGCTGTTTTGTTCCATTTAATTTTCAGGCTCTTCTAGGCTGGCTACTGTGATGGTTCACTGCATGTTGCTTCTGCTCAGAAGCACTGCCTGCCCTAAATGACTCTCATCCTCTGAATACATAAAATTCAGGCTTTACATCAGGAGGAATTCAGAGTTCAAACATCAATTTTAAAACAGGGCTATAAACCCAAAGTCACTCTGTGGAACTGCAACTGCCAGCAGAGCACAATGATACGCACGTACACGTATTCATTTTTTCCCTCTATTTTAGGAAACCTAATTCAATGTGTTTATTTTTCAAGAAATTACGAGGCAAAGACAAGAGAATTAGGCCAGAGTGATCCTGTGTAGTTTGCAGTCTATTTACTGTGTGTGTGTGTGTTCTCCCAGGTGAGAAGATTTCTCAGAGAAACACTCAGAGATTTCCATACCTTCGGATCTGCAAGTCAAACTTGACAGAGGTGTCCATCTCAGACTGCTGGTGCACACTGAAACGCAGGCCAGCTAAGAGCTGAGGAAAAAAATCACTCTGGTTCAGTGGAAGCACAATAAAACACACAATAAAAGCTTCTTAATGCTCTTAGACTGCAATGAAATTCCTTGAGACTCGTGGTGATGAGAGAACACACACACAGAACTGGCAAATTAAACTTGTGCTGTTCATCCAGGCTGGAAATGTATTGCCCTCTCTTCAGATTACAGGCAAGGCATCACTGCCATAAAATACAAAATAAGGATTACATCATGCTCCCCATCCTTACTTCAGCCATTTCTACACATAACTGAGCCTCCCCAGGTGCTGCAAAAAGTATTGTAATCTAAAGAGCAGGGAACACATTAATGATTCAAAATTAATTCCCAAGGTTTGGTCTAAGTCAATTCATATTTGCTTTAACATCTGTGCAGTTCAGCTTGATAGACTTCAAAAGACTTTGGAAAAAGCATTTATTCCTCTATACAAGATAGCTCTTGGAAGCAAAGCATCATGAAATTGTTATAATTGTGATTTTCACTTCATTTCCTCAGAAAATAAGACTTATTATGTCATATGACCTTAAAATCTGCCAGGTCCCACTAATAATTTTTTAATTCTTGCAATTTCAGCTACATTTGGTGGAACTGTAGAGGTCTCAACTAGACGAAAGTAGGCAGAAGAGAGATGAACTAAGAGAAAGAAGAGTTATGAGCTAGCTCTTGATTATATCTTAAAAAATATACACATCAGATAAATATAAAAAATTCATGAGGGACCAAAGCCCATTAATTCTACTATTTAATCAGCAACTCATTTTGAGTTGCATCATAAAACTCATGAACACTCCTTTCAGCCTTTAATTTAGCTGAAAAGCTGAAACTAACTACTGCTGTACTAACCAAACATGTGGGCAGCTAAATGTCAGCTAGATCTAATCTTAAATTCCTGTGAGAAAACTTCCTGCCCAAACACTACTGTGATTAAGGAAAATTCCACCTGCCCTCCTGGGTGAGCTACCAGACACCTGTTGGACCAAACCTTACCTTAGTTCCTGCTTTCATGGGATTTCCCAGGTCACAAACTACCATGCGAGTCTGATTCTCTGTTTTAAAAGCACATGACAGTCTGGCTAAAGCCTGCAATAAACCAGAAAGAAATATTAAGGAATGTCATTCTTTACATCTGAACACCTGGATGAAAGTCTGGAGAGAAGTTCTAGATATGCTGCATTAATTTTAATATCATTTCTCAGCCATAACACAGTCGAGTACTAAAATGGAATAAAATCTGAGTATGGAAGTCTCCAAGGAGAAAAATGGTTTTGATACAAGACAGATCTCTTCTCGAGGTTATAAAAAAGAGGAGCTTGGAAAAACCTTATCACTTTTGTAGTGCTTTGGTTTAAGACTGAAATAACAGAAACCACCACAGATTTCCAGAGCAGCACCCGAAATATGACCCCTCAAAAACAACAGCTGGAATTTTACCTCGTTGTTACGAACAACTCCGATGAAATCTGCTTGGGGCGGAACGACGACAAAGAGTTCTGCTTCATAGGCTCCCTCCCCCTGGTTCTGAGCACTGACAATGAGGGTCAAGGGATTGTCATCACCAATATAGATCTGCTTCTGATCACTGCAAGAAAACAGTGTAAAAATGAGCTCTGCATTCAGGTTTTAAAGTGCATTGAAGTGGTTGAACTTGAGAATTCACAAAGACATCGGAGAAAAATGGATGAAGTACCTTTGCTTCAGGAGTGTCAGGAGAGCTCTAAGC
Source organism: Oriolus oriolus (assembly GCA_013400235.1). NCBI lineage: Eukaryota > Metazoa > Chordata > Aves > Passeriformes > Corvidae > Oriolus > Oriolus oriolus. Next base: position 307,487 of record VXBT01003965.1, read on the forward strand.
TACTTTTAAAAAAGCCCCATGTCTATAATCACGAATGGAGCAAGTATTACATGCTCTCTTGTAAGAATATTTCCTGTAAAATGTACTACAAAACAAAAAAACACCAACACCTTTTTCTCACAAGGAACAAACAATTATGAACAGCTAAGTCCCTGTGTACATTTTGAATTACAGGCCCACTTTGCAGAGGTACAAGCACATATTTATAACAAAACTCAGGAGAAGGCTCAACTACAGAACAGAACCAAGACCTCTGCAATACCTTTGGTGCCAGGTACAAAGAGACTATCTTTCCAAACAATGAATTTTCATTTCACCAACTACAAGCAAACACCAAGGTATCTGCACTGATGTAAAATGTTCCTGAAGTGTTTGCATGAATTAGTGCTTGTGAAGTGTCCTAACTACATGCAGTGTGCATAGGCTAAAATGCATAAAAAATCAGATTATGAGATAATACACTAAGAGAGGCTTTAGGCGATACAAGGTACAAAAAGCTCAGACTCATGAAAGAATTACCACTTAAAACTTGTTTCTTTTTCCAGGTTTGATGAAAGATACTTCCAATACCAACAATTTTTTTTTCATACATGTGACAAGAGAGCCTACTCCTCCCCTTGCTGGATAAAATCACATCTGCATGTGTCTGTCTAATATTAAACAATGGAGCAGAGATACAATGGCAGCTAACAGTGGTTTATTCCCACTATACATGGCCTGCTTAGCAAATAAATAAATAAATATGGTCTACTTATAGTGGAGGCTGGGGTGAGAGTGAGAGTGGTGCATCACATGCTAAAGACATTAGGTAACAAAGCAGAAAACAGGTTTTCTTTAAAACATATAAGCCTGAGTTTAGATTGTATACAGTGAAGAGTCCTACTTATTTCAACACATCCCTTAAACAAAAGTATCACCAGCTACTGAATTTTAGAATTCAAGCAGGGAAACTGCTTTTCCTTGTAGTATTTTTCTCATGTTCTTACCTTTCTACTGACACCTCCAGCTTTGGTTTGCAGATATTATCATCCCCACAATCCAGCAGAATATGGGCCTATGCAAAAATCAAACACATACTGTTGTAATAATTCCTTCACCTGTTCTAACATACATTTTCAGTAATACTGTTTCACCACCACATAAAAAACAATTTTACATAGCTGGTTATGAAATGTTTTCATGTCATTAGTCTCAGAAGAGAACAAATGAGTTTTTATACGTGAGGGGCACTGTGCCTCGTCCTGCTCTACAGCAGCTCTAGGCTGATGTTTACACCTTAACCACCTTTCCATACTTTGAATAATCTCTTCAGGTTAAGTTGCATCTTCACTATCCTCTTTACAAACAAGTGTAAAGATTTGTACAAAGGGCAGAAATAGAAAAACTATGTCTATTACCTTAAGAGAGCTATAGGGACAAACATAATGTACACAGAGCAGCACAGTATGAGAATGGATGAAACACTCCAAGCCTTCAATATTAACACTTCCAGTACTACTCTAACTCATTTTCTCCCTAGGATGAACCTAAGTTTGCTCTGAGTTCTCTCATCACAGGCTGTGTAAGCAGTGTACCTGTCTGCTCATGTTAGCAGGAGTGAACTGGTTGAGGATGGGGTGCAGTCCTGTTGCATCTGCAGCCGTTCTGTAATCCAGACGATATTCCATAAAAATAGTAATGGGAGTTAGCTTGTCTCTGAATTCAGATTCATCCTGAGGAAACCAAAGATTTGAATCACAATTAAAACGCAGTAGGAATGGAGAGGCCACAACAACATTAAAACTTCTGAGCTTGTTTCAAAGTAGAAAATCTCTTGTCAGAAAACCTGCACCATTTTAGCAGTAACGGGCCTGTTTAGCAAATGGAAAACTGGAGCATACAGAAATACTAAGTAATGGAAATCCAGCAAAAAGGAGCCTAAGGGCTAACACAACTTTGCTCTTTCCTGCCTGACCAACCTCAGCCTGCTTCTAAGATCCCTCAGAGATACTCATCTTTGGACTTACAATTTTTCCATCCTAAAATTATTACTTGGCATTTGGGAGTTGCTGACTTTCATATTGTTCATTTCAAATCATTCTGTTCATCAAATGTTGATCCTTAGCTTTACATTAGCCGCAGATCTGATCAGTGTAAACTGCTTTGTTTCCAAGAGTAATGAAAATTTCTGACTCTAGAACAGATCCTCATTTCAGCATCTTATTTCAGAATGTATCTTCTATGGGCAGAAACTTATTGATTACCTATAGTTTTAAACTGGTTTTGCATCCAATTTATGATAATTTCATACAGGTCATGTGTCATTACTTTCTTTATGAAAATGTCAGGGGGAAATGTGCTAAATCTTTACTAACACTGAGACGTGAGATGTCTAATTCCGTATATATCCCACTCACAAAAGTCAGGTCAAAGAAAGTATTAACTACCCTCCATGAATCCTTAATGATTACTAGCATTTTTATTTGGGTTTTTTTTAGAGGGAAGCAAGTATTGTTTATGGTTGATTTATAAGTACTCAGAGATAAATCTGAGCTGCATAGAATTTACACAGCTATACACAATGTCTCTTCTACTGATTTATACTTTTTAATTGTGTTAGCATCTGTTCACATTTGTGGGGATAAAACCAGAAAGACTGAGAAAAAGCAAACTTAGTATTTCAACCTCCTCCATCTCCTCTGCTATTTGCATATCTTAGCTTGTCAGTTGCAGGTCTGTATATTTCTTCAACTTTTAACCTCCAAAGCAGATGGGACAACCTCTGCTTCTTGACTTGCATGTTCCTTGGAAATCATAACTAATTAGGTGCCTGGATGACTCGTCCAAGAAACCCAGAACAAAGTTCTGAATTGAATTTCCAATCCATTTAGGGACCAGGACCTTAGCCAGAATAAGATTCATCACTCATCCTGTGACAGCAGGGACAATTTGGGACAGACATATGGTTTTAGTAATTTCAGGTCCATCCACTGAGCATGAAGCTTCTCTAGCATTTATTAATTTTATTTTTTTTAACACCTAACGAACAGCAATCTTGTAACAGACAACGCACCAAAAATTATTTGCCTAAAACATAAATGCCTCCTTACCCTCAAGAAGGCATCGAGTTCCTCGCAGTTCATTTTGCCCCCCTTCGTAATTGTCATGTTCTTGGAGTGGCTGGGCTGTTTGCTGTGGAGAAAGAGAGCTCTCCTTATAGCTCCTTTCTGCTTCAGCTTGTCCAACAGCAGCTCCACCTGGAAATCTGGCCAAGCCAAAGGGTTTGGGTTAGTGATATTTCATTCCATTAAACACAGTGCAGATTGCCCCCAGAAATGGAGCTGAACACTGATTTCAACTACAATGAAAACCTAGTGCTTGCCACTCTTAAAACTTCCAGTTCTTGCCATGTAAAATCTGTCACTGCATTAGTTCTCAAGTACTGTTGCTGTCCTAAACTGCACTCTGCTTTTCCCTTAAACACTGGAAATACGTAAGAACACGGATACGTTTATAATTTATAATTGCTGTAGAACTGCAAGAACTAAAGTTAGAATTATTTCCCCTAGAAAATTGTAAAGCAATCTTGCATGTAACACTTGTATTTTTAAACACTATTGCCAATCTAATTACTTGAAATATTTGATATAGATAATAAAATATGTAACAGATATTTATATGAGCCTTCCCAGATCACACCACCTCTGTACATGCCACAGAAAATAAAGAAAAGATTTCACAATCCGTAGACAAAACCTGATTGCAGCGGGCTGCTCGCCACACTAAAAAAATCTCTTGGAGACAACTTAAAAACCTGTTTGAAAATCTTTTCCTGATTCTGATCTGAGAATCTGATAAAAAAAATTCAGTGATATCAAAGTCATGACCTCAACAGGATGTGACAAGTTCCCCTGTGTCTTGTCTATATCTCTTAAGGCCTAACAATGCACATTGTCTAAAACTCCCCTCACTGAGAGTTACTCTAAATTCCGTAAAAACAAAGGGCTTTCCAGGACTAGTTAACCACATGACTGAACATATGCTTAAATCTCAGGTATGGTCAAATGTCACTGACTTCTATGCTACTACAGCCACAAAAACCTGCTGAAGAGTCACACAGACGTACACAGGCACCCAAGTGGCAGCAGGGTGCTGCAAAGGGCACCCAGCTGTTTCAGTCATGAAAATAACAATGACCAGTGCTCATGTCTGCAAACACAACAAGACTTCCAAGTTTTAAACAAGCAGAACTTACTGAGTGAGTTCGGGAGCTTTCCTTTGCCATCCGCTTTTAAGCAGAACTTTACTTTGAAGCTGTTTGAGAGGGAAGAAAAAACAGATTTCACACACTTTTCCTCTCATTTTCTTCTAAAATTCCTCACTGTATTTCTGTTCAGATGTATCCTCTTTTTGAGACTAGCTCACTCCCAAGAGCTATTTTCTACTGATGGAAGAGAAACTACAACCTATTAATAAGCAGACAGAATTGCAGGCAATGCAAAGCTTTGGAGTCTTGATTCATGTAGGGATAATCACCTGTGGACCGGAAGGTTCATTCCTGTCATCAAAAGGGTCTTATTTTTAAAGCTATCATAATGACCCTAAAAAGAAAGTTAGCACTAGGAAACGAAAGTGGGTTTGGATAACAGCCCAGGAGCCAGAAGGAAAACCAATTTACAGAGCAGATCATTGCCCAAGTATGTAAGTTAGTGGGTAAAAACACTGGAAACGCTGTGTGACATGTTGACATTTTGGGAAGACCTTACTCTGCCCAGCAGGGACAACTGGCAATCTCTGCAGGTTTTGGGAGTCAGGCTGGCATCTAGTAAAGACAGTGCTGGTCCTCCAGCTTCTGTCAGAGAGTTCTTATTTTGTATTGTCTGTTCTTTCAGAAAAATCTGTACTTGATTTTCTTTTTCTTTAATTAGCTGACTAGACTTCCTGAGACCTTCCAAAATTGGAAGCTTACAAAATTAAAACCCAAGAAGTCCCTCCCCTCAAGGGAAAACATAAATACTCCCGCTTACCAAGAAACTTTTACATCTCCCAGTGAACAGGCTTTGTTTTCTGGGTTTAGAATGGTTGGATTAACTTCCAGCGCAGCATTTACTCTAATAACTGGTCTAGCCCTGCAAAGAAAACATCCTCTTGAAGAGCACTCAGCACCATGTTAGACAATGCCCCCCAGTCAAATTGTGCAATATACACAAACACACAATATTCAGAGAAACCACAAGAAAAACAAATAACCACTGACTAGATGAGGGAAAAGTGGGAAGCTTTTCTGTGCCCTTTCATTTCCGTCAGCCACAACATGGACAGCTGTGTAAAAAGGAAGTCCTCTCTACTTATAGCACAGACAATATATTCTCTCAAAACGAGCAAGTTGGGATGAGACCACGGGGATTGCAGTGTAATAGCTGGCAGCTGTTGTGTCAGAATCTAGAAAGCTGTCACTCAGAAAGCCTTGAAGACAGCTTATTTATGTTTTCTCCTAACTACATATTATTGAGGAAGATGCATTTTAGACAGCAGATAGGTTTACTCAGTGAAAAAAGCAGTAGAGTGTTTTTTCACCTCCAGAGGTTTAGAAGGTGGATTTTCTTTTGTAGCTCCAGAACTCCACTGAGCTTTCACTCAGGTACAAGCACAGAGGAACCCTTACCTGTACAGAACAGCTGTGTCAACACCAAAGGCTCCAACAATCAAGTCTAGGAAGAAATGAGACATATTACACATTACAATTTGCTGTTTAAAATACGCTGTTTCTCAGAGGTGGGACTGCTATTAAGTTATTGTAAAGTGCCCTTTTCGAGCAGAGGACCTGGATATCCATTTTTGTCCACATCTGTGGCTCCTTTCAGCGAGTACCCAAAGCTGGGGGGCATAGTGCGAGCGGCCCACTGCCCCTCCAGGATCTGGGATGGGATGGCATTCAAACCACTTGCTCCTCCATTGTAGATATACACAAGTCCCCTCTTGTCCTCTCCACCGTAGGGTGCAGCAACTGCAATATCTGAAAACCAAAAGACGAATCATCAACATCTCCAGACACAAACTAGAACATATTTGTGCTTACATCAATCAGTAATTTCTGATATTACAGATTCAATGTGTGTCAGTAGGGATGAAATGCAACTAGCCTTTAAAATGCTCATCAACCTTTGTTTGTTTATTGCTCTTTTTTGGGTTTTTTGTTGTTGTTTTGTTTGTTTGTTTGTGTGTTTTGGGGGTTTTTGTTGTTATTATTGGATGCTGTTTTTTCTAGAAAGTATAAATGTTTAACAAGAACATGTCACAGACTTTTATGGGGAGAGGAAGGAAAGAAATAGTTCTACAAACACTTCTGCACTTTAGTGACTGACTTGCAGTAAAATCATATGGATTTGGGATGCTTTTGGGATTATTAAAACAAGCAGAGTTAGTCACTGTTGGCTCCAAACCACTAAAACTAAATGGGACTCTTCCCATTTCATTTACACGCTCATGTTCCTCCAAAGGGTGGGACATGTTAATAATTATGGAAAATTTAAATCATCCTAAACCAATGGTAAATATTAAATTCCAATCTCTCGTAGTCATGGCTTGGCAGCATGCTTTATGGAGAACTTCCAGTTAGTGCAGTTATTCTTTCACCTAAAGCTTAATAAATTTAAAAGTACTCACTGTTAATGATTAATAAATGGTAATAAACAAAATGCTAATTAGACTATCTGTAAGGACAGCTCTAGAAGCGTACATATGATCTAATTTAACATTTCCACAGTCAGTTCAAGACCAAACATGAAATACTACTTGGAATAATTAAGTTTCTCCTTCCTCTTTTCTGAAATTTGAGACAGTTTGATGAAAAGAATAAGGACTCAGAAGTTTACTGGTTTGTATTTTTGACTCCTATTTACAAACCGCACAAGGACAGTAAAAATTCCTATCTTGCATCATACTGTGATGGAAAGTATTTTAATTAACACTCCCAAAATGAGGCAGAGCAATAAAACCCAAAACAAACAGACTAAATAACAGCAAAGCGATTAAAAGGAGGCAGCTTTTGCTATGACTGTCTGGCCTACAGTGTATTTCACATGTAAGTATGGTGGAATCAAAACATTTTTGGGATGATTTCATCAAGTAACTAGAGTTTTGGCTATCAGCTGTCCAATGTCTTCTGTAAATTACTGCAGTGATGTCACATCTTCACAGTGGTTCTACATCCTGTTAGCAACTAAAAAAAGTCCCTTCCAATTCCAACTACACTATGCCTTTATGACTTCATCAAAAATAAATTAGAGCTACCTGGGAATTTGAAGTAACCACCTATGGTAATTTTTTAATCTTTCAGAAAATACTTAGCTTGCAAGCAGAACGGGAAAAATGACAATTTTTGGTGGAACTCAAATTCCCACTACTCTTTAGGCAAGCCTGGAATATGATGGGCATAACAAAGTGTTCTCCCTAGGCTTCCTGGACATCTCCATCCCAACACTACATGATTCTTGCCTGCTTCATTGCTCTTCAATCCTATCAGAAAGCAACAAGAAGCTTGGGCAAGGGGTTTGAGAGTCCTCAGCTCCAATTGTGTCAGACTCAAACGTCTCTTCCAATTACTCACCCAAGACACTCAGCTCTAGGTACATCCAGCTGGAGCTGCTATGCAATATTTCCACCAAACTCTCCCATTTTGAATAATAATAATAAAAAAAAAAATCTACACTTTTCTCAGGAAAATCTTTCCTATACAAACATTTTTAACCTGCAGTCTGAAATAAAACCTTCTTTTCTGTCATCATTGTGTTTCTAGAGAGGAAAACTGTGTTTAAACAATGGAAAGAGGAAAATTATATTGAAGATGTTGTAACAGGCGGAGAGTCAGGTATTTTATGGAAGTTTCTATTGTGGTCAGGACTTAGAAAGCAATCAAGTGGTCAGTGTAAGAGCTAAAGCAGTCCATGCTGTCGTTTCAATGGTATAGTCTCTGCTCGATGCATCCATGGAACTCCTGTTAGCATTCCTGGGAGTAGCATACAAGCATCGAAAGGAGTCTAGACCTCAGTGTCCCACACTCAGCCACGGCTACAGCGCCGAGTGTTTGTGTGCAGAATCCACATTCACTGTGCTGGCTGGGTTTCCTCTACAATCAGGGGACCCTGATCAAGAGACATTATCCTACCGTTGAAACCATCCTGATCCAGATCCCCCAGGGGTGCGATAGAGCTGCCGAATCTCGCAAAGATCTCAAAACCGTTCAGCTTTGCCATCTGAAACCCTCCCGAGGCTCGCTGGAGGCAGATGGATACTTGGCCGACCTCCTGAAGCTTCCCATCTGAACTTCGATCCATAAAAAGAGGGGCTCCAATAAACAGATCTGTGTAACTGGACCAAAAAAGGACAAAGCTCTTCAGTAGCAGAATGAAAATTTATTCTCTTCAGCACCCGTTAACTCAGCTCTGAAGTCAACACTCAGATGAAAGTCAACTACCTTTAAATTCAGCTGAAGGCAAATATTTATTGACAAAGTAAGCACAAATATACCAAGATTTAATGGACTTGAAGCATGTGAATATACACATGTATTTATGTAGATAAATACAAAAACAAACTTAAAAATGTTGAAACAAATGTGCAGTGTCAGCAAGACAGTCATGCAGATGTGTTAAACCATCAGTGAAGACAGAAATCTAGATTGTGGGAAAGATCTCTTAATAAAAGCTAATTTTTTTCTTTCCAGAAACAAGTTGGGTGGCATTGGTGAGAAGAAGGAGAAGAGGACCCTTACTTGTCCCCGTCGATATCTGTGGCAGCCACCGAATACCCAAAATAGGCAGCCATCTGGAAAACAAAATTCAAACCAAACCTGTGAGTTGTAGTGATACAAACATAAACAAGTTTACACCAGTCTGTACACCATAAACAAGTTCACACCAATCAGGGAGATGATAATATATGCCACAAATATTTTTGTTCCTTACATTTTTGTTTCTCTTCCTTACTCTGTTAGAAAGTAAACCCATCAGTTACTTTTCCCATTTCCCCTTTCATGATCCAGTCCCTTTCCCAGTTCTCAAAATAGGCACCATTTCCTTTATTTAACTAAGATTAGAATTCCTACAGACTTCACAAAATTTTGCTTTGGCAATCAAGCCAGTAACATACAGACTATTATATTATCTATTATCAACCCTAAATACTGTCACAACAAAGGAAAGGCCTCCTGGTCACCCACCACACTCAGCAAAGCCACACACCTGCTCTCCAGTGAAGTTGTACATGGAAGACATGTTTTTCCCATTGTAAATGGACACCTGCATGTGAAGAGATACACATTACAGCACACCAGCAATAGTCACCTTTTTTTTTTTTTATTGTAAAGTTTAACGTTTCAAATTTTTTACCATGCCCAGAGTTCTTGCTGCTCGTGGGACTCCTGATACAAAGTCTGAAACATAAAGCAAGACACAAATAACAGTCAGGTCCCAAAGCACAGTGACTCTGCTGAACAGAGCAGCTCATTCCTAGCACTTGATGCATTTCCCTGTGCACTGTGCCATTGATCTGCCCAGCCTATTAACATGATTTTCTCACTGAAGCAAGGGCTCACCTTCGATGCCATCACCATTGAAGTCTCCAACGGCCACTGAATAACCTGCAGAGACAAGATGAGGCTTTTAAAACCTTATTAAACCTTTCATCTCTCTTTACACTTTTCACTGGTGTCTCTGTGCACAGTCCTCCTGTCTTCATCTTAAAATGCACTGGAATAAATATTGCCTCAAAGTAGCTTAGATTGTGAAGAGCTCCACGAGTGACTGTAATTCATCAGTATCCAGGAATTTGAGATCAGAAGGTGAAAATTTTAAGATTATCATCCTGGGAATTGTCCTGGTATATCTCTACTCTTTCCCTGAGCCTGGTTAGACATTCAAGAAGCAAAATTATGATTTCCCACTCCTCATTGTTTTTCTTCCAAAATATGATTCTTTAACATTTTTATTTTGTTTTGGCAGGTTATTTAGAAACAGCTGCTTTTAAATAACAAACAACCAAACAAACAACCACCTATGTGACTAACTTCTCACATAAAAATCATACCTTTGCCATTCCCATATTCAGCCTGAACCACAGAGCACAGAAAATCATGGAAACATTTCCATTTATTTTGTCATCAGGTGCTTTTTGAGTCAAGCCTATGGCAAAATAATCACAATGCCATCATATGTAAATCACTGCATTTTCAGGAATGTCACTCTTTTGTTATCTGTTAAATGCTGAATTAATAGTTGTGTGAATTAGATGTAAGTATCAATAGTGCCAGGCAGTGCTCCAGGTAGAGGTTTCTCACTCCCCACCACGTACCCAAGTAGCTGTCATCGAAAGCAGCACTGGCAGGTCTGGTTGCTAACTGGTCATCGTACTTTGTGCTGTAGACCTTGGAGTCGTACTTAGCAACGATCTCTGTCACTCGATCAGAAATAAGCTGGCCTAAAGAGAGAGAAAACAGCTTAAAACCACAAGCAGAATGTGTGAACTCAGTCGCCAAAGTGACTCGTTCACAGAACGCTGCCCTCGAAAGCAGCGACTCTTCCACAACACCGATCGGAAAGGAGCCAACTGCAGCAGCGCCAGGAAGGGCACAAGTGAAAATATGGATCCCACTTCAGTAAAAACATGGGCACATACTGAATCAAAGGCACACAAAGAGTTCTCACTGAAAACAGAGCCAAATCCTACATTAAGGCAGGACTTAAAAGGCAGTGCTGAGTTATCATATGCTTATGGTTGTGCAGAACAGAGCCCTTTGGGTGCTCCTTGCCCAAATACCACAACACAAGAGCCTGTTTTGACAGACAGGAAGCCAATAAAATGAACACAAATGAGATGAGCACAGTGTATTGCCACATTCTCCATTCTGATTTCATCAGCCACTAGGTGGTGACTCCATTACATTCTTTCCTTCGAGTTTAAATGAAAACTTGAATCACCAAAAAACCCCATTCAGAATGGCACTTACTTCACACACATATTCATACGTGTATGAAGTGAAAGGAAAACTCCAGCATCTCAGGATGTGGAATGAAAGTTTAGGATGAAAAATCTAGTTTTCAGAAGTATATTACTGTCTTCTATTCAGAGTCAAGTGGGCTTTTTTGGTAATAGCAGAAGAGGATAAGGTTGTTTTGGCAGACGAAGTATCATTTTTGCCAAAAAGCAATAAAATGAATACAGGAACCTAATTTATATGATATTGTATCTGCAGCTAAGCTTCAATCGTTCTATTCTGTTCATAATTTAAAACAGAGGACTGGAACAAGCCTCCTGTGCTGCTGCACCTACATGTAGGCCGGCGTGATACAGAAAATCTATTGATAAATGTTAGTAGTTACATTAAACACCAGGCAGCAGAGTTTGGCAGCTGTGTCCTGATTACAGCAGCACACTCCTTTGCACAGAGAGCTGCAGGTAAAGGCTGAATAATCCTGCAAACAAACACCAATTAAGTCCCACATAAGCAAAGTATACAGGTAATGCCAGGCAGAGGCAAAATGTGCCCCACGGCACAAACCAATACAAATACTTTATATATATATATATATATATAAAATACATATATACATATAAATGTAATATAAACCAAAAGCAATCAATATAAATGCAAAATGTCTTTGTCGTCAGAGGAAAATAATTAAATTCTCTTTAGAGGGGGTATTTCTCACTGAAAATGCACACTTTATTTGTGAGTCAAATTATAAAACATGTAGATGGCGAAACAAAATATCCTAAAGAAAACTTCTCCCACTGATGAAAACAAATCCCACATTCCAGGGAAAATGCCTTTAAAATGATCATGGAATTATTTAAAACACAAAGGACATTTATACTACTATTACTTCAGCCTTTATCTGTGGTTGCCTTGATTATTCAGGAGATATCCTTAAGGACAAAGGAACATTTCTGTCAGTTTTCTTACTGACAAAGACTCTGACAGCGGTTGGAAGAGTGTGAATAAAAATCAAGAGGATAAAGAGAAAGATCATAAAGGCCAACTTCTCTGTGACTTAAATGATACATCTCACCTTGCCAGTAAAAACTTCCAGGTCCTCCAAGCAGCACCCTGTCACCCTTGGAAGGGGAAAAAAAAAAGGAAGGCAGAAAGAAAAATTAAAAACACGTGAAGCACATCTAAAGCCAGACAACACATCCTATGTTTATGGGAAGAAATCTCATGCATGTACATCACTGCAGCTCCACTGAGCACCACGTGATTAATTAGAAACGTGTCTCGTAAAATGCTAACCAAGGATCTTCAGTGACTATTTCACCCATTTAAAATTCTAGGCAGAATTCTGTTTTTATCGTAATGGACCCTTCTTCTCACATGAATGTATGGCAACAGCAATACAATTAGGAGAGAACTTAAAGATTGTTACATCATGTTTTTAGGTCAGTACACAAAACTAGTGTCATCTTCTGCTTCTGCCATTTTCTGTAACTTATCATTAGAAAAGCTTAATTCAGAGTAACTGTGATGTAATTCTCCCACTCTGTATTTCCTGGCACAACTGCAATTCACAAACCATTTTATGAAACTTTAACCACATTAGCTATCCCAGGGTTGGGAATTTGCTCTTTAAGTATTGAATTAGGCCATAGGCTTTGCTGCATAATTAAGCCACTTATTCAGGTTTTAATCCTAAAAACTCCTATATTCACCACTCAGAAAAATCTAGGTCAGACATTTGGAGATACACCCTGGCTCATCCACTCTAAGGTTTTGGATTAGAGCCCGAAATTGGTTTTAACTGGGCCTGGAGTCTGTACAGTGACCCTGAGGGTGTGTGCAAAATAACCCAAACCCTCACAGTCCTATCCTCACTTGGCAGTTTCCTCTGGAGGAAAACCAAGAGTGGCCTTGGGCAAAGAGTGACGGGATATGACCTCATCCTGAGATGTGAGGAGCCCAGAAAAAGAGCCATATCACAAACAGGGCTTGCATGGTCTTAGCACATCCTGACTCTGCTCAACAATTTCACTGTACAATGTAAAACACTATAGTACATTCTCAGATCTGTGCACAGTTTTATTGTACTTGGATTTCAAAAGAAATAGTGAATTTAAAAAAAAAGAGAACTGGAACAGGCAGGGAGAACACAAAAGTAGAAGAAACAGAAGATGGCAAAAACCCCTGTACTTCTGCTAGCTGATGAGAAAACCAAACATGATTCACAAGCACGTTGTTTACCAGTTCCCTGAGTTATTATTCCTCAAGAAGTAACACTAGCTATGCACCAATCCCACATCCCAAAAACCCTGACTGTTACAGCTGATTTCACTTGAGGACCAGCTGCAGCAGAGGGGTATGGCAGGAAGCTGGGAAAGCAGATTATTTCTTCAGGACGTGGTTCCTACAAGAGGTGAAAGTGTGCTGCTGTGAAGATGTAGGGAGAAACAAGTTTATAACAGCTCTTTGAGTGCTTTCAAGTTATTTTTTTGGTTTATTTATAAATTTTGTTCAGTTGTGGGTTCAATCCCCCCCAGGAACAGTAACACTCAGTTTCATAATAGCTGTGCTTCTAAGTGGTCTGTATCAGGAGTGTTTGTGAACTTGCAGCTGTCTGCTGACCCATAGGAAATGACAAAAAAATCACATACCTTTGTAAAGTCAATGCTAAATCCACCTTGACAAAATCCCTGTCCATCTGCATCGATAGTTGCTACCAAAGTAAAAAAGGATAGAAAAGAAAGAGGAGAAAAATAAGTAAATTAAGTATTATCAGTACTCCATCAGTTGATTCTGTGGATACTTTTCAATGCATCTTCCTGTGTAAACTTGCACTGCTAAACTGGAACCTTGGAATACTTTTCTCCTTTATCAGTATTTTCTCTTTATCAACAACTCAAAACCAAATGCTGTAACAACTTCAGGGCTGGCCTAATAGACATATGACATTAGCATGTGTTCTAGCCTAGCACAGTCAAAGCAAACAGCAACCCCATATTCCTTTGTCTTCAATCTTCAAAAGTCTTGAGGAAAATATATTTGCAATTTCTGTTCAGGAAATAAGGTATCTGGAAAAGAGGGAATAAGTTTTTCTTTTGGTATGGAATAGAAAGCTGAATTGGTTTGAAACAAAAAGAGCATACCTGGCTGAAAAAAATACTTCCATACTGAGACTCATCTCAGCAAGAATTGTTATGGCTGAATCAATTTTAGGATTATAGAGCTTCAGAGTAGAAATGCTGAGACCTCCTTGGCTGGAAGTGTGACTACTTAACTAGCATGATTTAGTTTAATATTTACTTATTTAACTTCTTGTTATGCTGGGCCACACTGGGCACATTTTATTCCTGCTGTTCACAAATGATTTTCAGCAAATAAAAAGTCAGTCCTAGCTTCAACATTCAACTTTTAGGTTATAAACCTCTGAATAATCTATCATGTGGAAAATAAGACTCCAAATGTTCAACAGTTAATGTAATGAAAACAATGCATCACTACACGTGTATGCGCACAGGGAGATCAGAAACTATTTTTGCAAAACCTTGTCTTCTAAAATGAGCTTGCACTTTGAAGTACTGGAATAACAATAAAATACTTGAGATTCATAAAAATTCTAGAGTTGGTTTTTGAAAAAGCACTTGCTACATAATTTTGTTTGAGTGACTACTACAGAATTGGTCCCTGCAACAACAGAAGTCCTCAAGTCCAGTGATACTTGGACCTAAGGTTTTCCTCTGGCCTACAGTAGAGAAAACAAGGTCTGCATTATGAACCTCAGCTGGAGGAGAGCTCAGATGTCTGGATCTAGCTTAGGTTTTGTTCTAACTGCTATACATGAAAGGGGGAAATCGGTGTAAAACATCCTGCTCCAAAATGCACACAAAATGTAACACAAGAGGAATTCCAAGGAGAAAAGCCACGTTAAGTGCTCTCTACTTACTTGACCTGCAGGGAGCATATTCCACAAATTTCGACCCAGCAAGCAGGTAACAAGTTCCTACAGGCTCTCTCTCTTGTTTCGTTTCAGTTCTCCAGTGGTACAGTGGGGCACAGGCCTACGGAAGAACACACAGCAGTGAGGAAACAAACTCCTCTTCAAAATGCTGGTGGGTATCAAATAATACAATGAAATTCCAATTTTCTACAGGACAGCAACAAAAAAACCCGGCAGATGTATCATGTGTTATTAGAGGAGATTTATTCTATCAGCACCAGAGAAGAATTACCATCAGTTTGTACATTATAAATAGCTAATTTATATCAAGAATTTTAGAAATAATATTTTCTTAAAGCAACAGCTGTAAAGTGTTCATCGAGAATTTATAACACATTCTAACTTCATCAAACTAATTCTACTAATTTCCTTAAAACTAGAAAAAATGTTCCTACCTTTGTTTACAGAGGGTTAAGCAAACCCTAGCTAAGAAGTTCTGAAGAAAAGACAATTCATGCTGATTAGTGGGATTCTGTTTAAATTCTAAGTTATCTGGATCTCTTCCACTGCAGTATCTCAGTACTGATGCATCTGAAGGGCATGAAAAACCTACCAGAATTTTATCGTTTTGGGATCTCACAGAGGCTCCAAACCACTGATGAGACTTAAATTCCAGCGGGTCATTAGGAGCAAAGTCTCTGTTACCTACAAAGAAAATAAAATAGAAGCATAATTTCACAGGAACCTGTACAGTATAAATGAAATAAAACCCACTAAGCCATTGGTTTTGACGCATACAGAGAAAACCAGAAAACAGCCACATTGGAGACTATCACCCTTTGATGGAAACAGGCTTTAGAAAGGATTTAGTATTATTTTTTTATATCAAGGGCCAAAAGCAGCTATTTTGGCACACAGAACATTGGTACAATGCTGACTAGTTGTAAGAGCACAAAGTTTATGGCATGTTTGACAGCCACACAGTAAATACCTCATAGCTGAGATATTTGACTTCCAAGCAGATTACAGCACCGCTCAAGAACCAGAGCCAAAGCCCCGTTAGGACTAATGCTTCTAGAAGAAATATTGCCTCGATTAAATCATGTGAGCTTTGGCTAGAATCAGGAATGAGATCCTTCTCCTATTCTACCAAGTGATAACATCTCTATTCTGAATGTCACTGCAATGAACAAAGCAGGCAATTTGCAAGCTTAAAAGCTATGGGGAAAGAGCAAGTTAAAGATGGAGTAATTTGCACTGGTGTCTGTTCTGTGATGCTGGCTGGTAGAAACAAGTGGTATTTCTGCAGGTGTGAATGTCAAAAGTCATAGAATTATTTGGTGTTTCTTGTGTACTTTCACTGGCAAAATGAGGGAAACTTTGCCAGCATAATGAGAAAAACGATGTAACACTTTGAAAAACATATCTTTTCTAGAAGTCCCCTAAATGGCTGGTTTATAGAGCCTACAGCTACAGGAATCAATGAAGCAACAGCCACACATCACTTCCAGAATGCCGAGGGGGATCCCCACACCCAACGCCACTATGAATCAGAGACCTGTGACCACTTGAACCAAAACTTCCTTGCTTGTTTTACACCTTGTAAGGAATGTTTTGTCTGCAGAGATTGTGTTATTTCCTTTAGGAAAGTCCCATGAAAAAGACAAAAGAGATTTTAATCTGCTGAGTCAGCCAAAACAAGCAAGTATCTGGACTATTTTTGCTCTCAGATTAGAACTACACAGAAACCAATGCCAAGTACATTGCAACACAGAGAACCATTGTGTTTTCTTCTAATGTCATCAAAGGCAATTAAAACCCCCACCTCCTTCTGTCACCTCCCCTCCATCTCTTACTGGACTGGCACTAAAGATGTGGAGGGCCTGATGATCAGCACATCTGCACAGATTTATGTACATTGAACCTTTCTGCTCTCACCTTTGCACAGGCTAAAATGTAGTTTGGAGGC
Organism: Oriolus oriolus; assembly: GCA_013400235.1. Taxonomy (NCBI): domain Eukaryota; kingdom Metazoa; phylum Chordata; class Aves; order Passeriformes; family Corvidae; genus Oriolus; species Oriolus oriolus. The sequence continues at coordinate 324,362 of VXBT01003965.1, forward strand.
CTGCATGTCACCTTTTAATGGTACAAAAAAACAAAACCAGATCAAGATGCTTTCCAAATAGGGAACTGTCTTTGGCACACACAAAAATCCCTGGTTTACCACCATTTTTTCTGTTCCTTGCCTTTAACAATGAAAATCCACCCACAGGTAGTTTTGCTCAAAGGCATGACCGGGTTAGTTTCAGATGAAGCTGCCACCCAAAGGGGCAGCAGTTCCCATTTGCTCCTGCCCACATGTTCACTCCTGCTTCCCGTGTCTCTCTTGGCACTTCTCCCCCAGTCACATGGCCACAACATGAACCACCTAAGAATGAACCCTCCTAAAAAGGTATTCAGCAGGATGAGGTTCCAACCCAGCTAGCTGCATGGGGAGGAGAGTAGTGCTAAGCTGCTGGGGAGAAGACAGCAACACAAGGCTGGGAATTATATCCTTTTTGGCAGGAACAGGGATTAAAAAGTGGTCAATTCCTCTTGTAACCACACCCAGGGTTACATAGACAGATTGGGCTTCTGCCCTCTACTTGTCCAGCTACTCTTGAATACACAGAAATGTCTCAGCTCTGCTTGCCAAACACAGCTTTAAACAATGTAAAACTTGGGAATAGTTACAGAGTGGCATTTTATACTTTTCTCCACTGTTGGATACTTATACAATGCTATATATCTATGGCAAAAATGAAAGCTGGCATAGCAGTTCTGTGGTGTAAAGCAGAATCCTATTGTCCTAGGTACTACAAAGGCGTCTAGGATGCAAACTTCTCATTTAAGTTTAAAGCAGCAGGTGGGAAGTAGAAGGAAAAGTGTTGCAAGAGCGAGTAAGCAGCCATTCTGCATTATCAACTACCTGATTTTATCTCAGCTGTTCGGGAAATTAGCTCCTTCAAGTCTGAGCTGAACGCATCAGCTGAGGCAGCATGAAGCAATAATAAGAATAAAAAATTACAATAAAAAGAAAACCAAGTACTGGTTACTGGTGCCACCTGCCCATGGTCTGTGCTGGCTGCACTGCAGAAGAGGGGAGCCAGCAGAACAAGCGGCACAGGCTGCCAAAATAGCTCCTCTCTGCCTTTTCCCTGTGCACTCTTGAGCTGCCAAGAAAGATCAGCGTCCAGGACAGCATCTCCCTTAGAGTTTAGGGGACAAAAATATTTTTCTACAGTATTAAAAAGCCCTGATTCAGCTTTAAATTGAGAATAATATTAGAAATGTCCATGCTTTCAGATACAACCAGAAGCTGGCATATAAAAACCCCACATCTCCAAACCGGAAAGCAAACGAACATGACCACAAAGATAATTACATGCCAAATGTAGTTTATGTGCCAGATGTCATGACTTCAGAAGCCAGCATCATTATTTCTGAAGGCTTGAACAACAAATGAAGAATTCTTACAAAACCCCACCACCCCAGAGGGAGATGTGTTCCATTAGGCAATTTGGCAAAATGGATTTTATTTATTTATAGCACAGTTATTGTAAAAATATATTGCAAGCATCTCAGTCAAATTGCTCTGTGTCAGTGCAGACACACATAACAAACCAAGATGTGCCACAAGGCTAAGATGCCTTAGGTTAAGTTTCTTTTGTACTCAAAGCTTCTTCAGGTTCTGTAAAGCCAAGTGCGGGGGTCTTATGGAGAGGGCCTTGAGCTCAGCTTGAAACCAGCTGCAACACTGGAAAGTGCAAGAGGACAGAAGATCTAGATCAAATAGAAAGCATGTACACTGGAAACACTGACAGATATCTCAGGTAAAAGATTGATACAGGCCAGATCTGATGTTAACTCTCCATTACAGAAGAAAAGAAATCTTGTTTTACCTACACACATTCAAAATTCTCCCCAGGAAAAACAGTGCAAATAGATAATAAGCCTTTCTCTTCAGTCCAAAGAGAAACTAATTTTATGAGGAAATCTCGAAAACACCCATTCAACAAAAATCCTTCTGCTTTAAACAAGAAACCACTTGAGTCTTTCTTCATGACTGGGAAAAACAAACACTAAAACACTTAAATGTGAGCCCTCACTGAAGCAGTTTTAACCACAGTTAAATGGTGATCTATACCATAAAGTAGATGTGTCATGGGAAGGTACAGGACTGACTTCAGCATTTCTGTGTTTTATTACAAAGAGCCCTGACTTGATTATTATTTTATCTTGGTATAATTTTTAGTAGTAGTTATATATATATTAAATTAAAAAAAAAACCAAAACAAAAAAAAAAAAACCAAAACAAAAAACACCAAGAAAAACACCACAAGCCTTCCTCCACACCCTTTAAAAAACACTACCTACCTTAAACAAACCAAACTGTATTGCAGGTAAGATTTAAACATCCAGAGATTTATAAATCCAGACCAATGCTTTGATGTATTATAATTAGCCTTAGTACTACAAGGGTTCTTGTAGCCCTATTGTATTTCTTACAGCCTTTTCTTGTATTTCCAAACCTTCAGAGTATCCCAAAAATACCTTACACACGTCTTTAAGCCAATAATGTACATTTTAATCATAGAACCACAGAATGGTTTTGGTTTGAAGGGACCTTAAACTTCATCTAATTCCAGCCTCTCTGCCATGGGCAGAGACACCTTTCACTTGACCAGGTTGCTCAGAGCAACATCCAACCTTACCTTGAAAAAGCCTTTAAAAAGGCATTCAAACAAATACATGTAGGCAGGACAAACTATATTCTGACTAGATTTATTCAAGAAAACATTCAGAGTTTTTATACAATGCTATTTGTCAGACTACAATGCATCTCCTGCAGGGACTTCTTGATGGGTCATTAATTCTAGGATTACAGCATTTGACCGTGGGGTATTACATCCTATTGTAAAGGCAGCTTATGCCCTGGTCTTTCCTTTGCTCTTTCTGATTGTAGTGGGAATCAAACGATGATTTTACATAATTCTTTCAGCAGGGGAAAAAGGGCTGACATGTCAAGTCAACAGTGCTGTGTCTCACAAGGTACTTTCCAGGTGGAGTGATGGGGTAGTCAGGGCAAGAACAGAATTTAAAAAAATAAAAATTGGTGCATTGCTGGTGGACCAATGGAACATTGTCCCTTTACTGCATTCCATAGGATTTAAATTAATTAATGTGGAGAGACGCTGGGTAGAAATTGCAGAAAAATAAAAGAAATCCATCTTCCAAATATAATAAAAAGATCAAAAATTTTTTCAGTGATGGATTTCTTTTAACTATCAGCTTTGGATAGTTGGCACCTTCTTTTCCCAAGGTAAATGTTATCAGTTACAGAAACAATGGAGGTACTAGGAAATGCCTGCTGTTGAGTAAGTGGATCCAGTCGTAACTTGCAGCCCGCTTGTTTTTATGGTAATGAGCAAACTGAACTAAAACATTTTCCCCAATCTTCAGATAGACTTAACAGAGATAATCGTGAGTCAAGAGGCACAGAACCAATGAAACTTGATTCAGTGTCGCCATACTAAGAATACTTAAGAAGCTGCAAAACGTAAATAGTCACTGAATTCACAGACCTCTCGTTAAAATAAACCTCTTTGTAACTATGCCAATTCAAAGTAAATGAAATTGCCCTGCTAGGTAAAAGGAAACTATGCAGCTAGCCAAAAGAAAGACAAAGCCATAAAATATGCAAGAGCCCTCTTTTCATAATAGGAGAACTCTATGCAGTGTGAAGTATCTTTCATCTATCATTACATCCAAAATCTGAGCGATTTCAACCTCAGCTGACGCAGCAGGAGCAAGTGAACACAAGCTTATCTTCACTTGAAACTCCCCGTGCTGGGAGGCAGCTGATGCTTTAGCAACCTTGGTTTAGCCACAGTGTTTTGCAATGACTCAGGGAGACGGGAATACAGACCTTCCCACTACTCCCCTCCCCTCTTCCGAGGTATGACTCCCGCGTTTTTCCCCGGGCGGTGCTGGAACAAAAGCATCTTTTCCCTTGCCTAATATAAGTAACCTTCCTTCTTTTTTTCCAGCTCGTCATACCCCTGAGATCCAGCCACACACAGACAGAGCCAGCAGTATCCATGCAGGATCCTACCTAATCACAAAAGCACGAGCATTTCTCTGCTGTCAGCTCTAACAACATGCGGAGGAGGTTTTATACATTCTGCCGCTCTCCTCCGCGTTCAGAGCAGCACCCGGATCCCAAGGCGCGCTTCAGTTATCCAGCACAGGGATAAGGATAACAACCAAACTTCAGGGGGACTGAGGTAACGAGAGATTCAGCCAGATAAAAATCAATCAGCTTCACTCCCAATCAATGGATGGTCTTCACGAGATTTACTGCTTTATTGTTGACTAAATCGATGGCCGTTGAGATTGGAATTCCCCCGTGGATTCCATGGTAATACCAATAAAGCCACCAGCCAAAAATAAAGCAGTACTTTGTTAAAGCAAGCTATTTTCAAAGAATATCCCACACTTCCTTATTTCGTAAGTGGAAATGATGGAGTTTTGAACAATTGACTGTTTTGCACAAATGATCAAAATCTCCACAACGCAAACATAAGCTCATGGCACCCGCTCCAGTCACAACTTCAACATCAGCAGATCTTGCCCTGTGCAACGCTACAGCTCAAAGCTGCCCAAGGCAGTTAAAACACCCACTTCAAGCTAAATAGGTCACAGATAGATCCAGCCATGCCAAACTGGTGGTTTAGGCTTCCAAACAAAGCCTCCTATTGTCTAGAATCACCCACTTGGGGGACAGAAAAAAAACAAATCTGCAAACATAAGGAGGAATCAGGAGAGTTCTTTACAAGGGTATTTCCTTTTCAAAAGCCTCCTTCTCCTCTTTCAGCACAAATCAAAATATCCAGTCTTCAAAGAATAGTATCCAAAAGCATTTCAGAACAAACAGTTTCTCTAAAATTACTTTGTTGCATCAAAACATGGGAAGAGGGAAGAGGAGGGACAGTACAACTGTCAGTGATAAAATTTTCTCCAGGGAGAGGCCACACTGGATTCTTTTCCCAAAGCAGTAAAAACACACCACCCAGAGCTGAAAAGGTTTGAGATGCTCCTAGTTTTTAGTACTCAACAGCTTCTGTAAGTCTCCCCAGTCTTGAATTTTGAGATCTGCTACAGAGAATGAAAGCAGTAGGGAAGGCTTTCCCCAAGAGAAGGAATGACCACTCAGCCGTGCATCCCTGGTTTACCACAGGTCTCAGAAAAGCAACACAGTCCATTGTCTCAACAAGTAAATCTTCCTGGGCTAAACACGAAATCTGCTCAAGAAATCTGCAATTCATTAGCATAGAAGTTCAAATTGGTTTTATGAGCATATTTTCCTTTGTAACAGTTCATAGAGCTGTCTGCATTTCATCAGATGATTCTAAATGCAGCAGCTCTTGAGGCAGTCTCAGGACTGCACTTTCTGGTACTGACATAAAGAGCTACAATTTCAAGCATCTTGTACTGCAGCAGATACATTTCTCAACTCAAGTTTTCTTTTAAAAAGCAGCAGGTAATAAAATAATTTGGTTACACTTTCAGCAAAAGCCACAGACACACGAGGAAATGCTATTTCTACCAACCCACTTCACACTATTCTTGACTGATGATGAGCTAGGACCCCAATAAGAAAAGTAAAATGATATAAATAATTATGAAGATTGTTTCCTTTTGGAAAACAGGCACATAGGAAACTTTTGATTCATATTAATTTGCCACATATATAGCCTGATTAACTCCAGCTGGTTACATGGGTGTCTGAATAATTTTTTTTTTGGTTGGAAAGAAAACTCTGAGTGATCCTCTCAAATTCTGTGGCCAAATAATGGAGGTATTTATCTAGACATTAGACAATTAGCTAAGTGTATCAGCCCTGCCATTCCATGTACCCCTAACTGTAAAACACATAAGTAAAAACATAAAGATGATGTGTTGATTTTCCTAAAAAGCACGTTTGATCGCCCCTCTGCTCTCTGGTTTTGTTCTCTGGCTGAGTGAACTTTTGATCCTCCTGTTCCACAGAAAAAGACATGTTTAATTTTATACAAAGAAAATGGAGAACTACACAAAATAAATTTAAGTTGGGGAATAACCTTTAACTTTTCAAGAGTCTTTTTCCTGAGGAAGATTATGGAAACGCTGTTGGCAATATCTGGTACCATCCATGAAAGCTTTGCTGTGCCAGGCTGTGGAAATGAGAAAAGGGGAGGGAGACTGATATGTCTTTAAAACAAATGGGTTTGGACTTTGGTCCCAGAACTGATCAGGAACAGAAAATGGGCTGCGGTATTAAGTGCATTCCCTTCACGCTTTACCCACAAGAAATGTTTTTCCTGGAAAAAGCTGCTAAGCAGCTGGCAGAAGAAGCCAAGTGTTAAGCTTTTTAAGAGAGGAACCATGTCTCTGGTCAGTCTGGTAGAAAGGGCTCAGCCCGGTGTAAAAGCAGTTTTTCTACCATTTGCTTTCCTGGATACTTTCTTCTTCACAAAACTCAGACCATTCTCCTATTTCTATGGATTAAAACAAAAAATAAACTAAATTTTCAGTCACAAAATTATCCAGTGTGGAGAACAGATAAGAATGAATGAAGATAGATATTTACCAATCTTGAGCTACAACCTGAGATTTTTGATAATTTGAATGCGTAATGTAAAACATCTTGCAAAGGGAAGGATTTACTAATATTGCTTGTACTTATGACAATTTTGAAGAATATGCTATCTTCAGAATATAAATTTCCCTTCAGTGCTTGTCCTGAAAAAATAGGGCCTCCTACGCATTCTGAAACTCTAAAAGTTAACTGGGACAGAGGGGAAAAATTCCAAGTATTTTACGTAACAATTGAATTGAAATTGTGGCAATGCTGTGCCACTTCCAGAAAGAAGTCAACATATAGAAGAAAACCAATACCAGAAATTTTAGTTTTGTGACAGAGGCATGTTCACTGCTGAATTAACAAAGTGAACAGGAATGGGGTAAAAAAAGTGTTTAAATTAGACCTGTTTCTATCTAGACTTGGAGGACAACCTGTTAAAGTAACAGAAGCACTGCTTCATATTTCAGTTTTGCAACAGGACCACCGGAGGCATGCAGGAAAGGAAGCTTGCTCTGTTCTTAACTTTCACCTTTATGTGCTCCTAAGAGCAGAAGCCAGCCTGAAACACTTGCCTGATGGCATTAGAAAGCCTTTAAAAAAAAAAAGTATTCAATTTCTAGCTGCATGACCCAAGCACATGCAGCACAGCTACGTGCACCCCTGAACTTCAGGGCCGGTGCTACCACACACGTCTGTTATGCAATTTTCACATAGTCAAAGCTATGCTAAATCAAAGCCAACTGATGTCACTGCTAAAAGGCTGAGAAGCCCCCCACAGCGAAGCATCTTTATATTTGGGAAGTGTTAACGTGCCATATAAACATTTTGCTTTCCAAAGCCACCATATATACCAGAATGTCGAAAGCAATTAGTATAATGTGCACAGAAACATGCAGACACACATGGACAGAATATTCTCCAGGGTATTTTTAGTGAGTATAACCACTGTGCTGAGGGATCCAGGACAAGGGGAGATTCCCTTTCACAAATTCTCCCTGCCCATGGCAGGGGGTTGGAACTAGATCATCTCTAAAGTCCCTTTCAACCCAAAGCATTCTGTGATTCCATTAAACTATTGCTGTTTCAAATGAGAAAATATGCTGCATAGGAACAGTGAAAGAATATTGCTTTTTTAGCCAGAGGTTTAAAAATTATAATACATGCTTTTGTTTGATTTTGTTTTTTATGTTACAGGCTGATAGGAAAGGCATGAGAAAGAGGGAAATACATGTCATTTCAGCATGAGAGCTACATAAATGACATCGCACATTGGACTCCTTCTGCCCAGCTCTCATCCTGACAGAGCTGAGTGGTCACCCACAGGAAGGAATAAACAAAGTAGTAAATTCTGTAGTACAGGAGCTATCAGCTTAATGACTTATCATTTTCCTCCAGGGCAGCTGGGGTGAGGGTAAGTGCAAGTAAGCAAGCAATGCTGCTGTAACATCAGGGCTGGAACAACTCTTCCAAAGATTATTCTCCAGCAGCTGGTACCTTCCCTCCTGGGCTGTGGAAGAGCTGTGGTATTTGATCACATAAATGACCATGCTGCGGTGGAAATACGATGTTAAAGCCAAAAGCAAGAGCTAGAAAGCAAAACCCAGCTCTGACATGCCACTGAGCTCAGTGTGGCCTTTGTACAGATGGGAAAGAGAAATGGACCCATAAAGCTGCAGAGAAACTTAAACAAAAAACAAGGAACATTTAAGTCCTAATTAATAGTAATAGAACAATGCATAGAGGAAAAAACCTTGCTTGCTGGACCTCTGTAAAACCCTGCTCTCATAATTATTTGTGACACAAGACAAGGGGACAAACACAACCCCACACAATCAGAACAAGGCTTGCTCTTTCCTCCATTCCCTTGCCACGTTCCCAGCACAGGAACACGGCCTCTGCCCTGCCCTCACTCACTGCTTGGCCTGCTCTGGCATTTCCAGCTGTGCTACCTGGCAGAAGGGAGCAGGAGCAGGAATAGGGTCATGACTCCTGCTAATTATGGGGCATCCAGCTCCACATTCAGAGTTTGGCATTGACAGGCAAACAGAGGAAAGCCACGAGTACAAGTGTTCTCCTTATTTTCACAGGTCAGATTTCTCACTGGCTATAAGCAATTAGAAAATAACTCTGAAGAAACACATCTAAGTAATGATGCAGAACCTGTTTCTTCCAGTAAATCTGGGAGGGAATAAAAAATCTGCCTTGTATCGTAGGGCTAAGCAATACCTCTGGAGTTACAAATGGTCTTGCACAAATGTTAAGCAGTGATGGATGAGCCTGGATTCCTGCAGAGGCTGCATTTAGTCATCTGCAAAAAGCCCCTTCGCATCAGCACCACAAGTTAGTGGTCAGATCTTCCACTTCCCATTCCCTCAAACTGGGTCACGAGTCTTCCCTAAGCCCTGTTCCCTTACAAGGCAGGGGCAGGCAGGAGCAGGGGCTAACAGTGCTGGCAGTGACTTTGTCATCAGAACGTAGGGAATCGAGCATTGTATTATGCACAAAGAAAAAGACATTTTCTTTTTTGTCTCAGGGCATTTATTATTTTATCAAGCTGAAATACAATGCCCCTTTTCACCAGGAGGATAATTGACAAATGCATTATTCCCCCATTCATTGCCTCAAAGCTGGAATGAGTTAAAGCGTGCCTGAAAGAAATCCTCTTAAGCCGTTATGACCTGCTATTTTTACTGTTAAATTTCAAGTGATTAACATGCCTGTTCCTTAAAGGCAAATGATGAGCAAAACACCGTTTGTTTGCCCAAGAGCATGTACCTTAAACACAGACACACAGCAAAGCAGAGTGGCCTCTATCAACTCTGCCTGGCACACGGAAAAGCCTACTGCAAATGTTCATGGTATAAACTGATAAATGCACTGCAATTTCCATTAGAAGATGTGTCTAGAACCTACCCGTGCGGCTCATCTTTCCCCATCAGAAGTTTTTTGGCTACAGTATTAATGATGACTATTAACTAAGGACATTGAGATTCTTTCTTAATAATACCCAAACTAACAAAAACTTTTTGTATTCTAGCAAACAATAAGCCCAGAGAACAAGAATAGAAAGAAAGATAGTTATAATCTATTTTTGCTGTCTTAACGCTGATGCAGATAAAAATATCAGACTTTGCAACTTATTATAGATTTTTAGTAATCTGGCAGATATGCTCCTATAGAATGATAAATGAGTGAAGGAATGATAATGACTTGGGGTTTGTGTGTGCCATTACATACTTTTTTTTTTTGCAATGGAACCGGTAACATAGTGGTTTTCACAAAAAGATATGAAGATTTCAGAAATCTGAACACCAACAACATTTTGTGGCATACCTTGACAATGCTTCTCCACTGTACTGCACACAATTTAAAAAGGCTCATCAATCTAAAAACCTTTAGGCTGCCAAGTCAAAATACTGGCAGAGATAAGAATGAATTATAACAAACCAGACCTTCAAGGCACAGGTGTTTCCTCTGCCCTGCCACATGGGTCTTGCTAATGCCCTCCCATGACATGGGGAGGTTTTTCCACTGGCCTGAAACATGCTGTGGAAAACAGGATTCAACACGGAGTGGCTGGAGCAGAAAAGCACATGCAGTGCATTCTCATGACCTGCCACAGCCTGTGGAAATCACAGTGTGCACCAGAGCATGAAGAGTGACTGAAATATTTCATGTCCACATTGCTGCTGCTCGGCTCTTCTGTGCTTCAGAAATGGGTAAGGAATGCCTACGACCTGAGGCACCTGAGTGCTGTTATCATAGAAGTCACAAACAATATGAAGCTACATCTGAGAGGAAAAATTTTAAAAAGACATTTTTCCTACAGTTTTTCATTCGTATTCCTGGTTTCAGCTTAAACTTCTGGGTATTTCTGCCTACACCACCTTTGCTGATATTGAAAAGTATCTGTCCTCATATGTCACGTTCTTAACAGGAAGAAAACCCCTCGGGGTTCATTGGGAATTAGGCTGCCAAATGTTTTAGGATTGCTGGGAAGTACAGATGAGAAATATAAATAGGTTAAACCACAAGAAGAATAATGTTTGCTCACTCAGGCTTTCAGCACATACCAGGGACAACAGAATTCTAAAAGAGAGGAGAGGAAAAGGAAAGCACAAGCAAGCCTTGACTAGCTGCCAGTCAAAAGCAGCCGCATTCACACTGACCATGAAAAAATCCCACAGGGACCTGAATCCCTTCTGCTTCCCCACAGCAGCATTAGGGCAGAGACATCCCCCAGCAACCCACATGTTACCTGTGGCATCAAATATAATGGGCTGGCAGTCCCTGTTTGAGTTCCAGTTCCAGTTACACTTCAGCACCTGCCCTCCTTCTACGATGTTGTGCTGGCTAGTGTTCGCTTTTGGGGCTCCAACCAAAAGAAATGTCCTGCAGGAAAAAGCAGAAACAAAATTAAGGTTTCGACACCTAAGGCATAGCTGTTATAAATTTATGACATCTGAAGAGTTAATAAAGCATAAGTCTTTCCCATTCTAATCTAAATCCAACTAGAACTACTCGCAGTTACAGAAAAATTCATATGAGGTTCTCCTGTCTGCATGCAAAAGCAGGCAAAAAGAACCCCGTTTACCAAAAAGAAGAGATAAAAGAAGATATGATAAAATTAAAGTACCCAGGCCAACTTATGATTATATTTTTAATGAGATAAACATATTTTATATTCTTTTTTTTCCTTTCAAAAATATGTACATGTACAGCAGAACAGGAAATTGTGTACTTCTGTAACTTACGAAAGCCATCAGCTGGCATAATTTCTGGTTAATTTTGTGCGTAAGGGTAATTCAAGGAAGTCAGTCAAAAATGGAAACAATGTATAAACAAAGCAGGAGTGCGCTCTGAGCTCAGCATGCCCCGAACGTGATGAGTCAGCCCTGCCTTAGCAAGCGCTCTTGCAAAAACACTCTCCAAGTGCGAGCGACTCTCAGCCACAGATCTGCATGTTAATGAATCGCTACCCGAATTCACTGCACAGTCATCATTTTCTTATTAGGATCTGCGGTGCTTCTCTGCATCTCTGCTTCTACAGACACGTTCAGCGCACTCCGAGCAGGAACTGCCACAAGACTGTGCATGCACAGGTGGCAAAATTCAGAAGTGGCAAAGTAAGAAACAAACTGAACAAGACTCTTGGTGTCTTCCAGCACCTTCCAAGAACCCCAGCACCTCTGAGACCCACTTGACTCATCAGCACTCGACTGAGAAAGTCAAGTTGAAGCATAAAGTCATGTTTAGAAGACATAAAATCAAGTGCTTCCTTTCATCAGAAGCAATGTGCTCTGTCACTTCCCTTTAGACTGCTTAAGAGAGAATGCAGCTTTCAAGAGCAAGTCTTGTCAGGCATTATGGTTCTCTAGATTTGAAACTGGGTTATCTAAACGAGTTGCAGGACTGGTTGGAGGGAATGTCTACAGGCGGGCAAATCCAGGCTTATCAAACTCGCTCTGGCTTTCAGAGTCCTCTCCAGGCTCCTTTTTAGTAATGAGATAAGTGTAGGTAAAAACATGTAGCACCTCATCAAACTCAGTTCAGATGAAGACCTAGCAGTTTTCAACCTGAGTGAATTTTCAGAACCTTAAAAATGTCCTGGCATGGACCCTGATAGAAAATCCAGGCTAGCTGGCAATCCATTTGTTTTCCTTAGTTGCCATTCATAGACTGTCTAGATTTCTAGAACAGGAATTTGAAACACTTTAATCAACTTAAAACGAACTCTCTGGGCAGAACAGAAATGCTTAAAAATAAACATTATAATGCCAAGTAAAGAAACACATCAATTATTATAATTATAATCTATTAAACAGGAGGTAGCTTACCTCCCATTTAACTCTTGTACCACTGACTTTTGAGAAGTTCCCCAAATGAAGTGTTTGTCTAAAAAAATTAATCATTCCCATTCTAATTATATATTTTAAATTTTTCTCCAGCTAGTATTTGTGATGAAGTTTATTTAAAAGATACAAATAAAGGAATCATTATGTGACTCCACAAAGGTTTAGTTACCTCTTTTCTCCCCCCCAAAAAATGCATTTTTATCATCACGGACCAAGCAAGAAGATTTTGTCATAGCTCTTATAACAGTATGCAAATTACCCAAATACTAAAAAGTCTCTAATCCACATACTTTGGGAAAGAGGTAGTAGAGGGACAATGGTATTTCCGTGGGAATACATCATCTGTGCTTTGATACTGCCAGTTTCCTACATCACATAACCATCCACCCCATCCCAGTGCTGGGGCAAGACTGGGAGTGTTCTGGCACCTCTGGTGTGCCAACAGGAACAGGCCCTTTCCAGGGCTTTCCATGGCCAACAAAGAAACTGGGGCTTCCAAGCAGGTGCCTCCTGGACTACCAGATGCAACTCCTCTGAAACAGAGGGTGTATGAGAAACTCGTTTCGCTTGTTATGGAGCTGTGTTCCCTCACTCCCTGTGAAAGCTGTGCCCACTGTCAGGCACCACGCAGCCCCCTCACACGACACCAGCGCTTCCACTCCTGGAATAGGACTTGCATACTGGACTTCTAAATATGCTTTAGTTTGGCATCCAGCAGGTCAAAATAGACTGTGAAACAGCAGCTTGAGCGTTCAGGAACTAATACCACGCCTTTGTTGTCAGGCTAGACAATCCAGATAGCTTCAGCCCAACTAAACTGACTTAATCTCTAGTACTCATGTATAAAACAGGTGATAAAGCTCACCAAGGCAAAAAGAAAGGCGTAGAAACCACGTGACACTCCATATGCCCAGAGGACACTGCATACAAGTATTTCTGGCTATTTCAGGAGGTAAAATATCAGTGTCCATAGGCATAAACTGAAAATTTAACACCACTAGGGCCTGTTCCTGTCAAAGCTGCATAGCTACTCGGTTCAATTAAGATCTTAAATGTAAAATAAAGTGTTTAGCTTAGCAGGTACAAACAAACTTTTAATGACAACAAAAAAACCTGAGGATAGAATTCCCTTCTAAATATACAGAAGTTTTTCATGCTGCCTGAAAACCACACTGTTTTCTTTTACAGCAGAGCACTTTGAGGTCAATAGTTCTTATAAAAATAATGGAAAGGTTCCAAAGAGCGATTTCATGGAGAGCTGGGTCACATAATTCCTTATCAGAAAGCGGGGAAGAAAGTTTATTACATGCATTTACCAGTCTCTTGATAACTCTGCAGCCACACATGCTAACTTAAAAATAAAGGGCAGGCAAAAAAAGGAGCTTTTTTTCTTTTAGTACCAGGACTTATAGGATTAAGATAGCAGAGAAAGATGGTGCAACATGTTCAAGTTAAGACAGGACGGCTTCTAATATATGTAGGCAATAAAAAAAATGCAAACAAGGCTAGATGATGCACTGCAGAAGGACTTGCTCAATAGCTGTACAATTTGCTTATGAAGTTTTATAAGCTAAAGATTAAGGGGGGAGAGAGAATATCTCCTCAGCAGGATGAAAGCCAGCAGCTTTTCCAGTTTTACGGCCCTTTCTTAAGATGGGAGAGGAGTGGGGGGAAAGTGACAAAAGCTGAATGTTATTGTAGCCCGCATTTGAGGACCAGAGCCTGATTCATTCTGGCAACGCCGAAGCTGTGCAGTTAGGGACAGGAGGATTCAAAGGTCTGAAACGCACCAGCGACTATACACTGCCTAATCTTTAATATGAAACGGGAACATATTCAGGAAGCAGACATGGAGGGTGCTTACATGGAACTTTTCCTTCTCTAGACTCCTCAGCAGCTGGGTGACTCGCACAGACTCAGCACAATTCAAACAGCACTCCCGCAAAGCGCACTCAAAGACAGAACAGCAGAACTTCTGAAATGCTACGGGACGCAGCCTCGGGAAACAAAATACCATAACTACATCTTTCTAAACTGTATTTATCACCACCATTATCTTCCTGAGACCAGGCTAGGCAGAGAATCCCTCAGCGCAAGGTTCATGCCCCACCGGAGCCGCCGGCCGCTTGGGATCGGGTTTGGCACCCCGGCCAGGGCGTCTCGGCAGCCAGAGCCGCCCCAGCGGGGCAGAGATGCGGAGCGGTCCCTGCTGGGGACCGCCAGGGGCAGGCGCCGGCTCCATCCCCGCTCCAGGGCCTGAGCAAAGCGCTCCCGCCGCGTCCCCTCCGAGAGCCGCCCCGGCCCGCCCGGGACCGGCGGCAGCGGCTCGGCTGCTGAGGGACCGGGAGGCTGCTCCCCATCCTCCGCCCGGCTCTCGCCCCGCGCCGGGACAACGCAGCTCGCGGCTCCGGCGCCCCGGGGAGCGGCTCGGCGGGGCAGGACGGGGCGCGGCGGGACGGGCACTTACGACAACGGGTCGGGAGCGAAGAAGTCCACGGCGAAGCCGAAGTAGCTGCCCGCCGGGCCCGAGTAGACGGCCGGGCGCTCCACGTCCAGGTTGAAGGCGCTGCCCGGGGCCAGCGCGGCGCTCAGCAGGACCAGCATCATCCCCAGGCGCGCCATGGCCCGGGCCCGCGCTGCTCCGCGGGCGCGGCTCTGCCGGGACACGCCGGCCCCCGCGCAGGGGGCGGAGGGGCCGCGCGTTTCCCGCGGCGGGGCGGGGAGCGGAGCGCAGTCACTTCCCCTTTCTCGCTGGGACGGGGGCGGCAGGAAGGAGAGGCGGCATCATGTGGTGCCGGGGGCGGGCCCTGCTCCGCTCCGCGCCCGGGCCGCCGCTCTCTTCCGCCGGGAGCGGGCAGGCAGCGCCCGGCACAGCCCGGCACCGCCCGGGGCTGGGGCTGCCCTCGGTTCAGGCATCCCACTCTTATCTCTGCCCGAGCCGAAGGCTGGAAGAGGGTTAAGGACATTCTTTCCTATGACGGTGGTGAAGCCCTGGCACGGGGTGCCCAGAGAAGCTGTGGCTGCCCCATCCCTGGAAGTGCTCAGGGCCAGGATGGACGGAGCTTGCAGCAACCTGGTCTGGTGGAAGGTGTCCCGGCCCATGGCAGGAGGTGGGACGATATGGTCTTTAAGGTCCCTTCCAACCCAAACCATTGTACCATTCTGTGAAGGAGTGCTAGAAATATGACGAGGGGGGCACATCTGTGCCTGGTCTTACCAAGTCTTTTTGGCGAAGCCTTTCTGAACAAGTCTTTCAGGAAAGCTGTTAAGCAAAGAGTGAAGGGAGTGCCAATGTGAACCCAGCCGTGAAGGAAAAAACCCCTGATTTTCACACGCATAGGCTATTAAATGAAGTAATTTTAAATCCCAGGGCCTCAGCATCTCCCCAGCCACAGGAATGCCCAGCAGCAGGTGTAAGGCTGGGAAGAGCTGAATCTGCAAATCCTCCCCGATGGAGGTCTCTGTTACTGTTTCACCCCTGCGCTACCCACCTGGGGAAGAAGCATCCAGTGCAGCTTCAATCTCTTCAATTGCAGTTTGTAGCTCTTGTATCATCTCTCACTAGTAACATTTTAGCGCTATCATCCTGGCTCAGTCAGCGGCAGGTTGCTGTCAAACCTTGCCCTCCTCAGCTGACATCAGAGTTCAAAATCTGCTGAGTATAGCAGTGTCTCAGCTAAAAGAAAACATGCTGAACACCTGCAAAGAGGAAATAATTCATATTAATTCAGAATATTACACAATTGCATATATATACAATACAATATGTAATACAGAACATAACAGGATTGGAGTTTATTGCCGCCAAAAGTCTAAACTTTTAGCCTTGCTTTCCTCACGTGAGCATGATAAAAAGCAACAGAACAAATAATGTTTCAAGCCCTAAATAAAAGTTAAAAATACCGCATATATATTTACCAAGGGACAGATTCAGTCTGACAGGAATCCTGAGAGAAAAACATTTCCACAGTAAGCAGAGGAAAACCCAAAGAACCACCAGCTACTCCTGTGCTCCATTCACTTGTTCTTGTCATTATTTTATTATCATTTTTTCAGAAAGCCATCTCAAAAATTCTAGGTCTATCAAGAAAGGGAGTTCCTATACATAGACTTGATACTTGTTGCTAATTTTCCTAACTTTGCTGCCTCCTCAATAGGTTAAAAAAAACCCAAAACCCAACCAAACGAAAACCCCACATTACTTTTATTGTTATTTACAGACTTATCTCAGAGCTTTTGCACTAGACCTGATCAAAGCAAAACTGCAGATGAGTTAATAAGTTCCCAAACTCTAGTAAATAGAGCAATAAACTAAAAGAGTGGTTTATGAGTACTTTGATCAGTAAGTCAGTAACTTAGGGAAAAGAAGGATTTATTTTCTGTACTTGATTGTGTAACCTCACCACGTTACACAAGCAGTGAAGGACAAGTTATTTTTAAGATATTAGAATTTTTTACCAAATGATCAATTTTGGCTTCTCAAGGACTGGCTGTGCAGCACTTCTGCTTGCTGTCAGCAAATCGCAAAGCCAGGCCATAGCAGTAACTCAGACTTTACACAGAGTCAGGGTTTACTCATCCCACGGGAAGTCTTTTTTCAAACCTTTTCCTCCCTTCACGACGATCGCTCTTCGCAGCTGTTCCGTGCCCATCTGTGCGCTCCCGGCGCCTGGGCTGCCCAAGGTGAGGTGAGGCAGCCTCTCGTTTCCCTGACTCAGCGCCGCGCACCCGCTCCCCTCCCGGGCCCTTGAGTCACCAGCTGCAGGAGGAAGCGGCGGCGGCGCTGCTGTCTGGCCCTAATTCAGAACACAACCGGAGTCAATCAGTCTAGACAGCCCCAGAGCGGAGCCACAGCTCCCTATATGGCACCACAGCTCCAGCCTCCACGTGGGAAAAGAAAATGAAGTGTACAGGCTTGGGATACACTTCTAATCAAAGGCGATTTACTGTAAATGATGGAAAGTATTGTCTGCTGCAGGACAGGCTGAGTGATTGATTCCACTGCTTGCATCGAGCTACCCTGACAGAATCCTGGACACAGGAGTGAAAGTCAAAACCAGACTTTGCTGTTAATGTACAGCAGCAAACACCCTTCCAGTGAGGATGTGATTTTGCTTTCCTTGTTGGTTTAGTTCTCAGCATGACTAACAAATAAATAAGGAACAGCCAATGACATCGTATTACAGAATGTAAACAAGCTATGTGTTTCTATATTTACTTGTTACCTGTAGCTAGCTCCCAGTTCTCAGGCTAAGATATCCAGTGGTGAAAACCAACAACCTAGAAGTGGGCAGGACTCGGATTCCTTCTAAGACACCAAACTTTTTGTCTGTATTCAAAACAGAATGCAATTATTTTGGAATTGATTGGAGTCTAAAGAACTGCTTTCCATTATTCAACAGATCAAACTAGTATTTCTATTACAAGTTACTGGTCTTGTTAGTTTTTACTCAGACAATGAGTTATTAACACAGCTGAATAAAACTTTTCAAGATGCAAAGCACTGTATTATTTTTTTGCTATTCCTGAGTGTCCAGCCTGTAACATGGATAGAGTATTTCAGAATGTTTTTCCTTTGCAGTAAAGTCTCCACCTCATGACATGAAAGGCAGCAGCAAGAAATGGACAAAGTGCCACAATTCGGCAGAAACTGCAAATGTGCAAACCACTCTGGTCCTACTTCAAAGGGTCAGCAAGGGGTCCTGCACGTAAGCAATAAACTTCAGCCTCTAAGTGGATTCAGTGCTTTACAGGACCAACAGTATGAATATCTGGAGCAAAAAATGGATCACCGCTCATTTGTTCTTCGAGACTACTATTAGTCTCCCAGAAAAGCCTTCATCGATGTGAGGGTCTTAGTAAATATTGTGCTCTTGTGCCATCCAGACACTTGGACTTTTCAAGAGGCTTAGCTGCTCTAAACAGACCTTTTAAGAAGTAACTCAGTTTCTAATAAGGCAGTAGAAAACGAAGTAAAAGATGGACTTTACATATTAGTTTGCTTTGGTCAGTTTGTGCCTTCTATTTCTAAATTGTTTAATATTATCTTTGATATCCATTTCTCGGGGAAAAAGACAACATTAAATCTGAAAACTGCGGAAGCATTATGTGGTGAAAGACGGGGACACCACTAGAGATGTTTAGGCTTGATTTGCTTTATTGCTCCTATGAGCAATTCACATCAGCCAAATCTCATCAGTTTGTTAGCAGAAGCTGTCCTTAGCCCGGGGCTATGGGGCAATGTTTTCACTAGGACAACAAGGGTATGGCTACATTTGTTAAACCAGCTCCTAGCACAGTCTGAAATCTCCCATTTCAAAAGGAAGTGAGCTATACCAGGGTTTGTTTCTGATTCGTTCAATACTGATAGCTGTATTACTCCAGTGTTAGTCAAAGTCTTTCTGCAATCCCCTTTTTGTGTTTTATAGAGTGCTCATTACTCACCAGGCTTTTTTTTTTTTTACATTAGGATTTCATAGCATCAAATTCACAGACAGCATTGCTTGATTTATCAAAGGATTCATATTTCTTCAGTCTGACAAAGTTGGTCATTATAAATCACGCGTGACTCAGCTTTTGCTTCACAAAGCACTTCAGCAGATCACCAAACAAATATATCCAGATGCTGATCAGTAACACTCCCAAAGACTTAAATATTTCCAAAAGATGTTTTAAAAGAGTACTTCTACCCTAGAGAAAAGCTTTGACAGGAAATAATGTAATAAGGGAGAAACAGATCAGAATAAAACCCAACAAGCTCCATAATATTCTCTGCACAATCTCTCTGAAAATGTTCTCATAATATGCATGCACATACAAGATGTAACAGAGACAAAAAGCTAAATACCACCCTGCTCTGTTAAGGAAGAGGGTGTGGGAACACACCAGCTCAGAGGGAAAAGCCTGGCAAGTCACCACATCTATCCCCAGAAGGAGCACAGCACCCTCGGATAACCACAGTGATGGAGCTGCCAGGAGATAGCCACAGAGATATGGGGCTCCTGGGGCCTCTGGTGGGAAAGATCTCAGGAAAGCTTTTTAGAAGGAGATGGGGACAATTTGCTAATCTAGAGAGTGTGATGGATTGGCCTTCTGCTCCTAGAGTGGGAAAAGAGCTGAAACATTGAAATCAACAGGCTGTGCACTTGTCTCACATGTCTCATATTGTGTATCAAAGTTCTGTACTTCTGCTTCTGCCGTCCCACTGGAATGTCTGACCTGGCACAGCAGCTGCAGAGCCCATGAGATGGAAAGCTCCAGCTCCCATGTGAGACACTCCTGCAGTGGTTGTTTCTTTACAGGCCAATTCCATCACACAGAACTGCACTTTGGGCCTGCACTTCAGGCCTGCACTTCTTCCTAATCCACCCTTCTGCCTGTGTTCAGCAAAGCTTGTAAACACACAACAGTCATAATTAATATAGGAGTGCTAACGTTACCCTTGATTAAACAAAGAATCATCCCTCCTATCTCTTCATCACACTCTCCTCCACTTTCTTCTTCCTTTCCAGAGGAGGTACATTGCTTGCTGGATGCCATGAATTTTAACTCCACCTTTTTACATTCACAAAGACCCTCTAGAACATGCTGCTTTTATGCAATTCTCTGAAGGCGAGGAAGAGATCATTACTCTTCCATCATCTTATTCTTACATCTTAATATCCTTCCTAAGAACCTTTTCCTTCTTCTGCCTGCCACTGTTTTCATACTATTTTAAGTACTGTCCTTTCTGCTGAGACCGTCATCCATGGCAAGCATGCACACAGGTTTTATTTAGAAAGTGGAAGTGACTACGTCTGGCAGAAATTATTGTGGAACAGTATTCTGCTGGGACAAAGAGAAACAGAGCACTTCCCTGCACACAGGATCTATAGGCACAGAAGACGGGTCACTTTCTAGTTTATTTCCATTTATGGAAAATTTCCAGATGACAAGAGGCATTTCCTAGGTTTCTTACATTCCTGACTGCTTCTGGTTATACAGAAATACCAGAGACCACTGCTTCCTGTTGTATCCCTGAGATACTCTTATCCCTGTCTTTAGTGTAAATCATCTCCTATTTAATACAAGTATTCTTATGTACAACCTTCGAATCTTTCCCCCAAACCTTCCAGTGTGGGGGAATTTTTCACTGAGTTTTTCTATGATGTTTTTCATCATGCATTTTCAAAGGAATCTAACAAAGCTCAGACTCACAGAACAGTCATGTTGGCTTTTTAATTGATCATTCCAGGCACATAATGCCACATCTGCCTTGAAGCATCTGTCCTCTAGTGCTCTGGTATTACAGTAATGCTTCCATGTTCCTGCTGAAGGATTTGGAACAAAAACAAGTTAAAAACTATCAAAAACTATCAAATTCCCTGGGAAAGAAATAATTCTTCAGACTGCTCTGTGCTTAGCAACAAGCTCAGACTTTAAACGTGTTGAAGATCTAGATAACAAAATAATAACAGGATGCAGAGCAAGTAGGATTGCAGGGCAGAGGAGGAATAAAGTAGACACAAGTTCCTTTCTATCCAGTACTCTGAATATTCTTTTACTCAAATACAAAACCACTAAAAGATGGTAATAACACAAACTTGCCCTTTTCTCTGAAGAATCATTTCAAGTGTTTCAGCCCAGGCATTCCAGGCCTTGATATGCCAGCTCAGCCATCAGCTCCAGCCTGTTGCTTTCAGAAGACACCATCTTACAGAATGCCCCAGAGTTCAAACTTCCTCCCTCTTCCCTATGCAGAAATGCCCCCTCCTCCCCAAAGAACCCCAACTCACCCCCACCTTGAAGCCATTATATTTTGATCCTCCATGTCCAAGGAATACTGTCCTGTCTGGCATTAACATTAAACCTATAAAACATTATACTGGTGGACAACGCCTTTGTTGAGTTAAATAACAAACGTTTCTCTCAAGGAACAAAACCAAACATGGGTCAGTACAGAATCAGACCTTTAGCCATTCTAACAGACGGTTTGGCCAGGGGAGTGAGGGCTGGGGGTGTTTGGTGTGGGTCTGGTTTGGTTTCAAAGTTGTACTGTTTGCTTCTAAGCCATTAGCCTGCCATTGCCGGGGTCGCTTCAAGAGAGTCCCAGCTGGGTGCTGCTGGCGAAAGAACTATCTTTGCATCTATCAAACAGAAGTTAATGCTGACAACAGTTACCCGTGGTGGAAACTACAGACACTTCCATGCCCTGAATAAAGAGCACATTTAAGCTTTTCCCTTTTTGCTGTCTTGGGGGAAGATTCCTCATTCCACTTCTCCTGGCTGCCCATACACACAAAGAATGGGCAATTATTCATGTATAGCAAGTGTTGTGCAGAAATGTAACTCGGTATTTCTGTGTGGGAACTGCTATGTACAGAACACAGACTTCTTCTATTGACAAAGAAACTACTGAAGAGCTCATGGTGTAGGGCTGATAGTACTGACACAAAGTGCAGCTGACACTTCCCAAGTGCTTATGCAAGGAAATAGTTCCCAGCAGTGAGACCCTTACAGTTTATAGTCCCCTCTAATTTTGACTTTAGTCTGTCAGACATTTGAAGAAATAAACTTCTGCTCTATTCCTTCTGACCAGCTTTCCTAATCCTCCTTGTCTCCATTTGATAAACAAACCCATGACGTGTTTGGAGCCATGTTAGGGAAGCATGCACACTGCTGTGGATACCATGTCTTGCTCCAGGCTCGTGCCGGGAGCCCACAGGGAGAAGGCAACAGCTGCCTTACACAAGGACTGCTGGGTAGCTGGTATGGATTAGAGAGGTCAGTCAGAAGACCTCCCTTCTGCAGTGTTTATACTCAGCAGAAGGAGAAGACAGCAAAAGAAAGTGATGAAGAATGAAGATTAAAGGTTTCTTGCCCAGAAACTTGGCTGTTACCTGATTTTAAGGAGGCATTAAGTTGCAACTATGGAATTTTTTAAGTGGAAGTCAATCAATCTTTTTCTGAAGTAGTCTACTGCTCCCAAAACAAACAACTAAACTACCTGTCAGTCCAGACATCACTAAGATTGATAGAACACAGCGACTGAGAGCTTGCAGTGGATTTGTATTACTGTGCAGAGACGGAACTACCACCTCCTTTTCAATCCCATCTCTGTCTCCCTTGTATTCAAAGCATAAGAAGGTAAACCAAGGAACAAAACAGGAATGGAGGGGGAATGTGAAGAGGACAAAAGTCCTCATAGAAGAGCAATCTTGCCAAAATGTATTGTAGAGGCCTGAGAAATATAAGGTATAAGCTGAATTCCTGCAAGGGATGTGCTACACCCGTATTATACACTGACAGACAGTTTCATTCAAGTACAGGCCCACGGATGCAGCCTCCATAGAACACATTTCCCTAATGGCTGATGGTACATAGAACATGGCTTTGCCTTGGGAATCTTCTCTAGTAATTTGCTCACCTCTTTCCTTCAGGATTGCTTCTGCTTCTTTCTTTTTCTAAGGAAAGCTGTGATGCTTTCTTTTCCATTGTTTCTTGCTTTAATTTAGGAGTCCATCTCATTTTTGAAGTTTGATTGGGTAACTCAGGGAACACCTCTAAGTTTTAAGCCTTGCTCAAATTTATGTCCAAATGTATTACAACACTGTACATTTTCAACCATAAACGTAAAATAAAGAGATTACCTCCAAGGTCTCTTTCCCTAAACACAGATAGATGCTGCTGCTGCTATTTTATGATTCAAAGAACAGATTATTTTTGGCATCCATTTCAATAATGTGCTATGAAGGAGCCTATTGTGGTCACATATTAGGGCTGTAACATCATAAATGAATAAAACATCTTGCCCTTATTGCTAACACCAGCAACAGCTGCTCTCTGTAAAAAGACAGAGCATCCATTGAAAGGAAGAGCTAAGTGCGACAGGCAAAGCCAAGGTCACTTCTAAGCCTGCAATACCAGTGTGGGGGAAAAGAGAAGGGTCATGTGCAGATACCACTGCACTTAAGGTGATCATAGCTCCATAAAACACACCTGGTACCTAACCAGAAGCAAAGACTTCATTCAAATGCTTCATTCATGAAGCATTTGCTTTACAAAAGATTTTGCTTATTAGAAGCCCATTTGTAGCAAAAAATCAAACATGTCAAGAGAGAAAGCTTTTAATTTTGTAAAAAACGTGTTTCTAGCACTGAAGTACATCAAGAGGTTGTGTTCTTCACAACTGAAAGACATCACCTTTTTTGACACCCCCTTTTCTCTACTTGGCATCAAGTCAAAGCAAAGGCAGGCATAGGATATGACTTCCTTGAACAACACCAGCTAGTAGGAGTCATGCTCCAAACCAGATGTAGCAGAGGTGTGGAACTCCCAAGTTTGCAAAGGTTGATAAGAAAGTCGAGGGATTCAAGGGAGAAAAAACAAATGTACTCTGAAGAGAAAGGCACCACAGGCTTCATCTAGTAGAGGAAATTCTAGATTAAGAATTGTTGGAAGCTCCATATGAGAAGCACTCCCGAGCAGCGCACAGGCTTGTCCTTCTCTTACCTCTTTGTTCCCCAGGTGTCTGGTTTGGGAGTGTGATAAACAGTCTCTTGGTCTGATGCAGTGCAGCTGCTGTTACACAGGTTTTTGCAGCTCCTCTGGTCTCCCCACATCTCATTCTTCCAATTCTGTTCCAATTCTTATTCATGTTATTCAGGGGATAATTTCTCCTGAGACACTTCAGGTGAATAGGTATGTGACATTTGCATATGAGAACAATCCCTTCCTCTCAACTTAGGGCTCTAATAATTTCACTGCGAGGGAAACAAAGACCCAACCTTGTAAGACTTTTAGTTTAGTTGCTTGATCACCCTGCAGTTTCAGTAAGTTATTACAAAGCAGCACATGGAACAGGAGTAACAAATGATGTTTATGAAACTTCAAAGTACATTATTTGCAAGATATATAAGCTTACCAAGTACTTAAGCCTGCATTACTTACTATATTCAGGTAATTTTTAAAAGTAGTATTAGCATTGCAAAAGAATTAGAATTCAGCATTCAGAATGTCTGAGATCATTTTTTTGAAAGCTGTTATTCCACATCCAACTAAACTGTGAAAGAAAACATGAACATAAACATACTGATTTGTATGTGTACATTCTTTCTGTAACCAACACACTAAACAAACACAATCTATTATGACAATACTGAACTGCCAAGGTAAGTACGACTGCTTGGTCCCAAGTTTTATCAACAATAAAACCTCCTCTTGATAAAAACAGCTGTGGAGCACTTTTCATTAAGAAATGGCAACACTTCTATTACAAACAACTCATAGATAATGTCATATTTAACAGTCTTGACAGTTAATTTTTAATTTTTTTCCAGGCCTTTGTGAACAGTATTCATTACAAAAAAAGTACAGAGCTCTGAGTAACAAAGCAGTGGCAAGCATAAAATTCAATCACACAGGCTTTAAAAAACTCCCAGAACTCCAATGAATTTAAAGCTAGCTAGTTTCAGCAGTTCAAGCAGTTTGTGTGACTGAAATGGGATTTTAACACACATCAAAATTTAAACCCAACAAATACTCTACTCCCACAACAGCAAATACCAGGAAGCAAAGGCATGGGTTTACTGCAGCAGCTTTACCTGGCTTTGTCCATACACGTGTCCAGTACCAAAGGTGCTTTCAAGGCAGTGCTACACAAGTGTGTTCTCTCAAGATTCACTCAGTCCACACACAGCTGCATTTGTCACATAGTGCTCATGTAATTTAGGAGGAAAACAAGGTAATACAAACACGGCCCAGGCTGCAAGGGCTAGAAACCAAGTTTACTGCAAAGGTGTGTCTCCCCTGGCTTATGATGCTTTACAGCCTGATCTCAACCCAGTAAGTGTCCTGAACTGAGCCTGCCTGCTCTTTTAACAGTGAAATACTGTATTTTTGACCCACACAGACTTGGTAGTCACTGAAATGAAGATAACGTTGTTTTAGGATTGAGATTGTATCTCATTTTTCCAGAAGTGACTCATTCACTTTATATCAGAATAATTTCAGGAAATGTGCATCAATAAGAACAGCTTAGTGCCATCACATCCAAGTAACTCCCTTCTATCACACTGCTCATTTTCAGAGCATTAATAATTCGTCTACCCCATGCAATGCCTTGGCATTCATTTTTAATTGAGCATTTATGGACTGAAACCCTATTAGCTACAAATCCAAGGTTCTTTAAAAGAGAAGATTAAGAACCTTTAGCAGGTTATGTTCCAGCCCGTGTGAAAGCAGAAGGAACACGCAGCAGCATATGGCTCCCCACGCTCAGAAGTCTGAATGCTACCCTGACTCCTAAAGAGCAGTCACCCTGCGTTCATGGTTGCAAGTCTGGGCAGAGCAAGCCCACCCAGGAGCTGTGCCCAGGTAAGTAGAGACGAAAAAGAGTGAAAACCAAACAGGGACAGTCAGCTATTGTTTCCTGTCCCTGTGAAGTCATCTGTCAACAACTACTGCCTAAGAAAATCAGGTTTTCTTCAGCTAACTTATGATGCTCAAAGGATTTCAGTGCTATGCAAGGTGACGGAATATTTAAATGACACCTGTACAAAGGAGTTGTGCACCAAAACCATCCCTTTAGACCCAAAAGGGCACACAGTCACTCTCTGCCTATCCATCAATGTTTTATTAGCTGAAATTAATGAGTCACCCTGTCATTCCTCCACTGTAAAATACAAGTAACACTTAGAAACTTTTGGCAAAGATTTAACCTATTTACATCAGTGACACAGATCAGTGTTATCAAAATGAGTACTATATACAATAAACCAGCCCCTAAGACACAAAGCATAGAAAGCCATTTTCATCCTTGATAATGATTAAATTACTTTTATTCCCATTTAAAATATACAACTTTGAAAAATTATGCAACATACATTCAAATGAATTGCATTCTTAAGTGTCCTGATAGCCAGGTATCCTACTGCTGGCCAGTATAATACAATAACCCATCAACTCTGTTTATTTATGGCCACAGGAGAAAAATCTGCATAAATAAATATTTGTATCTGATAGTGCAGCTTTTCCTTAAACACTTACATTTAGAAGTCAAATTCAGTAGGCCTCTTTCTCCCAAGCACTGCTTCTTGTTCCTACAGGAAAAAACGAATTCCACAAAGATCCCAAAAAAGGCCAAAAATTCTAAGCCTGCTATTTTAGAAATAGCATTCAAGATACAAGAGTCAATTCAGCAGTGCCAGAAATAACCAGTAAAGCTAATATTACCACCCAAAAGCACTTTGGGAAAGCTCACTAACAATGCCACAACTCTTAATGGTCTGGAAGTAGTGATTTAAGAGCTTTAGAAAAATCGATACAAAGGGTATCATTAGCACAGCAGTACTGTGGCTGATACCATGGGTAGTATGGCAAGGAGGCACAGCCTACAGCCCCCTGGAAAAGCACCACTGCTGAGAAATCCTAATGGCAGAATCTCAATCCATTGGAAAAGGACACACTGGAATTAAGTGCAGTCTGCAGGGTACAGCACCTGAGGCAACTTACCCCTGGTACAACTTCCTGTTACTGAGAGGACACCAAAGGGATGACAGGCATGTTTTGGACTGTAACATCCCTGCTCCACAGAGCCTGAAGTCTTCGCTAATCTACAAAAGACAGTGGGGAGAGAATGAAACCGGAATAGCAGAGAGTGATGCACTTCAGGTACTACATCAGTTAATGGGTGGGCAGGGAATAACAACAGCAAGGGAGAAAAGCTGGCTGCTGAATTTTACACAGCATCAAGAGTAGACAAAAAAAACTTGTTATTGCAGGTAGCTCAAATTTAACTGAAGCCAACATCGTGACTTCTGTATCAAGACTGCAGAGAAAAACATTTATCACTCTATTAGAAAATCCAGTTCTTAACAGTTTGGTATGACATCTTAACTTAGCAGACAAAAATCAACACAGGTATTTTAAAGTTGATAATTTTTATTTACAGATTTATTGGCAAAAGGTGGTGGGAAAGTTTAAAACATTTTAAACAGAGGGCACCATACTGTATTGTATGAAGTATCAGTTCACAATCTTCAGTATCCAGCTGATCAAATAAAGCTAATCACCACTTAAAGAAACATAATCTGCATCAGCTCCATTAGAGTACCCTGCCTAAAAAGCACTTCAGGCAGTTTCTAAATCAACACAATCACTAATAAAAATGCAGTTTTTGTGAAGAATGTATACTTGGATTTTTGTACTGTACCTGATGCCAAATTGCCCACTTGCATACTGGCAAAGCAGTTACACTTCCTACTTTTAGTTGAAAGTTATAATCTCACTGTCTGCAAATTCAGCTGTTGGGTAATTCTGAACTACTCTGAATGTTTTACTGTGAGCATAGTCAAGACTGGAGTAGATGAGACTGAAGGAAAACATTCCTGGTATATCACGTGCCCATCATATTCAGCTGCATAACCATAAACATCTTGTTTAAGAATTCTATTCAAAAAGGAGAAAAAATGTAGTCAGTTTTCACTTTGTCACATAGGTTTAATTCCTCACTGGAGCTTTTTAGTTCATTCTTCTAAATCAAGAGTGTTTAGTTCTTCTTCTAGTTCATCCAAGTCCTCTCCAGTAAAGAGATTTTCATCAACTGGAACTGCATCAATTACTCCATTTTCCAATTCCCCATCTCCATCATTATCTTCATCTAAATCATTTTGCTCGCTGTTGTTTATATCACCACCAGAAGCTTCACTTAATTTATTATCTGAAAATAAACATAATTCTTAGGCATTTCAGTGTCACAAGTTTCATAATCACCAATTGAATTCACAACCCTACTAAACATGCTTTCAAATTTTGAAACTATGAAGAAGCTACTTTATTTGAAATTCATGCAGACTTATATTGGCTAAATTCCATGTACCTGGTTAATATGCAGGTCTGGATAATCAATTATGGAAACAGGTTGGGAAAAAAAAAAACTTACCATCTTTTTCTACTGAAGTGTATGTGCTGAATCGCTCTGGGCTAGCCACTGTAATACCAGTCTCCTCTACTGCCTTGGGGACATACAGGTTCAAATCTACATCATTTATGCACACAGGGTCTTCCATCTGGAAAATAAACCAAGATGCTCTGCATGAATTACTCTTCCACAAAAATCCTCATTTCTGCAAGATTTCTACAACATTTTTCACCTTCAACAGGACCCTTCTGATAAAATATACTCTGTGGCAGTATTAAATTAAGAACCAAGCTTATTCATTTCATTGTAAGGGCTCTCAAATTGAATTTTTTCAAACTTGACTGCAATTGAAATACTCCTTGATTTAATCCTGGTTTTTTACCTCATCCTCATCTCCTGCTCCTTGAACATAATGGGTGTCATCTGCTTCTTCATCATCTGCATCAACCAGCTCTGGCCGGAACTCAAATACTTCACGTCCACTAATCTATTCACAGTAAAAGAAACCTTCAGTTATCACTTCATGGAATTCATACTGCTTACCAAAAAAACCCAAACAAACCACAAAAAAGAAAGAAAAAGAAAATGACACATAAAAATAAGCAAAACTATTTCAGGCCAGCTGCCTTATCACAAAACTTTATC
This sequence comes from Oriolus oriolus, assembly GCA_013400235.1. Lineage (NCBI taxonomy): Eukaryota > Metazoa > Chordata > Aves > Passeriformes > Corvidae > Oriolus > Oriolus oriolus. The sequence goes on from VXBT01003965.1 coordinate 353,300, forward strand.
TACTTGCTCTTCTTACATTAAGAATTGGACTGTAAAACTTACCACCAATGCTTTGCCAGCTTTAAAATCTGCTTTCCTCCTCTCCATATCTTGCTCGGCCTTATCAATTTTTTCTTGTCTTTTTCTTCTCTTCCATGCAATAAAACATTCTAGAGTAATTTTGGTAACATTTGGTCCTAAGGCAGCACGCTGTCAAGGAAAGGGACTGATTAATGCTAGAAACTCTTCCCAAAGGCTACAACAAATTGGAGATTTAATTACTCTTTTCCAGAAACTAATCAAAAACGTTTCTTTCCAATTCCCTCTTGACTCTGACACTGTTAAACATGCATCATCATCTTAACATTTGACTCAACATGCGATTTCCCAGTTAGTGAGATGAGTGGGTATAAAAATTAATAGGAAAAGTGGAGGAGGAAATCAACAAAAGACAAGAGGTCAGTTCTGCTCAAATTGACACTGCCAAGCAATGGTGACAGAAAGAAGCAGAGCAGCAACACCTTCAGAAGGCCTTGTGCTCTTGGTGTTGCTTCCTCATTAGAGTTAAGGGAGAACTAAGGAGACAGTGAGCAGGGGATGAGAAAAGCCACAAAAGCAGTTGTAATGGATAAATGAGAAATAGCAGTTAAGAAATAGAAGCCTCCTAAAAAAGGGTAAGCAACAGCTGCACTAAGTATGCAGCCCCAGCTAATTCTATTCACTAGGTAACAACAAATCAATGCTATGTATCCTTCGCCCTAGCTCACACAGCTCTAAAAACATCTAATAGTTTTTTATTATAAATTAACAAATTTTTTACATGTCTCTTCAGAGTAACGTAAAGAACTACCACCAAAAGGTACCTGTCTGACAACTTTACCTCTTTTTCTATTAGATCTTCTAACGAAATTTCGTCTTGCTTTTCTTCCTTCTTTTTGTCTTTTTTTAATACAAAGCCTGGAGGGAGAGCATGGCGATACATGCAGTTGTCTCCTCCACCTGGACAGACCCAAAACCATCCATACTTGTTGTTTTCAATAGCATCGAGGAAGTATTTGCAGACCTGTATAAAAACAATGGTTGTTAGCACCATGTTCTCTTTCCATCCCCAGCATTTTACACTTCATGTCAGAAGTTCAGTAAGTCCAGGTCAGCTGTGCTCAGAACAGAAGGAACATGTGAAATGCATTGCTACTAAAAACAGTAGACAAAGAAGTGCAACCATCTAAAACTGATGTAGTCAACAGCTTTTTCTCCCTCAATATGATCCCAATTAAAAAGACAAGATGACAGAAGTCTGGCAACTATGCATTCCTGTAAAACCAGCAGCACTTCTCTTTCTGCTCACCAACACTGGTGCAGTTTTAAACAAAATAAATTGCATCTGCCTCACATGTTAAACCTTCCAGCTCCGGATCCTGAGGAAAAGATGCCATTCTGGGACCTTTAACAAGCAATTAGTAGTTTGATTTAGCCACATCAATGTTTAACTTCTGCAAATTTAGGCAGTATCAATAGACTTTTTACTTGCCATCAAAAATTAGGTGAAATAGTCCCAAAACATGAAAAAGGGATTAACCCTTTATGCCATTTAGTGCAAAACTAAAAAATCTTGTTGAACTTAGAGCCCAGGAATTACAAACGACTCTCAATTCATAAATTCCAACTTAAAGGAGAAAATGTAAAAACTTATAATGCTTGTATGTCACCCAGTACATAAATAAGTCAATATATATGGCAGTCACTGCAGTAACACAGTTCACTAATCACAATACTTGGATCTTCTAGGCAATTAGGATGCATTAGATATACTACCGAATCCTTCATCACTTCACCTACTATCCATTTGTAATGTACATGATTAAACACACTATGGACTGAAAAGAGCTGTTGGGCTGTGGTTTTCTTTGTGGTTTTGGTTTTTTTTAATTTTTCAATATATTACTAGAAATACTATCAGTCCAGCTGTCTACTCAGAATATTACTATTATAATATTCCATTCCAGATTTTTACATAATGATAAACACATCTAATGCCAGACTGCACTTAATTCCTTCTAGTACAGCTCAATTTAAAAAAAAAAAGAAAAAAAAGAAAAAAAAAAAAGAAAAAAAGACATACTATTTGGGTTTTGGGTTTTTTCTTTTCCGCCTCACCATGCTTCTTGTTCACCACTTCTTCCAGCTTCTTCTCATCCCAGTTGTCCATTGTATCTAGAAAAAGGTAACAGATGGTTTCACAAAAAATTCCAAATACTAAACATTGCTATCAAGCTGTTTTTCTGCCCAGCAACAGTTTCAACACGCAATTCTTATATTTTAAGTAGCTTATACAATGCAAAATAAATTCAGGTTCTTAAAATAATGTTTTCAAACTCTCCTATGCCACTCACAAGCCAATTACCTCAAAAACCCTAGAAATTTTAATTTTGAAATGCATAAAGTGTGTTTCAGTTAAACACTCAATGTGTCATTCCATCTGTACAGTACTGAGTGTGGACAAGGGAAAAGAAGAAAAACAAGACAACTGAATAAAAGAGAAGGCTGGAGGGCAACGTTCAGAAATACGGATAATCTAACTTGAGGACTGAAAGAGATAATACCAAATTATCTGTGTTAAAGTTAAAAGAAGGTTCCATCAAAAGAAGCAAACCACCAATGACAATATTAGCAGTGAATCTGTGGGATCCCATCATTTACATTTAGGATGACAGAGGTTAAAATTCAAATAAAGACTGAGACATGAGGAAATGTGAAAAAAATCAAGTTCTGTAAAATTTCTAAACTCTGCTAAATAAAAGTAAAATCCAGAGTACTTAGCCAACAAGTCACCTGGGGAGAGAAAGTCACAGAAAAAAATTCCCAAGTACCCCTAATTCTAGAACTGTGCACATTTGGCCAAACACTAGTAACAGTTCTGGAAGGCAACTCTGGTTGCTCATTACACTTCCTCCTTTTGCACTTCCCTTCTACAGGGCTTAAAGAGGGAAACAGCAACTGTAAGAAAGGTCAAGTACTGTTCAACTTGCTACTTGTATGACATAATACATGACACTGCACAACCGAACAACCACCATTCAGTATCAGGAGGTCATACTTCCTTTTCTAGGTAAGGTCTAAAGAACACTCGAGAGCACACTTGGAAAAAGTTTCAGTGCTGTTCAGAACCTTGAATGTAGTGGGATGGGTTGCCTTACTCACTTCTTCAGGATCATGACCACAATATAGAAGACTCTTAATCTTAAAATTCCAGTTTCAGAATCAGAACAGCTCAGCAGTAACTTTCTACAATTACTGTACCTTTTTCAAGGTCTTCATCTCTTGCATCAATGTAGACACTTCGTTTTTCACACTTCCTTTCCAATGACAAATCATGAGAAAACTTGCACTTGTCTCCTTTAGTGCACTGTCCTTGCTTGAAGAAAGCACAAACTACAGATTTGGGGTCAGCACCTGAGTGAAGAAAGTTTTTATATTTTAATACTACTTTTAAGCAAAAATTATATACTAGAAATTATGGGAACAATTATCAAGGATACAAAGAGGATGAAAATCCATTTTTTAAACAAAAGTTACTTAAAGTGTTCATGATAAGTACATAATTCATGTCCTGAATATGCCAAATTTACTTTTATTGCATGGTATTTACATTAAATATCAGAGCTGCCACTAAACTTTTCAAAGAAATATGGTGTGGCTGAGGAAATTGTTAATTCGTGTATTACAATGCATAAGAGAGATCATCCTGTGGAACTTCTTTCCTACATATGAAGCCATTCTTGCTTCTAGTACACGGCAAAGCATCTTCTGCATATCAGCCATTCCCACCAGATCCACAACACACTACAATAAATTACAATAATTTAACCCACACTCACTCAAATCACTTTCTTCTTTTAATAATAGAAAGAAAATGGCTGATCAGAGACCCCGAAATAAGCAACTGTTGTTCTAGTACGAACTATCCAATCACTCTAACTACAGTTTAAGTAAAAATCATCCCACTAAAGAATTATTTGACCATTAGGAGGTCGTTAGGAGAAGCAATGAAAGAAGCAGGTAGAAGTGTATTTATGAGACATGACTAAATCAGAAATACTTCACTTGTAATATTAATTAAGTTCTCAGGTAAGATTTTAAGCTCGTGTTTTTCACATGATGCTTCACTTCTGGTTCGACTCAAAGTGATTTCAGTATGTACAGCAACACCTGTTTAACATGTAATCTAAAAATCTGGGCAATATTAGTTTTCTGAAATAACTCAAAGCCAAAAGCTACGTGATTTAGAGAAAACTGATACAGAAAGCTGCAGATCACAAACAGAAAAGTGTCCTTTGCTGCTGACTAGTGCCACAATGAGTAAATATAAGGTTTGCTTTAAATATATGGAAATCACACTTCCTTTTGTCAAAAATTACTGCACATAAGCTCCAGAAAATTGGTAAGTAAAAACCTGGTAACATCACAACATTTGTTTGTTCAATAACCAAGTTCAAGAGAAACCAAAACGAAGTGCTACTGCTAATTATGAGGTTGGATAGAAGTAACTGGAAAGTATTTACTGTTCTGATTTGACTACAACTCTTCTTCAAGACAACAGTTATGACCTTCTATTCTTTCTTTGGATGCCCACACTTCCGTGGGAGACAGGCTGTTTTAAACAAATACCACCACCCACACTCAAAAATCATGCCACACATCCAGAAGCATCTAACTGATGAATCAGAACACAGCCAAGCATCTTCAGCTGTGCTGACAACATCAGTGTAGCTTTTGATATTCTAATGGTCTACTGACCCCAGAGAATTTTCCAAAAAAAAGTCAAATCATGACTGACAAAATACTTGGCACACCAGATGGAGAAGGAAATAGTCACATCTATATCTGTGAAACATCAACTGGTGTTTTTGAAGGGTTATTTTACCTTAAGTAGCTATACGTAAGAGAACGTAAATGAAGATAAATCAGTTAGTCATACCTTTGCTAATTTTCTGTGCAGCGACCACAGGCTTGAAAAGCTCATTTAATTCTTGTAATTCCTTTTTCTTATCTTCTTTCTTTAATTTCTTCTCACTTTCTGATTGAGCAGCCTATAATGACCCCAAATTAAAAGTTATAAATACAAAATCAGAATGCCAAGACTCACTTCACACAAACCGCACGTTAACATAGCCCATCGCTTGAAATTAGTTTACAAGAGCAGGAAGGAAACAACCTGTGATGCCTGGAAGGCTCAGAATTGTAGCTCTTGTGTGTGCAGCTGGTGCCCTTTACTGGCACTGACCTGTCCCACAGGAGGGGCTGCAAATCTGCCACCAAGGAGAGGTGCTGGCAGGTACCTGCAGTGCCACAGTGACCCCTACTGCACCTTTACAGGTAGGAAAGCCAAAGAGAGGCACTGAAACCACTCATTCGTGCAACTACTCAGTGCAGCTACTTCCAGATCTGCACAGAAAAAAAGCCTCTTGTCTTGAGCCCTACATGCTGCTTTGCTCTTTTTTCTCATCTATACAGGCAGCCATTGCAGGAAATCTATCCATAGAAGTTGGAAGTGCTTTTAGAACATTATTTCAACTGGGATCAACACAACATATGAATGTTTGATTGCTTATCCAGGGCTCAAAGACTGGAAAACAAGCTCATCTAGGGAAGGAAAACTTCATGTATGAGGAAAAAAAATACCTGACTCCGCCTCACCCTTTTTTGGATAAGCCAGAGCAGGTGTGTATCCATACCAAAGTGGGATGAAAACGCATGAAAGAGGACAAGGGAGAAACATTCTTAGATCAGACATGAAAGGAGGTTTTAGCAAGGTGGGGGTCCGCCTCTTTTTCAAGGTAACAAGTGACAGGATAAGAGGCAACGGCCTAAAGTTACCCCAGACAAAGGTTAGATGAGATTTTAGGAAAAATTTCATCACTGAAAGGGTGGGTCAAGCATTGGTGGACTTTCCATCCCTGGAAGCGTTCAAAAATGTATAGATGTGGCACTTGGGAACGTGGTTTAGTGGTGAACAGGCAATGCTGGGTTAATGGGTGGCCTCAAAGATCTTAGAGGTCTTCTCTACCCTTAAGGATTCTGTGTTTATTTGACAAATCCTTAAGGATTCTGTGTTTATTTGACTCTTACCCTTATGGGAAGCTAGTGAGACTAACACCACAAACAAGTATGTGGGGTACTATTTTCTAAAACACAGTGTAATATTAAAAAAGGAGCTTTGTTCTTATGGTGAATTTGGAAAAAATAAACCAAATTGTTTTAGAAAGGAATTAGCAGCTTGGCTAGCTGTCATACTAAAAGTTCACAAATGCTATTTTAAATAACATGCAGACTCACATATGTCAACTATATAAAGCAGTACTTTAAGAATGTTTTTGTTTCTCTTCAGAGCGCTAAAAGCTTGAAGATGAAGCTTGTCTTAAAACAACCCAACAAATCAAGAAAAAATGAACAAAATGCCCCAAAATCAGAGAAACAAAAAAACCCAAAGAAACAACAACAAATCAAAAAAGGAGCAAAACAAAAAAAAACACTCACCACCAAAACCAAAACTTTGACAGCATTTCCATTTTCATTTCATGACAGAAGGAAAACTGCTTTAAAAACCCCTTTCTCAGGGACAATCCTAACTGAAAGCTATTTTATAAGGTAAGGGAGGTATAATCAGGTTTAAACATTTGGTCCTGACATCCAACAGTCAATAGCCAGCAGCATTTGAGAAGTAACATTATTGTAGACACTGGTATTTGTACACATGCCACAGACCCAGGGATTTCACACACAAGTTTCAGAGCTGTTTGAGTAACACCAATGTTTTTGAAGTGACATCAAGGAATCTTTTCCACAACAAAAAATTACTAGATCTAATGACCCAAATACCAACTTTACTTTTCGAGTTGGGCTTGTCATGCTCGTTCATCCTTGTTATGCAAGGAATGTACCATGACAACATGAATTGAGCTAACACAAGTGTGATTATTTTACAGGCTTATTCATAGAACAGAAAACTGTGTAAATATTTCACAGCTAACTTTCCTAGCACTGTAGGAATAAGAGACTTGGATCACTTCCATTAAATCCATGCTTTCTGATTAAGTGTAATGTAAACATTGTATCACCATTTATTTCATCATATGGAAGAGCCAAGTTGAAGACTGTGGCTCAAAATTTCAGGTTTTTTGACCAAAGAGTTCACCAAATAGATGGAGACTTGACAGACTTGTGTCCACTTAAAATTGTAATAAATACATCTATAAGTAGAAGAATGAGAACATATAGGTTTATACTTTTATCTTCTTTCAATTCCAGTTTTAGTAACAACTATTGTTAATTGCTCACTATTTCTCAGATAAGGTGGGAATTAAACAGGAGAAGGAGAAAGAAGGTGCAACTGTACTTTGCTGACAGCCAGTATCTACAATTAATTTCAGGTATACCTTAAATTTAATTATGCTGCTATCAGAATACTATCAAACAAACCCTCACCCTGACTAGTTGAGTTTGGATGGGATGCAGTTGTTTTTTCACAACAAAAGTCAACCAAACAACAAACTAAAAACCAACAAACCCCCATACTCTGGACTACCTTTACACAGGTACATAATTTACAGCTAAACAAGCTTTGCAAGACAATTGTTAGTTAGGTCTGTGCCAGTCACAGGAGGCAAGGAACAGCTCAATTCTCTTCTCTTTCAGTACATGATCATCCATGAGTACAGTGAAAGATGATTTGACTATGCAGTGGGAAAACTCTCCACAATAAATGCTTACCTGACGTGGATTCTGCTGACCAAACTTAACCTGGTGAGTCACAGCTTTGATAAATTTCTGCTGCTTTGCACCTTTTTTATTCTTAAGGCCAAATGTTTTGTCCTAAACCAAGAGACAAACACAGCCATATTAATTTTAAAAAAACTAAACAAAACCCAAACCAACAAAACCCCCACCCTTGCCACTCCTCTTAGGCTTTCAGTAAAACACAGATTATTTCCTCTAGCAACAAAAGCAATCCAAGAAACAGCATGGACAAAATTTAGATTCCTCATATCATCTTCAGAAGTGGCTTTTCACCAGAACCTCCTAAATGTGGCCCTTGTGTGAGCTCTTGGTTTTATCCCCAGACCTCTTCGTGCGCCAGTATCAGCGTGAGCGTGTACACACAGCGTTCTCAGGCCTCCCAAGGCAACAGGACAAGATGTTTTTGGAGACTACCCAAGGAATATCTGAGGAAAACAGGACAACTAATTAGCCATAACTACTGCTGGTTTCTCTTCTATCTATCTGAAATCACTTACTACTTTTATCTTCAACTATTCAAATAGAAATGTGATGTATATTACACAGGTGACTATTACCACATGTGACATATTACTTTCTATTTTCAAGTATTGAAAGCTTTTCGTTTTCTACCTGTACTAATTTGAATTTAAGTTTTTACCCTACATCAAGTCTGGACAGGTGTCTCTACTTCCTAAACTCCACTGCCAGAAGTTTCTGTTTACTGCCTAAACCAATCCTTCCCCTATCTTCAGCATTATTGTTAAGGAGAAGTTTCTACACCAAATCTATGAAATATTTCTCACAAAAAAAAAAAAAATACAGCTCACTTTCACATCAGTACCTGAGGCAGAAATTATTTTTTGTAACTGAAATACCTGCAGTAAAAATTTATCCATGCCTTTGATCTGATACCAACATTTTCTTCCTTGAAGGAAGAAGTAACAGATGTTCATTCAGTGATAACAGCTCAGTTCAAATATGGTTTTGGAAGCCCTTACAATCCAAAAGTATATTATAAAATAATTACAAAATAAACAGCTCCAAGTTTCCAGACTCATGATGTTTTCACTTACAACATGTTCCCTCTGAACTGCAGCTTTTTCTGTTACTTGGTACTAACTGGAGAAGTCAAAACAGTTAGTTAGGAAAGAAAATCTATCATTTATACACTTGATTTCCATTGTAAATACAGCATGGGAAATATAATCCCTGTGTATTTGATTTATATAATAAATTATCGTTAACAATCGATGGAAGCTTTTCCCCTTTCAGCTACATTTATTTGTAATAAAAAGCAGAATTTTTCCAGGGCAGCTGCAATCAGCAAGAACCTCAGGAACTCCAGTGCCAGGAGAACACAAGACCAACTGCTCTGACCTTTCCAAAAAACACAGAAACAACATTCTGCAGCCTTGCTTGTAAAAGAACACTCACATTACACGGGTATTTCACCTGAACAGCTGAGCAGCATCTCTCATGCCAATAAACTCAGGCAACTATTTAAATGTCTGTAACTACTCTGCTTGTACTCTCAGTATAAATTCACACACAGAGCACATACAAACACACACACCCCTCTAGCAGTTTTTTTTTCAATATAGTCACAGGGGTCAAATTGTAACAAAGCCTATGACAAAACTGCGTGACGAACCAACCAATCATTAAGGTGTGAAGGGATCTCTGAAGATCATCTGGTCCTATCCCCAAAAACACAGACCTACACCCCAGCGAGCCGGACTCCGGGAATACACGGACACACAGGACACCAGGATGAATATGAGAAAGGGCGAGGAAAAAAGACAGCAGAGCTGTGTTGTCAGATCACGGCCAGCCCCAACCCAGCTCGGGCCTGGCACTGTCCCGCCTGAACACGTAAAGCCGGGTCTAAGCAGCGCAGCGAACCCGGTGCCTTCCCGGGAACAGCGAGGTTTGGGCTCTGTGATCCTTCCCTCGGCCGCTCCAGCCGGGAAGCCGCAGGGAGCGGCAGGGCCCAGCGAGAGGCCGCGGCGGGAGAGCGGCGGCCTGGGCCTCCTCACCTCGATGATCTTCTCCTTCTTCTTCTGGTCCGCCTTCTTGCTGCCCCCCGCCGGCTGCTGCTGCTTCTTGGGGGGCATGGCGGGGCGGGGTGGGGCGGCTCCCGCCGGGGCTCCGGGACGGGCCGGGACGGGCCGGGAAAGGCCGGGACGGGCTCGGGCCGCGCCGCCGCCGCGGGGGAGGCGCAACGGGTCCCGCGGGGCACGATGGGAACGCGCCGCGGGCCAGCCAATCACCTCCCGACAGGCAGAGCGCGCCGCGTGACGTCACGGTGGGCGGGGTTAAGGCGACGTCACGAGTGGGACGGGCAGCGTGACGTCACGGGGGCCGTGGTGTTGAGCGGCGGGAAGGCAGGGGCTGCGTGAGGGAGCGGGACACTTCGCTGCTTGTTAAAGGCAGTGGTTGCCTTGTGACAGGAGAAAGGGCTGCGAGTGTCCTCACAAACGACTCGATCTGAAAGGACCCGTCAGGTTGTGGAAGTGCGGGTCAGGTTTGTTGCAGAACCGAGCACAGTCTGAGCTTTTGAACTCTAAGAAACACGCGCAAGGTTAATAGACTTACGAGTATAACTTCTCCGTCCCGGGTGGGCTTAAAGCTAATTTTAATGGTCATATGATGCGGGGAGGATACATGTTCGAGGGGAAGATGCAGTAGGGGGTTCGGGAAGGCTGTACCTTCCTGGTGCCTCGGCCAGAGGGGAAAGGACAGAGGGCAACATGCGGCCGGGAGCTTAGGATAGAAGGAAGCTGCGTGCTCCAGAAACCCGGGAGAGACCCCAGAGGGGCACGGCCCAGTGGGTCGTCTCCCTTTATCAGAGTAAAATTGATTCTTGCAGGACTCCTCTGTCTCTATTGCAGACACTGGCTTTTTGCAGCATGATTTTCCACACACTTAGGATGTATTGCATCCTAAAGGACATGCAAAATGGACAATTAAATGTCAGGGCGAAAACCAGTCTCCCAGGCTCCATCAACCGCCAAGTGACAAATAAATCCTGAGTCAGCCACTCGCACGGTCATCTCTCCACAGAGAAGTGGTCACAGCCCCAAGCCTGACAGAGTTCAAGGGGTGTTGGGACAATGCCCTGCAGGCACAGGGTGGATTTGTGAGGATGTCCTGTGCCAGGCTAAGAGTTGGGGCACGATGATTCATATTTACGGCCATAAAGTAAAACACAAGAAATTTTACCTCAACAAGAGGAAGACCTTCTTTACATTGAGGGTGGCAGAGCACTTGTACAGCTGCCCAGGGAGGGTGTGGAGTCTGCCTCTCTGGACACATTCCAAATCCACCTGGTTGTGTCCCTGTGTCACCTGCTGCAGGTGACCCTGTCTTGGCAGGGGTGTTGGACTGGATAATCTCCTGAGGTCCCTTCAAACCCTAACAATTCTGTGCTTCTTTCGTCCTTGTAGGCGCCTTCCAACTCAGAACATTCTGGGATTCACAGTGCCTTGCTACATGGCCATACCAGCCATTTGGCACACGTTTCACTGCTTGTACGCTCGAAAAGGGTGAAATGTTCCTCAGTTCGGATTCTACATAGTCTGCATAATATTGGAAAACAATTTCAGATTTTGTTTATAGGCTCAGGGTCACAAAGAAGCACAAGACAGTGAATGGAAGGTCAAAAAGATTACCTGATTAAGAGGCATACTTGCTTATATTGGCTGAGATTCGTAATAACCAATGATTTCTTGATCCATCAGCAAAGACACAGTAGCACACAGTGGTGGGAGCCTGACACAGGATGAATTTAGTCTACACATGAGCCTATTTTGTTTGAGCTGTTGGGACAACTTGCTTCCTCATGTCAGTCACGCTCCTGCTAATGTCACTGTAATTCCACTGTATGACGAGCCAGGCTGTAATGTTTTCTTCTCCTGTGAAATTTATTTCATTTGTGGCACAATCCATTGTATCTTCCAATTTAAAGGAAAAATTATTCCCATGTTGTTGCCTCCTTTCATTGTGAAAAAAATAGAGAACATGAAGATAAAACACATAATTAGAAGATTAATCCATCTAAGCCTGAAGAACAGTATTTTATTTCTAGTTTCTAGAAATTTATGCAACTTGCTTCTAATTTACATCCAGCATTTGATTTAGAACTAGCTGAAGCTAGAATTATGAGCAAACACAAGTCAGTACTGTCTACAATATTTCATTTAAAAACCCTAAGTAACCACAGAAATACCAGGCTTAACATAACTCGAGCCTCTTGCCTTTTTTTACCTCCTTTGCTATACCTCAAAAATTAGGATCATTACTCTAGTTCTTACAAACATTGATTGCTTTAGGAGTAATTGAATAAGTGACAAGTGGGGAATCCAAGGGCTCATAGAGCTTTACTAACATTGTGTTTTGCTATGGTATGCGTGCATCTTCCACAGTTAAAATAGGCCCAGTTTAATGCATTTTCCTGTTCTTCCCCCACGAACAAAAACCAAACCAGACAAAGTCGAGTATGAACCTACAAAAGCACAGCCAAAGAACTGCTGCTTGCATCCAAATTGGAACAAGGAGCAGTTTCCAGATCCTTCCTCCTCTGTCACAAACCAGCTGTAGAGCTGTAACTCCTCCTCACCTGGCTATATCTTTTGCACTCTAATAATACAAGCAAGGACATTCATTTCATCTTCTGCATCTCCCCAGCTACATGTGGTCACATTTGTAGTGGAACAACACTTTTAGGCTCGAGCCCTCTGACAAAGATTTTTGAAATTGGGAATGTTTAGCAAAAGGGGGCTCAGGGAACCATACCACTCTCTGCAACTACATGAAAAGAGGTTGCAGTCATGGGGGCAGTCATCTCTTCTCACCCTCCCCCCCGCCCCCGCCAAAAAAACAAAGCAATGGGACAAGAGAAAGCAGACTCAAAATGTGCCAAAGTAGGTTTAGATCGGATATTAGGAAGAATTGCCCCACTGGAACAGGCTGTGAAGTGGAGTGGAGAAGTGGAGTCACCTTCCCTGGAAAGATATGAAAAATGGGCAGATGTAGCACTTCAGGACATTGTTTAGTGATGGACTTAGTGATCTTAAGGGTCTTTTCCAACATAAATGATTCTATGAAACTAAATAAAATTTCAAATCCCTTAGAAAAAGCCTGACAAAGACAACATGAGATCACTTCTCCTTTCAAGAGGCTGTCTCCAACTCAGCCTTAAAAGGGAGACCGACCTGTTCAAGCTGTAACACCTTTCCTCTAGCTGCCCCAGTCTCCAGTGGAGAGTTTTATAGGAGAAAACCTAACTTAATTGGTTAAGTCAGATGGAGACATTCTGGCTAATGGCAAGAGCCACCTGCATAACATTATGGCTAAGTTCATATCCTGAGGGTAAGGTGAGGTATTTATAGTGTTCTTGGGGGGACTGGTAAGAGCTCTTAAATCCCTGCTGGAAATTTTGTGGAAAATGAATGGTGTTATGATACTTTTGCATGTTAATTTCTGTATAATTTTTTTTTTTTGCTTATGGGTGTAGTGGTTTTGTTCACAAGACCTGAGGAGAGGCTGGAGTGGATTTATTCAAGTCCATAATGAGGAGTCCAGTAGGCATCAACACATTTACATTGCTATGGGAGCAGTGGGTTAACTCTGATGCTGTCCCTGGCTCTCCTAGGGATGTTTGGGGTCATAGTCTGTTGCTATGGTAACAGTGGCTCACTGGGCATGCTTGGGGTGACTGCTCTTTCAGGGCACTCTGCAGAGCAGCCTCGTGGTGGAAGGAGGCCTGAGGAGGCTCTTGAGGCATAAACTGGTTTTGGTGGGATCGCCTGTCCCAAGGAACTTCTGCAAACAGGGTTGTGGTGGTGGGTGAGTTACTCATACCCTGAGACCAAACCAGAACTTAAAACCCATAACTCTCTGTTTTTCCCACCTGTTTACTCTTAAAACATTCAAGGTTGTTACAGGAAGAGCCACAAAGTGTCACAATTGCCCCACATTCCAAGTACCTGTCCCCGAAAATGGTGTAACTTGTACACTCAAACTCTGCTGTCGTTTACAGAGTGATCCCAAGAGTTCACACGTTGTAAGTCAAGGTGCTGAAAAGACATATGGTTGCCATGTATGTGTATATCAATTTTTAAAATTAAATTGGGCTTTACAAAAGGCCTTTCCTTTTGTAGGAAAGGTGTGGAACACCTCTGAGTATCTTCCACATCAGGAACAGGGGGCAAAAAAGAAAGTGGAGAGCTTCTGGTTATATAAATAAGCTAGCGAGAGTACAACAAAGTAATTTCAAAAATTGCAGGATTCTGGAAGAGGTTTAATGAGGAAGAGCCAAAAGGATGTAAATCTGCACTTCACTCCCTGATGGGTTTTTTCAAGTGTCATATTCTTGCAACAGCATTTACTTGTATCTGGGACAGGACTGGTGCCAACACAGGGAAGTGGAGGCGAGGTGTCTCCAGAGACAATAGCATGGTTTTTGCTGGATTTGCCTGAGGGCAGCACCAACTTCCTTCAGGGAGTTGTCCCTGTTGGAGCCTGGATTTTCTCAGCAAGGCTATACTGCATGGAGCTGCTTTTACAAGGTTTGTGCTCTGGGAATTTTGTGCCTCAGCCCAACCAAGGATGTGGTGTTCTAAGTGTTCTCTCTATGTATTAATCTGGATTTGGGTTCTTGAAGCTTGCACTGTCCCTACAGAAGAATCCTAAAGAGATCTCAATAGAATTGAATATTACAAATTCAAAATTTTGTTTGAGGCTAACATTCACTAAACATAAAACAATAAATAAGTAAGGAGGTATTTTGAATAGGCATTTAAATTATTAATCAATCATAAGAATTGAATGGATGCTTTTATCCAAGGTTCATATCTGGCAGACTGTTTGTCATCTCCTGGTTCCAGAGTTCTTTTTGAGTAATCTGGTTTAAATGTCATTGCAATTGCAAAATCAAATGCTTTTCAAGTGATGGTGCACCAGTGTCATTTGTGTTTGGTTTAGAAACTCTTTCTAGCACTGCCCTTTATCAGCTGATGAATTATAGAGACAGTAGCAGTATTTGCTGTTGCAAAGAAAGCATTTCGAAAATGCCATGGACATGAGAGTAAATGCTAATAATTCGAGGTTAAAAAATGTTTTGAATATGTTCATAGAGCCTAAACACCACATGATTTCCTAAGTGACA